>OZ020193.1:91129618-91682118 GCA_963971165.1 Philopedon plagiatum | reverse complement strand
CTGTTCATTGCTAGCGGACATGCCCACAATAATTCTCCTCTTTTTATATATATATATATATATATATATATATATATATATATATATATATATATATATATATATATATATATATACATAATCATAGTTAATAAAATACCTTGCTTATTTTTATTAATATTACATAACAACAAATATATTTAACCGACATTTTAGGTACATCTGTGATTCACTCGATTCATATGGCGAGCCGCCACTGGAGTGGAAATTGATTGGTTTTATAAGCTAAGAACAATAGATTTCTAAAAAAAAAACAGTAGGGATGAAAGCCGATTACCTCTCTTAATATAGAACGTGTAGTATTAAAAGAATCTTACTCTTCAATAGTAGTAGCATCCATGTTTGAATGAATAAGTTTTCCCGTTACTAAATTTCTCACCGCTTTATGGCTATATACGGCGATTGGTTCTCTGTCCAAGGTTACCACCACATACAATAGAGCTACGTATAGAGTAATCATTATTAAATCTTCTAGAATTTGTACTATTTTCATTTTGAGCTCAGCTGATTTAATTTTTTCCTGAAATATTCAAATACATATTATTAATGCTTTACCAACTGTTGTTTAGCGACAAAATAAGTATAAAGTTTCATGTTCTTGTTCCATACAAAATGCTTAAGTTTTTCAAGTACTTTAAAATTCTTAAACAAGATTTTTACCGCAGATCCATAACATAACATGAAAAACAACATAGAAATTAGGTTTTCAAGAAAGGTGTCAAATAAATGCCGAGTGTATCGACAATGAACCTGCTTCATTACGACAATTGTTTTAGAGTAGGTAATTTTTTTCACAGTCCATTCCCTGACAGTGGAATTTAATGCAATAAAAAATTGGAATTTGTAAAAATAGTGATGTGAATTACTTTTTATATTGTTGTAGTAAAGGTAAATATTAAAGTTATATATCTGTAAAAGAAATATAATTTTTTTGCAAACTTTTAACAAATCCTACTACATACAAATTGATACTATGCACCTGGCGCGGCTTGTCCATACGATCATTTGATCAATGACCCACCAAATAATTTAATTTTAAAACCCAAAAGTAATTATCTTTTCTTTCAAAAACGTGCAAGTTACATGCGAAAACTCCCCAATAAAGAGTAAAGAGTCGAGCCAAGTGAAGCTAAGCACCAGTAGTTCCTGTGTTGCTTGCTGCGGGCTGGACCGTATTTTATATAAAGCGATATAAATGCATTAAAACTAAGAGAGAAGCAAACATACGCGCGTTAGAAAGTTAACAAGACAAATATACAACGAAATTGTCGACAGCCCACTAATATCGCTTTCGGCACGTGCGTGACCGTCGACGCCGCCGGTTGTCACGGACCACTATGGAAATACACTCGAACCGCTCCATGAAATATACTATTGCATAACATTTGGGTTAGACAAAGAAAAACTAATTACTTTATATGCGCATTGTATTTGCATAAACTTTTGTTTACATTTCATTACGTCGCGCCGGCACTTAGGTATTATTAGTTTAAGAGGTGTTTCTGCTTTCCTAAATTTTGTTGTGTAATAGGTTTTTGGATATTATTTGGTATTTGTGTTGCATCCTTTGTGTAGTAGTGTAGTACTAGTACTTAAGTGCTTGTGTTAACAATGACTTTAACAGTGCAAGAAACTGTTTGCATGTAATTTAAAAGTCATCAAAAATATCATCCGCTAATACCTAAAATTTTTCCTTTCTAATTATATTTAAACTTCTATCTAAAAAATATAAATAAAAATATACCTTTAAAGAAACAAAGTCCAGTTGATGATAAAGGTGCTGCAAATACGGTCGCAGAGACAGTGATCCAAATCGTTTATAAATCCAGGCTCTCTGCAACTCTATATATTGAGTTATGCGTTCGACGGTTTGAGCAAATGATTCTAGCTGAAATAATACGAATGATTAAAAAAAATCCGTATGGAATAGTAGTGCAGATTAAAGCAATGCCTGTTACCCGCATAATATAAAATTTAAAACGTAATATACTTTTGATAACCACAACAGCTTCTGTTGCGTTTCGTGGTGGCGGATAAACGCAGCCTGGAGTTTGGAGAAACCCAACCGGGTATTCAATTTCTATAACTCTATTTTTTAGTTCCTAAATAAATATCAATAACCAAGCAGGTATAAAATCCCCCACAAAATACATAAGCTCAAACTTGTCTTTCTTGGAAATTTAACTCGCTTAAAATATGCAGTTACCGGCAAATACAAAGACCATTTCGGTAAAACTATCTAAATATAATCTTTCTTTTAATTTAGTTCTTCTAAAAAACTGGCATGTTGTCGGCGAACTTCAAAGGCCTAGTTTCCTTTGAAGTTCTCTTATCTCCTAGTTTATTACCGTGACGTTCTAAAAATATATTACTAGCAAATGCAGCAAGTATGGCTGCCGGCTTCAACCCCTCTAGCGCTTCACGTCGTTATACCGAAGTATCAGTTCAACCCCTCCACCAACTGCTTAGATGTGATTCGTAAGCGTCATAACAGAATACCCTGTAATTGGCCGGGTCCGGTCACACATATCTCCGAAAGGAGGTTCTATTTTAGTTTAACTTAGCTCCCGGCGAGGGAACAGCATCACTTTCACCTACTACCACAAAGCCAGCCTGTTGCGTCCCTTGACGCAACAGAAATCGCGAAGGTCTCGTAGACCAAAGGTCTAGCAGACTAAAAGTATTTCTCTTAGGCATAGTCCTGTATATTTCAATAAGTGACACAAATTAGGTGTACCAGTGTGGGAACAGTCCCAGTGTTTCTCTTAGGCATGATCCTATAAATCAATAACATCTCGTAACACCAGAATGTGACTAATTTATATCAGTTACCTGTCAAAACCAATAGTGTATAAAATACCCATATTTAAAAGTAATAAATATGCAAATCGTTTAGTGCAGTTAACGTCTTCTAATGAAAGAAGTCGCGGCTGCAGGAGATCGCGCATTTGGATGACAGCTGAACCCAGCAACCTATAGAAAAATATTACAGTAAGTGGAGGTAGGGTTTAAACTAGAGCCTTATCCTTACAAAAGGTAAGATATAGCAAGGAGCATCGCAGCCACTTGATAGTACAAAAAAGGAAAACAATAAAACTGTTTTTTGAACAAATGGCACTAGCCATGGTAATTATTAGTGGTGAGTGGAATTTCCATTATTAGGTTATTAGATTGTGAATTTATACCCCACAAATAAAAAAAAATCATGTTCGGTAGACTACACCACTAGCCTATGTATTTTGAGCTGATGAACACGAATTTGACATCAGAATTACTCCATCAGGTCAGGATTCTTTTAACCTCAAAAAATAGATCAAAATAGCGAAAAATGGTGCTTCATTCTGATGCAAAGCTATATAACTCAAACATAACTCACTGACATCACAAGAAATACTGCGCGTATTCTCAGCTAATACAGGTTAGGATTCAAACCTAACCTTAAGACAACTTGCGTGAATGCCTTTAAAACGTACAAATTGCATGAAAGTTAGGAAATGGAAAGTTTCTGGTACGTTTATAAAATAGGGTGACCAGAACTCAACATAACAGAAGAATGATAAACAAGGTAAGAAAAGGATGATTTTTAAAAAAAGGAAGGCTAGACTGACAAATCTCGAAAATATATTAAAAGTCTTACTCGTAAGAATAAGTAGTATTGTATTTTTTATAACTTTTCATACTTTTCTGAGAAACCAATTTTTCTTAAAACAGATGGACTGTCCATTAGGAAGTTGTAAAACTGCTCGCACGTCATTTTAAAATTATAGTTCAGTATAATCAATCCTTGTATGGACTCCATGGAGAAGCGGTCTCCTTTCTTTGTCCACTGTGCTGTTATAACGGAAAAATCCGGTCCATTGCTGCGTTGTGAGCAGGAATCTCAAAGTGAAATTGACAGATTTTTAATAACTCCAGGCAAAGTTCAACTTGTTTTAAATTCTTAAAAAAAATTACTATTTTCTATCCAAAGGTAGCGATAAAAATTCTTCGTTGGTTTGAACTTCGCTAAACTTTGTTTTAGCAACAGAACTTCATCAAGCAATTTTGTGTCATTGATTTCTATAGCTCTTTGCGCTAAAAATTGTACAGAAGGTAAAACATCGTCAAATTTTATGTCTTTATTATTTAGTAGCATCAGCTGAAAAGATTTCAATTCTTCCAGAGGTTTGCTCCATTTTTCCAAATGTTCTATGAATTTAAAATAAAAAATTAGAGCATATTCTTTAAATTGGTCCACTTCTCTTTGGTATCCATTCTCACCTAAATAATTTAACTCAGCTCTTACTTTCATAGGAATAAATTGTTCCCTATGCCTCTCTTTTGGGGACTGGATCACCGAAGAGAGAATTTGTTGCACCTCTAAAACAGATAATATGTTTCCTTTTTCTATTAGACCAACATTCACCTGGAAGATATGCGTTGTGGAGTGCAGCAACCATAAATGAAGCTCCGAAAATTCATTTTTAAAATACCTGGGCAGTCTTGTTGAGAGAGAAAGTAGGACTTAAGGGCTGGAAAAAGTTTGAGAATCCGTTTAATTGCATGAAACATGGACAGCCATCTAGTTTTGCTGTGATATAGTAGCTGTAAATATGATATTTCGAAGAAATAGCAAAATTCTTTCAGTAAACGATTTCCCAAGTGGCAAGAACTCTGTGGGACACGCTGTATAGCCTACAGTGACACTGAAATTTTATCCCTGTATATTTTGATACGTTTCTAAATATCAAAATTAGTGTTAAAACCCAAAGAAAGTATATAACACTAAACTTAAATTAGAACATCAGAGCTGATAGCATTTATCATTGCTGTTATTCAGAAATCGCGTGATCTTTTAAAACAGTTTCAAAATACCTGAGCATAGAAAAACAAATCCAAACATGTGGTTAAGAAGTTTTGCCAAACAACTGCACATGCCGCTGATTTCATATGGACACGGCGGCGGCGTACCAATCCAATCCAGACGACAAAAGCAGTAGTTGTTATACTAAAACGCGTTCGACTGGCAAACTAGCAGGTGATTTTAAAACGACGCGCCGCCGTCAATGGATTTAATATGTCAAAAAATTTAATCATAATGGTTGTACGGGTACGGGCTTCGTTTATTCGCCACCTTGACCGGTTTGCGTATCCCTTATTTTCCACCAAAATGCATAAGCTGATATAAATAAGAAAAATATAATCAAATACATGTTCAGGAAGCTTCAGCCAATAACCATAAATAATACAGGAAATATTGTGCAGCACCAACGCATTAAAACATATTCCCAGTATCACTGATATCAACCATAACCAGCTTGAATCCAAGGGGACCCAAAAACCACAGCACACTAATATTGTAACGCATATGGTCGATAGGATGGCAATCGTAGCCCTAAAAATATATCAGTGCAAACCAGACAAATGTTCTACTCAAAGGATTATGCGTATTAAAACAACTCTTTTTAGTGCCAGGTCTTCGACACTGATCGAACACCTGGGCAAACATGAAGTTAAAATTTGGACTGAGTAGTCCGTTACTTTGTGATATTGCATTTTTATATAGAAATGTAGACAATTTACTTTGTTCGATATCACTTTATTTTATTTTTACAGAATAGTGACTGCAGTGTCGTAGTACTACTACATTATCAAACTGAATAACTTAAAAACTAAAGTGAATGTTTATATATAACAGGCCGGTACTCTAAAGGAACTATTTAACAAAGGAAGGTTTATTAATGATCATTATAAAGGACTGTGAATAGCTGGGAATTCCACAGGTCCGCTTGGTCATTTAATAGATTTATATTAGGGTTTCTATTATGCTTATAAATTTCAATTGATTCTAGGACATTGAGCTTTCTTCCTTTTGGTACGGTATATAAATTTTTTTTAAATCATTAACGTCCGGAAAGGTATGTCTGTCTCTAAACAATGTTTGGCAAAGTTTGAATTTTCTTTGTTTAACAAAAAAGATGTTTTATGTTCCTTAAATCTAACGCTAAAATTTCTCCCGGTTTGGCCTATATACGAGCTAATGCACTCAATACAACTTAGCCTATAAACTCCTGAATTTTTAAGGGGTGATGTTTTGTCTTTGGCATTAAAAAGTAATTGGGATACTTTTTGTGCTGGTGTAAAAGCTACTTTTATGTTATTTTTGGAGATGATATGTGCTATTTTATTAGAGATTGGACCAAAATATGTTATCTTAGTATACTGAAACTTTTCATTGGTTTTTATACGTGGGTATATTTGGTTAATAGTTATTTGTTTTTGTTTTTTGTTTATTAATGTATTTATTGTGGTTGAGTTGTTTTTGGCTATTTTAATTATATTGTTTAATTCATTTTTTCGGCTGTCTTCGTTTAAAGGGATTTCGAAAGCTCTATGTATCATAGATTTATAAGCTGCAGTTTTGTGGGAAGTGGGATGTTTTGAGTGGTTAGGAATTGTTATGTCTGTAAACGTGGGTTTTCTATAAATATCAAATGAGAATTATTTATCCTTTTTTGTTATTGTAATATCCAGAAAATTAATTTTGTTGTCTTTTTCCTTTTCCATTGTGAATTTAATTTTATGATGTAGACTGTTTAGGTGATTTAGAGTTAGTTGTAAATTCGTATCAATACCTGTAAAACATACTAAAATGTCAGCTACATATCTGTACCAGAAACTTATGTTTTCTGCGTATTCAGTTTTAAAGAAAGTTTCTTCCAAATTAGACATGAAGATTTCCGCTAGAAGAGGACTTAGTGGGGAACCCATTGCTAAGCCATCTTTCTGTTTATAAAATTTGTTATCGTACTGGAAATAGTTTTCATTCATGCAGAGGTCTAAAAGTTGTAATGAGTGCAATAGCTCGTATATAGGCCAAACCGGGAGAAATTTTAGCTTTAGATTTAAGGAACATAAAACATCTTTTTTGTTAAACAAAGAAAATTCAAACTTCGCCAAACATTGTTTAGAGATAGGTCAAACCTTTCCGGACGTTAATGATTTAAAAAAATTTTATACCGTACCTAAATGTCCTCAATGTCCTAGAATCAATTGAAATTTATAAGCATAATAGAAACCCTAATATAAATCTATTAAATGACCAAACGGACCTGTGGAATTCCCAGCTATTCACAGTCCTTTACAATGATCATCAATAAACATTCCTTTGTTAAATAGTTCCTTTAGAGTACCGGCCTGTTATATATATAAACATTCACCGTAGTTTTTACGTTATTCAGTTTGATAATGTAGTAGTACTACGAAACTGCTGTCACTATTCTGTAAAAATAAAATAAAGTGATATTAAACAAAGTAAATTGTCGACATTTCTATATAAAGTTAAAATTGTTCAAGAGACTAAAGGTTTGTACTCAAAATCCGACTCTTGAGTAAATTTTAGTCCTCACTTATAACAATCCATTAAAAAGCACATACTGCTTCTTTATACTTACCAACAAATAGCGGTTACATTTTCAGAAACGTAAAGAATCGACATATATTTTTTCCTAATATTTCCAAATTTTGCTTTCTTGATATAATAGATTAATGGAAAATGAACCAGAAAAGCTACTGTAGCACCCACAATCGGAGTCCAAATTAACTTATTATGTAAGCCAAAAACATTTTCGTCGATACTGTCGCTGGCATCGAACTTGGGTATGTTATAAAGAAGCATGACTATCAAGAATATTGCCATTTCAGTTGACAGAATTATTGTGGCTCTTTCCCAGTGCAATAACAACGGGTCTTTTATTCTGGAAATAATGAGACGGTAAATCTATTGTAGTACAAATGCAAACGCCATAAAGTAGAATTACTTGCCTCATATTCCACAAATTCACTTCATTTGCTGTTTTGCCCAAAAAAGTTCTTATAGCTTTAACCATTATCTCTTTTCTAGTATCTTTTTTAAAGTCGATGGGTTTTTTTTCCTTTGGGGTAAACGTAAAAACGTTATGTCCCTCTAACATTACATCTAACCACTCTTCAATTTCAAACTCCCACGATCTGCTTTCCTGGATGTCGTAAACTACTATTTTTGAACCATACCTAATATATTAACTTAAAAATACATCTGCGTAAAAGAATATAATATAATGTTTTGGCTTGTATACTAAAAAAGATGACCAAATAAAAGACAAATTGTCTTATATACCGTTTCATCTTATACCTCTGTTTTAAAAAGCGCATAAGCAAACGTTATCCCAGGAGCAGTATTACAATGGGCACGATATAAGTTTATAAAACACAAAATGTTCAATACTTGACTTAGAAAAAAATCCTAACTTTAACCCACAATACTTGGCTATAGATGACATGATTAGTACATATAGTTCAGTCATTAGGTACTGAAAGGGGTAATTTTAAAACAAATTGTGGGGTAGTTATGATTTTTTGCTTCTTTATGTCTTTTGGGGTGCTGATTACGAATCTGAGGTTTGCCAACAAAAATTTTTCCTGGAATTTGAGTTATAGTCAAAAAACGCGAAAAAAAAGTTTTTTCCCGTTTTTTTTGCTTAGAACTCAAAAACTATCAGCTTTGGGTAAAACATCACTTTGTAATGACATCTGCACAAAATTTGCTATAACTTAGGTCCTTACTAATTTTTTTGCCACGCGTACCGTTTAGACACAAACACGGGTTGAAGTTAGTGTATTATTGTGACACTCAAGTTCAACACCAAGCAGAGTATGTTAAAGGGCGGCGAAGTTACTTGCGAAGGGATCGATTGCCCCCCCCCCCTCCCACCAGCTATCCCCCCTACACCGTTATACCTGCCGTCATCTTAATAGGCATCTGCACCTTTGACAACGTGTATTTCCTGAAGCCAGGAAAAGAAAAAATCGCGCAAAATATATTCTGCCATCAAACTGCTGTAGTAAAAATAATCGCTGACAACATTCTATTCGTACATGCTATGAGCGGATGTGACACATCAGCTCTATTTAATAATGGCAAAATGAAATTTATACAGACTGAAAAATAATCCTGGTCTCCACAAAGTAATTGAAATTTAAAAAAAAACCAGATGTGACCCCCGCAGCTGTTGTGAATGCAGGAAAGTTTTATTGTGGCATTGTATGGCTACCCAACATCCACCTCGCTGAATATTGTTCGCTACAAATGCTACATCAAATTTTCATTCAATAATATTAGCAACATGGCCTCACTTCCTCCAATCGAAGCAGCTGCCCACCAACATTTCCTTAGAGTTTACCGTCAGATACAACACTGGCTTGGCAATGAAAAGAGTCCTGAAGATTGGGGTTGGGAAAGAACAAGCATCGGTCTTCAACCTGTCACAACTCTAAAGCCCCCTGCCCCTGATTCTATTCTGCACAAGATATCCTGCAAGTGCAAGAACGGGTGCACGGGCAATTGCAGCTGTAGGAAAGCCGGACTGTTTTGTTCAATGTTGTGCCTTCATTGTTGGGACACCTGTAATAATACGAAGACTCCAATTGTTGATAATGATAAGGATGATGATGGTGAACCAATACTACCGGATGATTTGCTTGAGGCCTCATTATCTTTGGATATCGAGGAAGACACCGAGGATCTTCCAGAAGATATTGGACCTTCTAATCTTGAACCATCTGGTCTTGGACTATTTGATATTGGACCATCAACCTCAAAGCGGCCAAGATTAAGTGAACAGACTTATTAATGTATTTGGGTATTACGATTGTGGGTTGTATTATTATTGGGTTATTATGAATTGTACGGTTTTGGATGATTATTACTTTTTTTTTCAAGACATTAAGTCAAGCATTCGTCAAACTTCAACTAGCCATTGCGCCTAAACGGTACGTGTGGCGAAAAAAGTAGTAGAGACCTAAATTATAGGAAATTTTATGTAGATTATCTTCGTGTAGAATGATGTTTTACCCGAAGTTAGTAGTTATTGAGTTATAAGCAAAAAAACGGGGAAAAAAATTTTTTTTTTAAGTTTTTTGGCTATAACTCAAATTCCAGGAAAAATTTTTGTTGGTAAACCTCAGATTCGTAATCAGCAGCCCAAAAAACATAGAAAAACAAAAAATCATAACTACGCCACAATTTGTTTTCAACAAACTACCTAATGACTGAACTAATATATAATTGTAGTTAAGTAAATCAGAATAAGCTAAAATATCAAATTAGGTACCACAACATAAAAAAACATAAAAACAGCGTAGAAGTTAAGATAAGATTCGCAAGAACAAATTAATATATGATATTTTGTATATCATTGTTATCTACTTATTATTTAAGCAAGATATATTTATTTGTTCTTTGCATATTTTGAGATTTCAATTTGTTCAAAAAATTCAAGTTTTACTGCTTACCATTTTGTATTGTTTCCTACTGCATCGAACCATAATTCAATTTTCTTTAAATCACCCAGTATAGTTTCTGTTGCAATAACAAACCAGGTCTCCACGTTTCTTTGCATCATAACTAGTTCGGGATCAGGATAATTTAGTATGTGCTCCTGTTATAAATGAATAAAAATAGTTTGTTCTCCAATGCACAATGTTTAAATAAAACAAATATTTTCGTTGTCTATACCTTAAAAGCTTATTTAAGAAACGGTTTGCTGACTTCTCATTAGTGGGGCTGTAGGAAACGAAGATGAGTTAGCAGAGAAAGCTCGTGCTTAAAAAAATCCACATACATATCTCGCTAAGATAATAAATCCCACCGATGCATGGCTAATGCCGATAATGCGGCAGTCAAGGTGACAAGGCATAATTTACTGTTTTTTTCCTTAAGGCACTCACTGGCTTTCTGTGAATTCGCTGCTTTCTGCGTATGGCGGGTCGGTGAGAATCAATGGACAAAGAGCAAATTTCTTTATCAGTATTAAAAGAGTAAGCTTTAAGGCATGCACAATGTTGATAAGTGAAACAAAAAAACAAGATAAACATTATAGTAGATGTTAATGTTATTGCTATTTGTCAAAGCCAAATCAGAGTGATGCCACTTGAAAAAAATAAATGTATCTGTGTCAAAAAATATCTTTTCGATGTTTCATGTTGGATTACACGAAACGTCTTCAGAAATCTTCACTGTGCCACATCACATCACAAGTTATTTCATTTTAAAACTAAGTAAACTGACAACTTTGGACTTAAAATTTTTGACAAAATTAATAAATTAATACTAGAAATTAATTATACCGGAGTATTTGCTGATGAGCCATATAGCTTTATTCCTATATTAGAGGTCGTCCCAGCATATCTTTTCTTTCCAGTCGTCGCAACAATAATGTAGGCATATTTGAAATAACTGGGAGCGTCAGCTACGAAGAATACTCTATCTAAAATCTAAAAACATATGCCCGTAAGTCAAAAAGCAAATCAGAATCAGCTTTGTACAATAACGAGGATTATTAAACTAACGGAATACTTTGTCAGTAGCTCAGCACCACTTCGTCGATGGTTCAACAAAATATCCTTTTAATTTTTTTTAGATTTGTACTACCCTCTGTAGGGGATGTATTGTCTATTTGTGAGAAAATAAACTCGAGATGTCGCGAAAACTTAAAAATTACTGATGAGAAAATAAAAAATAAAGCTTTGCATATATGTAGACAGAGCTTTCAGCTTTACCCTGACTCGAAACCGGCCACACTTCCGGTAAATATACCAGGTGAGCACCTTAAAAAATTGATTTCTCTTCTTTGTTGCTGTAATTCAACAGCGATTTATTTTACCAAAATTATATTTTGTATAAGGCTTTTACAGCTAATGTAAATAATTTAAATTACCGTCATTAAATTGTCCAAATTTAAGACCAATTTTTTCAAGAAATATTAATAGACAAATCATTTTAAGTCCATAAACCCCTTCTTAAGCTATTGAATTTCTACTGTCATTGTTGGTACACCAATCTCAAGCCTCTTTTAGAAGAAAATGAACAATAAAAATCATTGACAAATCCGGATATGTCATCTATTAACCTACCAAATGTCTCAGATGAAGTTGAAAAAGAAGAAAGATTTTATTTAGATTTAAAATATCCCAAGGATAATAAATTTAATGAGTACCTAAAAAATTTTAGTATCCCGTCTCAAGACATTCGAGAAGCACAAATGTCAAATGAAGAAGAAGCATTTATATCCTCCCAAAAAAGTATAAAAAATTGCGAAAGATGCAATTTTAAATTTAGTAAAAAATCATATTCAGTGGGATGTTCAGAATGCAATAAATGGTTCTGTTTAACTTGTTCCAAGCTATCGAGAAAAGAAATTTCCGAGTTAAAAAAACTTAAACAACAATGGTTATGCTTAAAATGCGTTACTTCTAAAAATACTTACAAGAAAAATGAAAATGAAACAGAATTACTACAGAATGAAAATAAATTTCTTAAAGAAATTATTGTTAATTTAAATGAGAAGTTACAAATTCTTTTTCAAAAAATTGAAAAACTTGAAAATGACGCCCTCTTCATAAAATTAAATAAATTAGAAGATAAATTTGACGCACTAATAAATAAAATAGATTCCGAAAAGAATGAAGTTTATCCAAAATTGACATATTCTGCTGTTTTAAAAGAAGATTATCAAAAAACCAGTGTAAATCCTCCTTGTCCAGCCTTGATTATTAAACCAAAAATTAACCAATCCAGTGAACAAACAAAAAGAGAAATTCAAAATAAAATTGATCCAAACACAATAAAAGCATCTATAAGCAATGTAAAAAAAATCAGAAATGGAGGCATCGCCATAATATCGAAATCTGAAGAAGAAATAAAGAAACTAGAAGAACTAAGCAAACAACAACTAAACCAGGAATATACCATTCAAATTTCCAAATTAAAAATGCCAAAGCTAGTTATAATTGGAACGTCGAGAGAATACAAGGAAGAAGAACTTTTTCAAGATTTAATAAACTATAATTATTTAGATTATAGTGACAAAATCAAAATTACAAAAATAAGAAAATCGAAATTCTTGAAAAAATACATTATTTATGTAGAAACAATCGGGAAAACATATAATAAATTGGTTAATAAGGAAATAAGTCTTGGTTGGGACAAATACAAAATAAAAGAAGATTTTGGTATTCTTTATTGTTACACATGTTGTGGATACGGGCATACATCAAACCAGTGCTCAGAAGATATAATATGTTCATTTTGCACTGAAAAACATAAATTTTGGGAATGCAAGAAAGAATATCTAAAATGTATCAACTGCAAAAGCTCAAATCTAAAATACAAAACGAATTATGACTCTAAACACCAAGCTAATAGTGAAAATTGCCCTATCCATATGTACAAAATATCTAAATTAAAAGAAACCATTAATTATTATAAGGAATAATGGAACCAAACATCAATATTTTATACATAAATGCTCGATCACTAAAAAATAAAATAGAGGAAATAGAAATTTTAATTAATGAAGAAAATATAGACATTTTAGTAGTTACAGAAACATGGATAAGAAAAAATGAACAAAAATATTATAACTTTAATAATTTTAGACCTGTGTTTGCAACAAGAAATAAAAGAGGTGGCGGACTGGGTATATTTATTAAGAATTCATTACAGTTTGATATACTGGAAAAAATTGAAGAGGAACTATCTTTCATTGCAATATCTTTCAAAATGACTGGTTTTACAATATGTGGTTTATACAGACCTCATTCAGTGCCTGCTGAATATGTTATAAATTTTTTAGATGAACAACTAAACAAATTAAACGACCTTGCTTCAGATTGCATTTTCTTGGGTGACGTTAATATTGATATCTTGAAAAATTGCTACATATCTAATAGATTATTAGATGTTTATAATTCTAACGGCTTTATACTATGCAACAAAACCAATTCGACAAGAGACAGTAACACCACCAAAACTTTAATTGACCACATAATTACCAATTCTGCAAAAAAAATGGAAATATCATTTAAAACAAGCGCTTTAACCGACCACAAATTACAGTTTGTTTCTATTTTTAATGCTACAGCATGTAACAATACTAAATACAAAAAATGCGTAAAATTAAAATATGATGTTGAGAAAATTAAAATGAAATTGGACTTTCTAGATAAAAACAAGGAAAACTACAAAAATGCAGACATTTTATATGATGAAATTCTTAATATATTCAATACATGCACATATCAAAAAACATATAAAATAAAAAACGACTCAAAACCATGGTTTAGCAATGAATTAGCAAAAATGTTGAAAAACAGAGATAAGCTTTATGAAAAAAGGAAAAAAAATCCTGAAAATAAACATATTTTTGAGGAATACTCAAACTATAATAAATTAGTCAAAAAGACCATTAGGAAGACCAAACATGACTACTATGAAAAAGAGTTTATGGAGGGAGATCAAAAAACAATTTGGAAAAACATAAATTTTTTGTTAACAAATACTCAACAAAATAAAAATACAAATATTGACTATCTAATGATAGAAGGAAAAAGGATTGAAGACGAAGAAAAAATATGTAACAGCATGAATGAACATTTTGTTAGTATCGGAGAAAATTTATCAAAAAAAATTCCTGCATACCAAGGCCCAAAACCAAAAACCTTTATAAACAATGAAAGTATGTTTTTAAATGTGGAAGAATTAACCATTCAAGAAATAGAAGAAGTAATTGACAATTTAAATTCAAATAAAGGAACTGGCTGGGACAATATTCCAATTAAAATTGTTAAAACACTTAAAAAAAAATTAACTCCTATTCTTTTACACTTAGCTAAAATCTCATTTAAATTGGGACAGTATCCAAGTAAATTAAAATTAGCTAAAGTTATACCCATTTATAAAGACGGTGAATTCTCTGCCTGCAACAATTATCGTCCTATATCAGTTTTGCCAATTTTTGCTAAAATAATAGAGAAAGTTATGAATAATAAATTAAGCAGCTTTATAGAATCAAAAAAATTACTCTACTCAGGTCAATACGGCTATCGCAAATCTAGAGACACTGAAATTGCAGCATCGGATGTCATTTCAAATATTCAACAAAATGTGGATAATAATAAAAAATGTTGTATAATGTCTCTGGATTTGTGTAAGGCCTTTGATACCGTAAATCATTCAATTTTATTAAAAACTTTATACGAAATAGGGGTTAGAGGAATAAACTATAAATGGTTTGAAAGTTATTTATCTGATAGGGTACAGTATGTTCAAATTAATAGTAACAAAAGTTCAGTTAAAAAAATTAACTGTGGTGTTCCTCAGGGTTCAACTTTAGCTCCTGTTTTATTTTTAATTTACATTAACTCTTTATCAAATTTAGATTTAAAAGGTAAAATTAAACTTTTTGCTGATGATACCACTATTGTATATTTTTCTGAAAATATTATGCATATCTATAATGACATAAATCATGACTTGAATATTATTTACGATTGGCTAAAATTACTTAAATTGACAATTAATTTTCAAAAATCTTCATTTATGTTCATAAATAAATCTCAAACAAATCAAAATATTAATCCAATAGAGTTCCTTAATAATACAATAAAATACTCAAACTCTATTAAATTTTTAGGTTTATACATTGATGAGAATTTAAGTTGGAGAAAGCATATTGATTACCTAAGGTGTTGCATAGCTCCTTTAATTGGAGTTTTATATAAAGTGAGAGATTACATTCCAATAAAATTTTTGAAAAATATTTATTTTTCTTTAGTGCACTCTAAACTTCAATATTTAATTTCAATATGGGGATATGCAAATTCTAGTATAATTAAACCATTAAAAACTTTGCAAAATAAAATTATAAAATGCATACATAAGTTGCCCTTTCTGGAACCAACAGTTAATTTATATAAACCAAATGGATATTTAAATATAGCAAATTTATACAAATTAAAAATATGCTCGCTTATTCATGCAATAAATTTAAAAGAAAAAAGTTCTAATATGCTGTTTAAAAAAGCAAATGCTATACATAATTATACCACCAGAAAAAATACAAATATTATTCTTCCACCAATTAAAAGTAACTTTGGAAAAAAGTCGATATTATTTAATGGTGTTGTTTTATATAATGAACTACCAAATAATTTGAAACAAATAACTAAATTAAAATTATTTAAAAAGAAGTGCAAAAAATATATTTTAAAAGGTTAAAAAGGATAAATTTAAATGATCTTTCTTTATACACTAAAAGGAGTTAATTTTTTTTTTTTTTTACTTATATAAATATTTATAATTAATCTTAAGTTACATTTTTCTTTTTATGTTAATTTATATTTTCCCTGTAATAAACTAATTTAGTTTGTTGGGAAATTAGTAAATAAATAAAAAAAAAATAAAAAAAAAAAAAGTACTTTTGAACTCAAAAAGATCGAATCAGTCTATTCTTACCCTAATAAAAGCACTATTTAATGAAACAAATAACATAAGATAAAAAAATGTCCTCAAAGTTTGCCATGGAATCAATAACACAGGTCTTGAATACCCTTGAAAGGTAACAGAAAAATGAAACTGTCAAGTTGTGCAGTTTTTATTTTTAAGAAGATTACATTGTCATTGTCATTGCATAATACAGAATTAAAAAAAAACATATATAACGAAGAACCTAAAAATTATAAATTTAAACTAAATGAGAGACGTGCCCACCTTTGAATTCCAAATATGTTTTTGTTCTTCTTTTTACAGCATCAAAAACATTGGTGAGCAATAATAATTAGGGTGAGTTGTTTATCTCCTGAAATTTATTTGTAATTCTAGCCCGTAGGTCTAAATTTTGACAACATTCAGACTCTTTTTCAATTTTATTAACTCGTTTAATATCCGGACATAACGTTATTGGTTTATAATTTCTAGTGTTTTACGACTAACTACTTACGTCATTCTTTTGTTCAAAGGAGCTAAAAAACAACACAAGACTAAATAAGAAAAACGTCAAAAGAGTCGTAACAAAAATGATCCAGCGTCGCTGCACATCAATGTGAAACTCAATTAAAATATCTTCCACTAAGTTCACTTTATTGTTTGATACATAACCGGTAAACACGGTTCCCATTGTACAATAACAAGTCATGTTTCTTGAAGCAGAACTTTCATGAGAAGCCTAAAAAATCGAAAAAGTCTACACCAAGTTTATTTTGAAGTGGAGTACATAATTATATTCTGTTAGTTGCACTCTTTCTGTATTTAAAAATTGCAATTTAAATAGCTGAAATGTATCAAATATGTTAATAAATAATGGCGTAAGTTTGACTATGTTTAGATAAACAAGAATTGTTTGAGGAGTAACGTGGTTCCCCTATATATAGAGGGCGACAGCAGTTCAGCAATGCCTGTATATGTGGCCATAAAGTTCCCACAAAACATTAATGAACTTTTATATTCCAGTGATATACATGGGATATTTATTAAATCTACATGTACATGCTTAACATACGACATTCAATATCGCATGTATATCAACAGTATATAAATATCCATTGGTGGGTTTCCCTCCTATAGATGAACAAGTTAGCATGGGCATATCTACTGAGCCAGTTCACTTTATTTTGCACAACGAATTGCATTTATGAGAAAAATTTGCGCAAAATTAGTGATGCGTTTGCTCCCTCCAAAGCAAAAGAGAATTAATATGCAAACACCAGTCGACTGTTTGGAAGTGCATAAGACGAATCCAACGGATTTTTTTTGAGGCATTTTGTAACCATGGACGAAAGTTGGATTTACCATTATATACCGAGAACTAAGCAGCAATCCAAATCGCACGAGATAAACCTGCTTCGAAAAAGGTGAAAAGTGCTTGCATCAGTTTTTTGGGACGCGAAATAACTCTTTTATTGACTACCTTGAAAACGAGAAAACGGCAAGTATTACGTGGGAGTTTTGAAGAAACTGAGGGCAACAATCGCAGGGAAAATGTCCTGAAATAGTCAGAAAAAGATGCTCTTCGCACCGACGCGACGCGGCGCATTTAAGCCATGTCGCTTGGCTGAAGCTCAAAATTTTCCTGGTTGGACACAAATTTAATAGGTAATACAGAACATAAACAAATACCGTAAAATGGGGCTACTTTTGCAGGCGGGACAACTTTGGCAGCATGTGCTATTATGTTCTTTTTTTAATTTCCATCTATTCAGATAAAAATAGTCTGCGCTCATTCAAGTGGTTAGCACTCCTATAAAAGCCAAAATGGTGAGAAACAATCAAAAAGCTCCAGAGTCTAGGTCCTAAAGCGCCTACACAGAGGCTGGCCCATTACGGGCTATGCGGGTAGAGGGTAGGTATGTCTCAAGTCGAGGCATCCTGACGATGGAAAATTCCTAGGGGAACTCTTTAGAATAAATTATTTGGAAGACATGGGCAGTCTGCAGGTCATCCGACTCTCCTAAGTGTAGAGCAATAACGTGCAATATCGGACGCCATAAGTTATGTAGCAGAATGGGGATTTCTAGTAACAGCATCTGATGTCAGGCATGTCCAAAAATATGTTACAAACACTACACAGACAATTATGATATTTACAAAACATATTTTTAATTTTTTTATGCCATAGCAAGCCCTGTGGTAGTTCTACAATGGCAAAATATTGATTTTTTTTGTCGGTGCCAAAGTAGCTCCAAACATAACTTTGGCACTTTCCAAAAACAGTTTTTTTGAAACCTTTGGTGGTACGAAAGTCATTTTTAGTTTCCCTCTACACAAGAGCCTTACTGACAATTTTCATATTTTTTTCGTACGAGAAGCCGACATGTAACATAACATGTAACCCTCAAACCCTACACAAAGTTTTCAGTATTTTGCGGGTCTCGAAGGAACCCACTTTCGCGAAGGAATTAGAAACGTAGGGAGAGGTCCCTTAAACCCACTTTCGCGAAGGAATTAGAAACGTAGGGAGAAGTCCCTTAAACTTCAAGGGGAGTATGCTGAAAAATAAATTACGTTGTGGAACTAAAATGTTTGTCCCTAGTATTAAACCAAGTTAATAATCAAACCAGCCTCGTACTGATGCCAAGATGGATATGTTTATAAAGTCGTAAGGAAAACAGGTAACCTCTTACTCACGATACAAGCAAAGATCCATAATTTAGCTGTGTCATTCCAGGTATAACATGATAAAGTGGTGACAGAAAAGGAGTAACTTTTTTCGGTCGAATTAACCTAGAACAAAACAACAAATTAATTATAAAAATGGTAACTAGAATAGTGTTATGGCGCAAAAGTAGTTTGTGTAAAAGAAGCTTTATGAAGTGGAGTCGGCTATGCTAAAATGGCTGTGTTCTAATGCTGGTGCAAATATATAAATTTTGAGATAAACTAAAATAATTTTTTTTTAAATATGTCTGAACCATGAAAAAATAAATATTATAAGTATATATAAACCTTTACCTATTACTGTCTTTGAATTTACTCTAAATTTGAAGAATATTTTTGAAAATAATAATTTGTAAAAATGAAACAGTAATTGTAGCGGGCGACATTAGTATCGATATTTTTTCAAACTCTAGTAATGAATATTTTAATTTACTGAGTAAATATGGTTTTATATCATTAACAAATAAAACTACAAGAGAAGTAGAAAACACAATTATTGTATTGATCATATATTTGTAAAAACAAGGGAACACTAAGATAGTTTTAAATCTTTACGTTCAGATTCACTAAGGAAGTTTAAAATTTAGTACTGGTTTAAATTAAGATCTTATAGTTGATCAGTTATGTTTTGACAGGTTTTTGTCCTGTCATTGTTAGTAAGTCGTCATTAAAAACTTATGAATTATTGTGATATTTCAGCGATTTACTTGGTTCCCAAATGATTTTCATCGTGGAACGAGCTGCTGTAATGAATTTAGTTCTATTATTGTTGAAAGTACGTACTAAAATTGTCCTTTTCTTGATAAATTTGCGATAAAGCTCAGAAATAAGTTCATAGTATAAAACTTAGTTGTCTTATTCTTACACCTGTCAGTTTAAAGCTTTTGGTTGTCAAATTAGACCGGACTAGCGTTGGAGAATCTGGCTGTTAATTTTTAAATATCAAATAACTGATTACCCAATAATTTTGCAAAAAAATCTTATGAATAATAATAATATGAAATGTATTTTAAATTATAAAAATTACATTAATTGTTCAAAACTTAAAAAAAAATATGACAAAAATCGATTGGTCACTTAAATGTATTTTCATGAATGCAATGTATTCATATACATATGTGTAAGACATAAAAAACATACTTTAAACTAACTACTATAAGGTATATTTTTAAATAATAAAGTTTTGTTTTGCAGATTTAGTATTTACACGAGCTTTATTACGAGCATTGATTGATCTAAAAATTCCTGCACTTCCTGATCCTAGTTATAGAATATGGAACTTGCACCATACTTGGGTAGGTTTATACAGGACCTTGGTACTACCAAAGTTTACAGAATATAATAATAGTTACTTCACTCTCCGTCGGAACCTTGATGTATCGAGATCACAAGCGTGCCGCTGCCCACCTGCGTCGGTCGTAAAACCCCGTTGTTACGGGGGCTTATTAAAGATAGTTTGTTTTCGCCTGTGGAATATTTGTATATCTGGGATTTTCCAAAATGAAAATGCAAAATTGTAATGTTTGTTTTAAAAACAACTTTTTATATTATTATTTTAACGACAATAAGGTACAGTAAACAAAAAAAAATTAACAAATTCTAAACAAGTCATAATACCAACCAAGATGGGGTGGACGATTGTGAGTAAACGGTGAGGAATTGCTAAAAATTTTTATTTTTTTATGTAACGTTTTATGGAATATTGGGTTTTTCCATACCTGTTTCAAATTTTTTTAAAAAATGGCCGAACTGTGAGCATTTTTTCAAATTTAACCGCGTCCCATTCCCTTACTATAAGTTTTAGACCCAATAAACCCTATATCAAAATGATCGTAACGAACAGGAGAACCAATTGGAACAATTATATACAGGGTGTCCCATTTAAAAAATACAAGTTTGGTTCGCCACGAGTTTTTCGGACCACCCTGTATTATGGCTATAATTTTGAAACATAGCGTGTTTGACTATCGATAATATCCAAAAAGGAATTTTCGAAATTCATCACCGTTTATTCACAATCGTCCACCCCATCTTGGTTGCACCACCCTGTATATACTACATATCATAAAAAACACACATTTTTAGATAGGTAGGTGCTTTCTTGAACTACTTCAAGTATTCGCAAAAAAACTAATATAAAAAAAAAGTAAAAGTACCTATTTGAGATAATAACACAAGTGAAAAAGCGGCAAGCCGTTATACAAGTAATGTACTGATCACTAAAAAATAAATATGCCTTCGGAACGGAGCAAGTAAATTTTGTAAATATAAGTGTTTATCAGGATGAGACGCGAAATTAAGTTTCTTAGGATACAGTTGCTAATGTTGGTTTAAGTATTTATTTTATCCTAAAAACATATGAGTAGGACGAAAAAATACCTAAAACATAATAATATTTATATTTTTGACCAGGTTTGTTTCCATTACAAATGTTTTAATATATTTAATTTAATATTACCCTTATTTAATTTAATTGTTTTCATATCACTGTTAATAAATTTTAGTGTATAGTAAATACGAACCCTTGTATATAATCTTAAAATGTAATCTATAGGGAAGTATTTACAAGGATGAATAAAACCAATTTTTAAAAATTCGTTGATTAGTTGGCTACCAATTGCTTTCTTAAAATAATGTCCTACCTTCCTTTCTCTTTTGGACATCTAAAAAACGATAGTTCACCATCGCCTTTCGCAGCCATCCACCGAACAAATATTATTACCGGACATGTTATAATAACTTTTGCAAGACACCCTATAATCTTTGCCGTAATTTAATTTTCCGCTCTTACTGGTCTACTCTGTACTGTTCGACTGACGTCAATGCACTGCTGCTAGTCTATCGGTCAGGCGATGCAAGGGGTAGGTAGTTTTGAATTTACGATGGAGTGAAGCAACTGATATATATTCTTTAAACTGTGGTACAACTACCATGAAGGATGATTAATTTTGAAATTTCCAATAGGACTTAATCGTTCGACCCCCGTGGGTTAAAAATTTGCTTTCAATAAAATATTTTTGATATTTTGCAAATAAATTCAAAGTTTTATAAAAAAATGTTAGTTTCCTTCACATCACTCCAGGCAGAAGCTACGGCATAAATTGTTTCTTTCAAATTCAGATATTTCCAAAATCTCTTCAAGTCATCTTCCCCCAACAATTGAAGCATATTTAGGTCTTTCCTATAAAGTCTCTTTATGGTCTCTATAATCTCTATAATACCTTGGTCCCTAGGCTGGGCAATAGATGTCACATTTGGAGGAAAATGTGCTACGAATATATTCCCTGCTTCTTACTTTAGTTGCTCTGCACCAGGATAAGCTGCTGCATTGTCCAGTAGTAGTACGACTTTTGGTGGAATATTATTTTCTTGCAGATAAGGTTTAACCTGCTGTATAAATTCTTCGAAAAATCACTCGATCCATCCAAGCAGCCTGTTGATTACAGTAATCAACGGGCAAATTTTTGAAAGCTGTCATGTCTTTAAGTTTACTTATTTTTATAAAATGTTAGATTTTTCGGCGAAAGACTGATAAATATTAACCACGTTCTATTTAAAAACAGTGCTTTTACTTGAGGGGTCCAATCTGAATTTTTTCGCGAACTTTGAAATCATTTTTTCTGCCTGGATATTACTAGTAGGAGCAGGTCCTGTACGAAATCCGTCACATTTTGTGAGTTCTCTGCTCCATAACTAACATCTGGGAGTGCCAAAATTCCTGAATCCGCCATTAATTGCTGACCCATTGGTAATTATGACGGATTCATGTTCATCATAGCTTCATCATAGTATGATAGACTTATGACGCTAGTATGACGTAAAAGACGTCAAGATGGCGCTACCCCGATGACGTCAAAATTACGGTAAAAATGCTATTATTTTCTGAGACTTTTGAAAATTAGAGTATACAGAAACGCGCCAGACGTTTTCGAAGATACAAAAAACCGAATTGTAATGATTAGTTTTTAGTGTTTAGTTATTTGTATTTAATTTATCTTTATATTCCTTAATTTGTTTCATTTATTAGTTAGTTATATGTTATAAGTATGTATATGTTGTAATTTTACCTCAAGAAACACAAAATTGATTATCAAAATTTTGTAATATTTGATATTTTTTTCTCAAAAGTTTTCTTACCTAACAAGACACTCAAAATTGTGTACGATTATTTAGCCTGCTAAACGAACTACTAAAGTCCAGTGCGAAAGTGTACGTTACCACTTAGAAAAACTTGTGACGTGATTACGTCAAACTGACAGCTGCAAAAAATGTTGATATCGACATAATATTCGCTTTATTAATCCCAACAACTTTTGTTTAACTATATTTTTTTATATTCTGACAGCCCTCGAAGACCGAAGTCTAAGTAATATGTACCGTGGGTGTACTGGGGAAATCCGAGTCACACATCCAAAGCTGGAACCATCCATAGGGACTTCACCAGCCCTTCAAGAGGATGGCACCACCTCTACAACACCTATTAAAGGCTGTAGAACCATGGTTCCATACATTTTAGGTACCCAATGTGCTATAGAAGAAAATGTTTTCGAAAATACAACAAAATATTTTGAAGCAAAATATCTGACACTGCCGATTACTCGATAGACCTGCTTACCATTCGTTCATTGGGCAACAGGCTTATGAACCAAAATGTATCATAACTGCTGGTTTCATTTATCTCAAATACATTATTTCCCTTAACAACCGTTTCACGATGATTTTCAAAATATTCGTAACTTGGCTTTTCAAATTCTGTTAAAACAACCTAAAAGTAGAAAGAATCCAATTTTTTTTTCAATAATAAAATTTACCAAGATAATACAGGCTACTCTGCAGTAAGACTTACATCATAATAAGCTTCATTGGTCATATTTTCAAAAGTCACAGTAAAACCGCGGTTCTTGAAAACATAAATTCGGTGAATGGAAACTTCTTCGACAAAACTGTCTTCATCCAGATCCAAAATACATTCTTTTGGCAGTTTCGCTTTATGTATAGTAATTTCTGCTGACATATTTTCATTCTTTTTAAATGTTATTGTAAAAGGATCTGTAAGAGGAAGCTAAGTGAAGTGAGACGGTATCGTTAAGAAAATGAGATTATGAAAAACTTTATTACAAATTTAGGTGTGGCGGCGGAAAACTTAAATAAATCGAATCGGCGGTGCCGGCGTTTGGTAACACGTTGTTAGATCTAGCAAAACACAATAGAAGTTGTGGGAAAAAAGTAATATACATAAATATATACAGGTTTCAATTTTTTATTTTTTCGAACATGTTAATTACTAAAGCACAATTATTTAGATGATTCTTTTACAAATAGGTGAATCGGAAGGAGGGGGTTTATTGAGTAGCCAGCGAGATCACCAGATCTAACACCTTTGGACTTTTTTTTATGGGGTTATTCGCATTCGAAATCAAATTCGACTAATACCTCCTAATGTAGTGCATAATATTCAAATAGAGTTTGTAAATACACTTGGTTATTGCTAAATTATACATTTTGAATTCTCTCGCAAGATGGTGGTCGTCACGTGGTATTAATGGCATGCCTATTTGATTCTGGTCTATTTCGTTTTGTTAGATTGATAGTATAAATTTCAAGACCTGACTTAAAAATTACACACCACAATTAAGAAATAAATAGCAAAAATAATGTAAACGGTATTATTAAACTGGTCAATATGGATCCATACACAGCTAACGCTGACGCATGAGTTCAGCCAATCGAAATCACTCTAGCGGACTGAATTAGGATAGCAGAATGAGATCAACAACCCTTTAGCTTCGCTTCGGCTACATCAAGATCTACCACCTACTTTACTGCTTAGGAATCTATAAAAACACGCGTGTATATTATCAATATTTTTTCCTAAAGCAGTCCCTACACGATCATGATTACTGTCAGTATTTCACACGACAGTAATACTGTCAGTATTATACAAATATTAAAATATTCGAATAATCTTCAATAATTTATTTGAATTTACTTCATTCGATCATTCTATACGATCAATATTACTGTCATTTTTTAATTCTGACTGTAATAATGATCGTGTAGGGTCTGCTTTAGAACTAGAAGGTAGTTTTAAGTGATAATGTACCTAGGTAGATTCTTTTTGTTTTGCTATCTAGAAAAATAATGCTCTTCGTCGATTCGTTGTTAACTAATAGTTTGCTTATTTTTATTTAGTTTGTGCTTTGATTATAGTGCTTTTTAAATTAGTCTGATAGGGTTGAAAGCTAAATTAAATTTACCACTAATAATATTTACATATTATGTAACGTTTGGGGGTGCAAGAAAGCGATTTTTATAGATACCTACATCTCGACTTTGGAAAAGCTCATTTAGAGGATCTTTTAAAAAAAATGGAAGTGAATATTTTTATTAACATTACGCGTAGGAAAAGGCAGGCCGTTCAAATGCTACGAGTCAATACAAGAAGGCCTCATGTCGCTTGCTTCCCGGTAGCATATTTCCGTTTATTGGGCTAGCGCAATCGGGTGCGCTAATCGTACAGGTAAATTGGGGCCAAGCGAATCGGAGGGCACCCTAAGGTCGGAACAGGGTTAGCACCTGGTTAGGGGCCCTGACAAGTCTCTTTCCTCGCAGGCGAAGAGGGGTGGGGGTGGGGTCCTCTTCGGCTGTGTTGATTTGCACGTCTTCGCGTGCAAAAGTCGACTAGTTTAATATTCACGTTTTGACGGCACCGTTTTTGGCTAATTGTAAAATGCCTAAAACCCATTTTAGACCGTTCGGAAAGCCGAGCGTTAGCGTTAAAATGGGGCCAAGCGAATCGGAGGGCACCCTAAGGTCGGAACAGGGTTAGCACCTGGCTAGGGGCCCTGACAAGTCTCTTTCTTCGCAGGCGAAGAGACTTGTCAGGGCCCCTAACCAACGGAAAAATGCCGTCGGAACAGGGTTAGCACCTGGTTAGTGGTTCTGATCAGTCACTTCGCCTGCGAGGAAAGAGACTTGTCAGGGCCCCTAACCAGGTGCTAACCCTGTTCCGACCTTAGGGTGCCCTCCGATTCGCTTGGCCCCAATTTACCTGTACGATTAGCGTACCCGGTTGCGCTAGCCCAGTAGGAAACGGAAATATGCTTCCGGGTACAGGTTGGACGCCTCTGACTATTATGTTTTAAATAAATCTCTATGAAATCTTACATAGGTCCTGGTTAATTTACCATGATGTTAACTAGCGAACTTGACCTTGAACACGGAAAAAATTGTTCCAAACTAAAATTTGGACGGGAGTCCTATAACGTCCGGTGAAGCAGTGTACACGATCCATTTTCAATACGTGATGGTGAACAAGCTCTGACGGAATTCTACTGAGTACGTGTAGTGACCAGTAGCCGACAGGTCGTAACCTCTCCGGTGAAAAATCGGCTGACAAATTGGACATTAATAGGTTCTTCAACGACTTACCAATAAATTCGTGAAGTTCGTCAGTACGGTCAGGGTCAGGAGGATCTTCATCAAATGCGTTTCGTGCGGCTTCTGGGTCATAATGTTTTGACCTCACAAATTTAGTGTACACTATATTAGTGATCATTGGAATATTACCCTTCCACCAATATGGGTTTCTGTCGACAACACACATCTTAAATTTAAGAACTATGTGATTACTGGTTCGAGTAGGAGACATCAAACTCAAAGGTCTTTGATGACTTTCTTATCTTTGTGTAACTTACTAGAATATCAATTACAGGACTATCGTGGCAGTCTGATGAAGGGTTTAGGAAAACAGCCTTGTTTTCAACGTTTGTACTAGGCATATCGTTACAGTACCTACAAAGAAAAAGTCGAGTGGTAATGAACAAACATTTCTGCAAAAATTGTTACAAAAATTAGATAATCAATCTAAAAATTTGTCGTCCCTAAAACTTCAAAGTTAAAACACAACAAATAACATAAACATTTTCTTCTAAATTAACTTATATTGATATTTCTTTATGTTCAAAACTTGATGGGAATTATGAATTAAAGTTTTAAGTTAGGTACAATTTATAAAAATAATATTTTTTAAAATGTTCTACCAATTTACATTCTGAAAACCAGATGAGCTGTGATAACATATCAGTTACGAGTAAAGTATGAAAATGTCTAGGTCCAGAAGGGAACGACATTCTGTGACATTTGATGCAAAATATTATCACACAGAAAGAGATGCCAAGTTATTGGGGAAATAGTATTATTGTGCCCGTTTATGGACATTTAAGACTGTGGAAACTACAGCCCAATCAAGCTCACACAAGATGAAGATATGGAAAGATTACAAAACAATAGTTAGAATGGAAAAATCAATAGGAAAGATAAAATTGGCTATGGAAAGCATCAGGAGAAGTAAAAAATATTGCATAAGGTTTTTGACCTAGAAAATGTCTACGACAGAATGTATGTAGGTGTAGGTGCATGATGGAGAACATTTTCCAATTACAATGGGCCTGAAACACGGTTGGATAGATGTTATGGTCCATGAAGTAAGGGATGAGGCCCCTTAATTTATGATAGTTTTGGACAATATTGTAATAACTATATGGTACTAGTCAAGCGCGGCCAGTGAACTTTTAAACCTGTATAATTATATATATATATATATATATATATATATATATATATATATATATATATATATATATATATATATCTGTTGCTACTTACGAGACCCATGCCAAGTTGAGGTGTTTTAATAGTGAGCCTACTAGGAATGTTTTGGTACAGGAAAAAAATATTTTGTAATTTGCGAAAAAAAGTTGAATTTTTGAATTGACCCACCTGGGAAAAAACTAACACGCTATTTTCTGTAAACAAATTTTAAAGAGAAAAAAATGTGTTAGTAGAAAGTTGTAGTCATTTGAATTTTTTAAACCTAAAATATAATTATAAAAAAAATTCAAATGACTATAACTTTCTACGAACACATTTTTTTCTCTTAAAATTTAAGAATTGTCGACAAAATGATGTAAAATTTGTTTAGAAAAAATAATAAATAAAATACGTTAGCGTATTATGTTTTTCCCCAGGATTGGTCAACTTTTTTTCGCAATTTTTTTTTCTCTACTAAAACATTCCTAGAAGGCTCACTAGTAAAAAAACCTGAACTTGACATGGGCCCCATAAGTAGCAACAGAGATATACAACTTTAAAATTTCACGGGCCGCGCCTGGTACTAGTAGGAATATAAAAAATTACGCGATATCTAGGATGATACAGAAAAGAATATTAACGAGAGTAAAGCAAACCTGAACAAACCTGAGCATGAAAGGAGAGGTCAGATCGAAAGAAGCTCCTGTTATGAAGACGATGAACCAGATACATACGTCTACCCCATATTATTTTTGGAGAGACTGATTTAAGGAAGAAGAATAAATAATAATAAGATGAAAAAAGTTTTAAAAACTTACCTTCGCACTGATGCAATACTCATAGAACCGTGAGCATTTACAACGGGGTCTTCTTCGGGTACCTGGGTAAGAGCAATCATTTTTGCGTTTGAAAAACAAACATGTTTCATCCTTGTAGATGCTTCTTCAAACTAAAATTTAAAAAAAGGGACAAAAATCATTTTTTTTAAATACCAAATATCACAAAATTGAAGTTTAGCTTTTCCCAAGAAAAATCTCCTAAACCCATTGAGGTTTAATATCTCAAAACTACTTTTTTTTTACTTAGACCACTCTGGTCTTCAACATAGGCTCAATTATTTATTTTCACTCTCATTCTAGTGCCTCTCCACATAAAGGGTTGTAGTGCAGTAGTTGGGGGTATGTGACAGGCTTCTTTTTATAGTAATATTAAGAGCATTTGAACTTGTCGAACATTTTGCCTGAAGAGTTGTTGCCTTAGAAACAGCTTGAATTCGTTTTATTTGTTATTTGACAAAAAGTGTCAGAACCGAAGTTGAGGGCACTTTTTTAGTCAAATAACAATGAATGACATCTGTTTCTTTAAGGCAACAAATCTAATACAAAATATTCTACATAGGTCATTTGCCAGAGACATATTTGATGGACTGTTTTCCGAAACACCAAAAGTGCAAGAAAGACAAAAATATAATATTTTGACTTGCAACATGGAACATGGAATTTTAAAAATACATACTAATTTAAAACAATAATTTACTGTATTACAATTAAACACACAACTATTATATGTAATTATAGTCCGGCTAGTATATGGCAGTAACAGAATTTTTCTTATTTTCTTGGATTTGTATTTCTTAAGCACTGATTACATTTTCACCTCTTATTTTCTTGATAATTTTTTGTGATGGTCTTCGTCAAGTTCTAAGTAGGATCTATTGGAGCTTGTTGATGAGTGCCCGTAATTTTTATAGGTTCTTCTTGTACCCCATTTTTAGCTCTAGCTCTGAGACCGTTCCTATGTCGTAGGAAATGGTTGGTAATTTTTTATTTTTAGTCTCCAGACAGACCATTTTTGCAGTCTTTTTGGTTCATTTACCAAAAGCATTTTTTCCTATGTGGGTGTTTTAGTGCCAGTTTTTAGTTATTGGCCAATGATGGTTCAAAGTAAAGAAATACCTGTCATATTCCATAAGATGATTCCGTTTTACATATTTCTTAAAAAGTCGAACTGACCAGACATCTGGATTTTTTTGGTTTGAAACTAGCCACCTGGATTCGGTGCATTTTTGTTTCCGCCTTGAGCTGTTTTTTCGAAAATTCGGTTATAGGTATTCGATTCAGTTTTGTTCCAAAATTATCATATTTCCTTGGAAAATAATTAATAATGCGCTTTACAGCCTCACCTCCCCTCCAGGCTAGCTCGTACCAAAATATATAAAAAAAATTATCAAGCCCTCTGGCGTTTCTTCGTCGCACGAATTAACCACCTTTAGAAAATCATAAGGCAGAGTCGCAGAACTTTATTTTCTTTTTGCTGGAATAGCTTGTAGCTCCTTTCTCTTGACATTTCTTGCCTCTTTGGCCGCTTTAAAGACGATATCTTCGAAGGGATTAATTTTTCTACCATATTCGTTAAAATATATATCGAGTAGTATTCCACTAATTTGTTACCGTCATCTCCTTGTAGTCCTTTTCATTTATTTTCCGCATTTTGTAACCCCAGTGTTTCAAATCCCTGCCAAATCTTCTTCTGAAGTGGTAGCGTTAAATTCATACTTTCATTCAGAACAAAAGGGTGAATTGTCTCCACACATATTCCTTCGACTTCTTGTTACTTACTGAAATGCTTTTTTAAATATTTTCCAATAAATACGTTCCAAACCGCTCCATTTTTGATAAATTTGAAACTGACAGCAAGAAAATGACGCCAAACTTTGTTTTATTTGTATTGTATTGTTATTCTTAACAACCAAAAAATCGAAGTATAAGTCGCTGACATTTTGACTATTTTCCTCCACTTTTTCATATGTAAGCCATTAAAATTTACTAGGTAAGATATAATTTTAATAGATCCTCATATGCAAGCGTTAGCATTGTGATCCTGATTATGGCCCTGCTTTATGACTTGTTTACGGTTTAAATCCGGGCTCTAATTATTACCTTACAAAAAGGACGAGGGTGCAAATTTCGCTATGACGCAGAAATTACCTTAATTTAATTTTTAGAAACTTAGAAGGGTAACTTTATTCTTATATTTTCTGTTTTGTACTTACTTTTGCCATATTCTCAGATGATTTGACATCATCTTTATAGTCAGAGTAGTGCTCAGGTATTGTCTCCTCAATGTCAATCAAAGGAAAATCTGTGGTTGGCAAAACAACGATAACTGGTGCATCCGCCACAGATTTCAAATTTTGGCCTAGTGCTGCTTGAGAACAAATCGATAGAGACCTAAGAGAACGAAAGAACAATAATTTTTATCATTATTATTTTCTATTAGTCTTTATTGTATTAAGCATAAAATAATTAGACGAAGAAGCCCCAAAAGGATTTTGTGAAAACTCTAATGTTGAAATTTAAAATCCCAAGATATGATTTATTCAGCTTTTAACATTGATATATCTTATCCTAGTTCTTTTACTTGCCTACAGCCTAGAGTTAATAATACATTATCGTGATTGAGCTATGTTTAATTTGTAAAATAGAATAAAGTAATTTTCCATTGATTCCATTAAACTACTGTAGTTTCTGGCTCATGTAAGCCCTACCACTAAGAAACTTCCATCACGAAATTCACTACAAAGGTTATTTAGAGATTAGATTTTAAAACGTCGGAAAAATTGTTCAGATCAGATTAGATTTCAGGCAAAATATATAATAGTATTCCGTTCGGTACTGTTGTATTTTCAAGTGGTTCAAGTAAATCGCATGGATTGGCCTAAGCCTGAACTCAACTTAGAAGTGTCAGGTCGTGCCGCTAGGTGGACGTCTACAATTTTTGAGTTGACATTTGTCCGCTACCCTTTTCCCGACCACATTTTGACTTTGACAGGGCTGGGCACTGGAGAAACTAAAACCTGATTCATCCCTCCTGATTGAACAGATAATCCTTTGTTAGGGACTCTAAAGGGTGAGTAGGGACGAATTTTCTAATTTTTGTTATATATTTTATGGGCGTGGATTCTAAGCTATAACTTCACTTGCTGGAATCTGATCATTATTGTTTTATTTTAGGAAACACCCTGGCTAACTATTTAATGGACCTAATTACCTAGCTTATTATTTAATCGGCCTGAATTGCCTGATTGATTGTTTATGTAATTGGTTATTCCAATGCATTTTGCGTGCGCTCCACAAAGAACAACATTAAGATAAGTACCTATTTTCATAAGTGCCATAAAAAGCCGAGTGTTAAGAATAGCCATACATATATAGGGGAAACCGATTTAATGTTGGCTCCTAGCATTGTAAAGGTGTTGCAACTTTCTAAAGCTAGTTAAAGAGTTGCCATTTTCTTTTTTTATTACATTTTATTCATATTTAACGATGCTATTTCCTTTTGTTTTAAATTAAATATTCAGTTTAATTTATAACATCGTTTTATTTGGTGCACTTTTTAAGTTTACTAGTAGGAGCTTTAATTACACAGCACCACAAATGGGAACCGAAAAAGTCCTTTGGCGAGATTGATTTCCTATATGTATTTTGGTGCGCTGATTACGAATCCGAGGTCCATATAACCCCAGCACATCACGTTCAAGGTCATTTGAAGGTCAAATGCATATATTACGGAAAAACAGAAAATCTGACCACGGATTCGGAAAGAGCAGGAAATTTTACGTCCAAATATGTAGTTTTTAGTTTTTCCAACATGACCCTCCAAGGTCATCTGGGGGTGAAATGACTCACCGATAGACCAAATTCTTATTTCCCATATACATCATCACAACTTGAAAGTGACGTGCTGGGATTATATGAACCTCGGATTCGTAATCAGCGCGTCAAAAAACCTAAAGATACCTGACTAAGTTGTACGTAAAAGTCTGTAGTTGTGATGATGTATATGGGAAATAAGAATTTGGTCTATCGGTGAGTCATTTCACCCCCAGATGACCTTGGAGGGTCATGTTGGAAAAACTAAAAACCACATAGTTGGACGTAAAATTTCCCGCTCTTTCCGAATCCGTGGTCAGATTTTCTGTTTTTCGTGATGTGCTGGGGTTATATGGACCTCGGATTCGTAATCAGCGCACCAAAATACATATAGGATATCAATCTCGCCAAAGGACTTTTTTCGGTTCCCATTTGTGGTCCTGTGTTATTGATGTAGTGTGCTATTTGAAACATTTAAAATACTGTATGTGACGCCAAATTATATATGTTTATTGGCACATACCAACGGTGTTAAGAGGTGTACGTTTATTTCTGGTATGTACATTGATAGGTCGTTAGTATGTGGTATTAATGAAATAAAATTAGTAAACCCCCTTCATGTAAGCTATCAAGCAACATAGAGCTAGTCGATGGCTTGTTGTTGTATATTTTAGCTCTTTACCATGACAACTATTAATTAATGACAGTAATTATGATAATATAAAAAGACTACCTTCTTATAATTAAATGTTACTGAAATTTCACCGAAATTGATATTTTCGGGATTTTATTTTGGTTGTTTTGTACTTTTAAATGCAGTGATTTTTATTATTTTCTTAAATATAAATTTGTCCTTAACAGTAGGCTGGTACCCAATTAATTGATCTTTTCGGCAAATATTTAGCATAAAACTGAAAATTGTTTGGGGACCCTATTCACTTTAAAAGATGACTTACTTTACGTTCTCGGTCAGTTGTGCCCTTTTTAAATCTGGATTTTCAATGTGGTGTGCTTCTTGAGATAAAATTTGGCTTGCCTTATGACATATCGCAGTTCCTTCCACGGCCAAGTCAGGATCAGGAAAATCCTGGTACTTTTCTGTTATTTGTGCTAGTATATCAACGGCCTGCCTGGCCCTTCCTGGCGAGTCTATATTAATCTGTAAGGGAAATAAAAACCTGCTAGAAAATCGGAATACTTTTTGCGTACTTAAAAGGTGTCATATCTCAGATATCATTAGATTGCAATTAAACTTTCTTCTTTTTAAATAAAATTGCTTTGCATTAGCTCTTCCCTTATTTTTTTAAGTCATTTGTCTTTATTTTAGTATGCTCTTAGTGGTATAGTATTATTTGGAAAATACAATTTACAGATTATGAATTATTTTCGTAATCGGAATTTAATTCAAAATATATTACGTTATATCACTTGCAGCCAAACTTTGCACAAAACTATTAATCAAGTTCTAAATTTAACTAACGTTTAGGGTTACCTTTGGCAGTGGCATTAACATGAGTACTGTCATATTGGAGGTGTAGAAATATGGGGCGAATCGCTTCAGATGTCCCAACGCGTCCTAAAAACATGTCTTTTGCGAGATGAGTTTATCTCGCAATGAAAACGCCTTTAATAGTATATTACATAACAAGTGTTGAAAGTGACATTTTTCACATGAGTGGGAATGTTGTCGAACGAGGCGACAGCCGAGTGCGATAATCCCACGAGTGTGCGAAAATTACTTTCACGCGAGTAATGTACAATATTTTTCCTGCGACCACAAAAATATTTACAAAAAAACCTCAATTTCTGTCTTTTAAATCCCTCACATTCAACACTAATATTTTCATCAAGTGTGCTGAAAATAAAACAAATGAAATTGGCACCATCTATTTCAATGTCATGTTGACAAGTACTTTTCAACACGTGTATTGTAAAGTACTTTTCAACACGCGTGTGATATAAGGCACTTTCTCGCCAAGTTAACCGTGCTTTTTTTCTCACTTTCATAGGTGGTCGTAGGAAAAAAAATTAACTGAGTTTTCGATGTATTTTTCCTTAGATTACCGATGATGTAATTTGTTTTTCAAAAATCCGCCTCCTTAACTTCAAAAGAACACTAAACGTGCTGTATCTCGAAAACGCCATTTCTATCTTTTTTTTTAATACGCTAGCTAGATCGAAAGACCAGCATATTTTACGTCGAAAAAGCTGTTTTCCAAACAGGACTTTTTTGTTTACGACAAATTTTATACAGAAACATAGCTTGGAGAGCTACAAATTGACATGTTTTGGTGTTTTCCCCTTAGTAGATTTTAAAATAAAAAATAATTTAATTTTTAGGGGTTGCTTTTAACCCCTTCGAGGGCGAATTTTGAAAAATCCTCTCTTAGTGGACGTGTACGGTTTAAAATAAAACTCTGTGCAAAATTTCAACTTTTTAGCATTAGTAATTTTGGCTGGGCATTGATGAATGAGTGAGTCAGTCAGTCAGTCAGTCAATTTACTCTTTTATATATTAGTATAGGTCATACTATTTATTATATCTGTTTCAGTGATAACTTTGATACTACTTTTATTAGGATCCACCCACGCGAATTACGTCCACTTATAAATAGCATTTAGCATTGCCACAATGAAAAAACTATACTTATTTTTTTCGTTTTAGTACATCTAAATATTAAAAGCTTGTTTTTAAAAAGTATTTTCTACAAGATTTTATTTTTAAATTTTTAGTTACATCTTAACCTAGGCATCTCAGATAATGCATCACTATTATAAGAAATTTTACCTGTTATCGTATTGTACTCGTCAAACCCTTTCATTTAATGCCCATATCAAGGGGATTGTTAAGAAAACGGTAATCCGCGATCTTGTGGCGTCCGCCATATTGGGTTTAGAATGACGTCACACAGCTTGTCGTATTCTACTCGTCAAACATTTTCATTTGATATCCATGTCAAGGCGGTTGTGAAAAAATGGTAATCCGCCATCTTGGGTTTAGAACAATATTAAATATACTATATTGCATTGTTACCGGATGTACAGGGTTATTCATTATATTTTGACTCCCACTTACAGCTCTTATTACGAGTTATAGAAAAAAACTTTAAATACAAAAGTTTTAGGTTTTCTCACGTAGTATCTTTTGGTAATAGCGGAAATAAAAAATCGACTTTACAACATTAAAAAAATTAATTGAGTCATATTTTTTTTAATGGAACACCCTGTATATTATTAGCTCAAATGAAAGATCTCTTTGTTCTGATTTCAAATATATATAATTTGTTGTCATTTGATTCAGCCACTTTTGAAATATTTGAGTTTAAAAAAAAACATTTTATTTAAACTACAACAATACGTTTTCGAGGCAACTTGATTATATTAAAGCAACAAATGACTGATGTTCTCCAATTGTGGAAAAATAAGTTATAAACTCAAATATTTCAAAAGTGGCTGAACGAAATGCCAACAAATTATATATATTTGAAATCAGAACAAAGAGACCTTTCATTTGAGCTAATAATATACAGGGTGTTCCATTTAAAAATATGACTCAATTACTTTTTTTAATGTTGTAAAGTCGATTTTTTATTTCCGCTATTACCAAAAGATACTACGTTAAAAAACCTAAAACTTTTGTATTTAAAGTTTTTTTCTATAACTTGTAATAGGAGCTGTAGGTGGGAGTCAAAATATAATGAATAACCCTGTACACGATATACAAAATTTCAAAGCTCTAGCTTAATTAAAACTAGTCGAAATTTTGATTTCAATATTTGACCTAAACATACTAACATACATACAAACATACATACTGACAGGTGAAGTTAAATAAAAGCTTGTAAAAAAGGAGTTTTTTCAAGATGCACCTTGTTAAGTGTTTTTTTGGGGTTAAAGAGGCGGAGTTTTGAAAAATAATTTACACCATCGGAAAGCTGAAAAAAAAACATTGAAAACTGTGTTTCAGTTGCTTGTTTAACGGCGTTTTTATTTCAAGATCATGAGTTTAAATGGCATATTTTCAGGCTCGAGCGCCGCGCTGGGTCATCGAAGGCGATTCGCCGTGTATTATTTTTATTGCATAAGATGAAACCATAGACTTTGGTTGATTGTATTGACTGGGCAAGTACAGACGGTTGCCAAAGTGTATAAACTGTCCTGTTTGATGTCATCCAAGATCCAAGCAGTACAGTATTACACGACATTTATTTGACTATAAAAATTAGCATACATAATAAGTATTAAGTAATAAAAAAAGTAATACTCACATTTTATTTTATGCATCACAGCCAAATAAACTTTAATTCCCTTCTCATTGTGATAAGTTATAAATTAAAAGTGACAATGCAATTTGACGGTTTACTACCAGTTTTACTATGAATTGAAAAGTGACACAAGGGACTATTCACAAAATTCGATGAGGTTTGCGACATTGTTCCAAAATGGAATGTTGTTCTTCTGTGTTTACGAGAAGCGTTTGAGTGTTTGTTTTTTTTTTTTGAAAAAACTGATATTATTTTACGAGAAAACATTTAAATATGTTTCGGCAGTGTCCAATTTGCAAAAAAGTGGACTATTTAAACCCAGAAGTTCCTTTTCACAAGTAAGTGAGGTTGTATCCACTTATATCGAATCCACTGGTGTAGTTTTACATATACCTTCATATTGGTAACATTAGAATAACAACAATTTAATACAAAACAGCACAGCACTGGTAACGGATTCTTTCTAATCCTTTCGAAAGGCCCAGAGTAACTAAGTCACTGAGTTTAACTAATGTCTAATGTTTAAGTAATGTCTCTAACTAATGTCTAGTTTAACTAATGTCTAATGAGCAAAGCATTAGGTAGAATTACCTCAAGTCCACGGCTAGAAAGCCCGGAAACTTAGTCAACATTAAAATAGAAATTGTTTAGTACTTATCAATAAGAGCTTACATGACCAATACTATGAATAGCTTTATGGTCCATTTGAAATTCCAGATTCTTCTTGTCCTCTGGCATTTTGGAGTATTCTCCTACCACAGCAGCCAAACCTTGCAGAGCATATTCTGGTTTACCTTCGTTAGCTAGGTCTATAATGTCATTCATTTTGTCATCTACTACAGCAGTTTTTTCTTTATCAGACTTTTTGTCATCAAGATTTAGAGTTTCCTTGACCTGCAAGTTAATAAATCTATCAAAATACACTTACAACAAAAGTTGGAGATGGATATCTTTATGAATTTGATAGATAACTAGAAACTCGCTTGCAGCTTCATCCACCTGGCTTTGCTAGTTGAGCCAATTTTTATTAGTAGAAGAAAGAATGTACGGATATTATAACTTATATTTTAGTCATTTGGGAAATTAAGCACTAAGCAATAATTTTTACAAATTTTTAAAAAGGGTCAAACACGTTATTTTGTTATTTCTAACCGGCAGTACCCACAAACTAAAAGAAATAAATAGGTATAGTAAGCTTTTTCTTAGATCTCACAATATGGTGACTAAGTCACTTGTCATTAACGACACCCTGTTGAAGTCTAGTCTATTTTATGTTTAAAAGCTGACTAAAAAGACAGGACTGGATTTGTACTCATCGTTCAAATTAAATAATAAACACCAAGAAAATATAATCTGAAAAATCTAGTCCAGAAGTAAAATGTTTAAAACACACACTATTTAAAAACCACCCACAGAAACACCAACATCACAAACACAAAACACCGAATCAAACGAAAATTAGAGACGACACGACCTGGGCTTGTATTTTTGAGGTCACACAAATTAGTTCGCATTTCAACGTGTTCGAATAAATTTCGCGTAGTTTTAATTTAAAAATTGAAGTTTTGTACAACGTAATCCTTTCATGTGATAAAACGATAAACTGCTGGTAGGTCCTACTTGGTCTATTAGCCAATCTTTAATTGTCCTCTATCGCTTCAATTACATTTAAATAAATTAAACCAGTTATATTTACCATTTTACTAAAAATTTGACAGTTGTGTCACACCATCCGCACACGAAATCCGCAATTCAAATGGTATACCAGGGCATACGAATAAATTCGAATACGAACTTAATTTGCATGTTCAGAAATAGGATTATTTAGTTTTCGTGCGGAAATAGTCATTTTTTGTATACGACCTTCTTCGATCAAAAATTAGGAAATCGGCTCTAAAAGGTGTATTGGAAACGGGTTAGCACTCCTTCCCCGATAAAAATTTTGTTTTGTCTTTTTTAAAGGTCCCGAGCAAAAAATTACTCGTGTCTAGGTACCTTAACCTAAAACTTATGTTTGTTTGAGAAATAAAATACGTTCTTGGACAGGTTTGGTCAGTTCTAGGGTTGCTCAGGATCTTTTTTGGTTCTTTTTAAATATTCCGAGCAAAAAACTAATCGAGCTTGAAAGTTGGTGCACGCTCATTGCCCACTCTGTTCCTTCCTCTGCGCATGCGGAAGCCCGGGATAAAAAGTTGTACCCATCCCCTAGACTCTTTTATCCAGAGTTAACGAGTACTCGTCTAGACGTATAGGTACGTTTAATTCCGAAATGAAGGTCGGGTATAATCAGGACGTTTTTTTGGATGAGCGTTGCATCCCTCATGTGATTGATTGAAGCAAGATGTCTTGCCTTTAAGTTTTACTGACTGACATTTTACCTCTCTTAGGCATACAATGTCATAGAATAATAACAGTTCGTGTGCCAATTGATGGATTACACGAGAAAATATTTTCACTTGCCGAACTATAACACAAGTTGTCGATTGGTCTACGTTTGTATGTAGCTTCCCTAAGTTAAGCTTAGAAAATAAAGGTATACGTCTTGACAACATGTTAACTCTGGATTGCCCTCCTGTCGTGTCAGCTTGGTACGACCCACTACTGAACTGAACTGATCTAGGGACTTTATGAAGGAACCAATATCAGCTGTTACTTTCATCTGTGAATGTCAGATGTCGAAATGCTGAGTTTTATCAGAAATTAAACTAGTAAACTTTTTCTTAGATCTCGCAGTATGGTGGCCAAGTTACTGGTCATTTGTGGCACCCTGTGGAAGTCTGATCTACATTCAGAGGTCGGCTAAAAAGACGGGTCTGGACTTGTAAATACCGTTCAACTTAAATAATATACACCAAGAAAATCTAGTCTCTAAAATCTATAAAGTCTCAAAGTGAAATGTTTAAAACACGCACTATACAAAAAACACCCACAGAAACACCAACAACACAAACACAAAACACCAAAATCAAACGAAAATAAAACGACGCGATCTGTCCTGTTAGCTTGATGCTGCCCACTACTGAATTCCACTGATCTAGGGACTTTTCCAAGGAACCAATATCAGCTGCGATTGGCAGAAGTCGAGATACTAAGTTTTATCATAAATTGAACTCTATACCGTTTTACAACATAAAATATTGCATAGCATAACGGCATTTTCTGTCTACGTTAGATACATGAATTGAATAAATAACATATACAATAATCATTGGTAACACATAATGGCTAAACATGCTACACTAACCTACTTTAAAACAAATATAGCACACACAGTATGTTAATAATAATTTGCCGCCTGAAAATAAAACACAACTTTAGTCTATTTCTGTATGCTCCTGTAGGAACGACTTTGGTAAGTTTTGGTTTTTATCATATTTCCTTTCTTAAAAACTACTTTCACATTCTTTGTAGTCTTCGGTTTTACTTGTGCCATGTTAGAAAACACTGTTTGTCTAAATATTATTAATATTTAAGTAAAATTTCCCGACTGTTTCGCTGGTTCCTTGTGGTCGCCACTTTTCCAGACTTACCACCAAGCGCCATATTGCAATGGGGTCGCCCGATTTTGACTGGGGGGTTGCGTACTACACAAACGTCAGTAGCTTTATTTAATCACCTGTGATTGTTTTGTCAAACCCAATGAGAAATGACTAAAATAATTCGCATATTCTTGTTCACTTAATCAGTGTCGACCAATAGTAATCAAAAAGATGTGTTTTGTATAAATAGCAATAAAAAACATAAAATTGATTTACAGATTAATTAAAAATTGAAACAAGAAAATTAATCAGAAAATATAATCAGACATCTGTCGAGGTTAATCAATTGAATTCTTTACTATGTAAACCTGGGGCACCAAACCAACTGCAGGTGGAAGACTAGTAAGTAGTGGATAAGTCTTAGACGAGGAAAGAGAGAGGACGCGTAACGATGCCTGCCTGCCTGTTACCGACTGCCACCACGCAGGTTTCTCCAGTGGCGTATCGCGCAGAACGAGTAAACGAAAATTTTAAATACGGTCATATTGATATAATTTATTAAAAATAAAGTTGTTTTAATGACGATGGCAGAGTTTTATTGCAACCTAAAAGAGTTTTAACTACTAGTCTGATTTTGTTATGGATACTTTCAAGTTGTTGATTTATAGAGCCAGAAATCATCTGTATAAGATAACAATTACTTAGTTGAAAGACATTTAAATGGTTAAGTAGAATTTTTTTAGATATCATTTGTCGTTGTTTGTGAAAAATCAGGTTTAGCTTAATATAATAAAAAAACATGCAATGCAAAATAAATTTTTATTAATTTTTAACAAATCAAGTAGGTACTTGTCATGTTAAACATAAAAAATGCAAAACTACATAAAACAAAAGCCCAACTATTTTACAGCATAAAAAGTAATTAAAAGGATAATGATTATAATATAATATAAGAATACTGAAAACGCAAATACAGTAAATGTTGTACAAAATCATTGTCCCTTAAACAGAATAAGTTTTGTCAGTTTACAGTGAGTGCAAATTTGCGGTGAATGTTTTCTTTTTTTATCAATTTTTCTTTGTAACTTTTCTTTAGTTAAAGATGCCACATTACCTAACAACATTGCTTTTTCATTATCTAACAAATTATTTTTTTTGTAAGGTTTATACCATTTGCTTTAGAGAAACAACTTTTTTTATATCTTTTTAAAGACAGAGTTAACAGCTGTTTTCTTAATGACTTCTTTCCTAAAGTTTCAGGTTCTGCTCATGTACGTTCATTTGAAGGGCCTGGTTGTGGAAGACGTACTACCTTTCTTGTCTAAAAAAAGTTTTAATTCACCTTCATGAAAAAAATAATCAATTTTTTTTTCAACAAGCTTTTATACTTTAACACACTTAAAATAACTTCTGTGGCTGCAGATATTTTGGAAGCTCAGAAAATATTGTTGGAACTGCTTGATTCAGTACTAAATGAACCCTTGACTGCGAGTTACATTTGTAGAACCATTGCTTTTCAAAGTGTTTTGAACAAAGGCGATCATGTTTTGAGGGCATCCAATCATCTACTTTCATGTTTTTAATCACGTTTTGCATTGCTCTATCTAGGATAACTGAAAGAAAAAATTTAATTACTTAGGTACATAGGTAGATATTACTAGTCCTTTTTTTTACCTCTTTTATTTTTACTTTCCTTTTTTACAGAAACATGTATTATTTTACAAATTTTAAAATATTTCAATAATTAAAATTTCTTTCAATGAAAATTTACGTCCATTTCAAATAATTTTATTACAGTAAAAATCTACATTAGGTACGCCTATGAACAAAAGGCCTGTTTCAACACAGAATCTGTGTTTGAATACCTAATTATGACTGAAAGTATCTAAATACTTTGATAAAGTTTTGCCAATTGTTATATTGTTAATCATACTTTAACATATTGTAAGGAACTAACTCAAAGACTATATAGGCTTTACACCCAAAATTTATACATAAACTAAAAGGGACCAAAGCATCTCTATTGGTTTTTACCTGTGAAATGATATTCCAGGCTCTTTCTTCTCACTTCGACTTTAACAGCCATATTTGCTGAACAGTTCACCATGATGAAATTTGATATATTTCACTTCTCACCTTCACTTTACAGGTATAAATTCGCAAAATAAACTTTCGATGCATTCTGATTGTTTGTCACATATAAAATGGCCGCCGCTCGAAAAGCGTAACAGTTTCTGCTCATTGGTTTAATAGCATGCGCGGTATCCTCTCTCTTTCCTTATCTAAGGGATAAGTAGTGGTTATCCAATATAAATAGGTGTACTATCGTTTGCCCGCGACTTTGTCTGCGGTATAACAATTTTACTCCATTACAAACTTTAAACCCCCATTTCACTCTCTTTGGGGTTGATTTATTAAAAACTGTAAAATACGTGTTTTAACATTTATTTTTTATAATACTTCTATGCAGTTTCGAGTTAATGGGACCATCTAATACGTTTCTCCATACGAAGTTTGAACCACTGTTTTACCACCCTAGGGGTTGAATTTGGAAAAACCATTTCTTAGAAGATGCCTACGTTATGGAAGAAACCTCTGTACAAAATTTTAAGTTTCTAGACCCAGCGGTGTGGGCTGTGTGATGATATGTCAATCAGTCAGTCAGTCAGTTTCTTCTTTTATATACCTATACAGATTCGGACAGACAGACAGGGAGACGTCTTATTTTCTATTAGAGAGATGAATGGGCAGTACTTATAGCATAGGTATTTCAGTTTACATTAAAGAGCGAAAGGTATAAAATATTAGGTATATCATGCCCCAGTGTACCAAATTTGTAATTTCTTGCTAGTGTACCAATGCAGGCTTAAGGATAAAGCACGTTGTTGAAAGCTTACTTTATTTTAAGTCCTAGTTTGAATTTAAGGTCCGAAATTCCCACCTTCCAATAGAGGTACAGAAGATGACCTGTCAGGTGCAGATATCACCCTTTAATATTTACAGCAATTGTTCTTATATAACTGAATTTTTTTCTGAAAAATTGGGAATCAGAGTAGTAGTAGTATGCCAAACGTGATGCTAGAACACTCTAATATTGGCTATATTTATTTATCCATAATTTACAATTGGACAAGAAATGATGTAAATGCATTAAGTTTACACTGATACATGATCTAGAGTGAGACTAAGACACTCTGATAGTGGCGATGTTGGTAAATCTTTCTAATGATAAAAATACATAATAAAAATTACTAATTTTGTGCTGTCGTATCAGACTATTTAGAAAATAAATTTTCACCTAGCTTTAAAACCTAGAATCACCACATCACCTTCGACACTTAAGATCCTTGATTCTATCCAAAAGAGAGCCATTCGACTTATCAATGACCCAGCCCTCACGAGAAAACTCCCTTCTCTCGCTCATCGCCGTGATGTTGGGGATTTATCCCTTTTCTACCGCTACTTCCACGGATTTTGCTCTGAGGAACTAGCCGGTATTATTCCCCCTTGAATGTCCCTAACAGAACAACAAGAGGCGCGTTACATATGCATCCCTTTAGTGTCCAGCTACAAAAGTCTAGAACACACCACTTCTCTCACTCATTCATACCTAGGGTCTCCAGATTATGGAACAAATTGCCAGCAGATGTTTTTCCTTCCCGTCCCAACCTACAATCCTTCAAATCCCGTGTCAATAGACATTTCCCTTCTCTTCAGACACCCACGGTACGTTAGTACTTAGGCTTGAAGTCTACGTGGGATGTGTTAGATAAAAAATACATACTAATACTGTCCTTTTCTTCATGGATTTTTGATAAAGGATTTTAGAAATAGGTTAGTACTAAAAAAATAGTTTTTTCTTATTTTCACACTTGCTATTAATTTAAACGCTTACCAAGTAAGACCATTTTAGCACTAACATAAACATTGGCAAATTAAACCGTAACTGTACCTGCAACTCCTTAAGGCTTATTTAGCAGCTCAGCGCGGCTCGGTGATTCGAGGCACGGCATCGCATACTGAAATACTACTCGAATTATTATGTGAATCACATGAACCGAAGAGAGATACATATAGCAATTTCGTTGTAAATTTGTTGCCATTATTTTTTAGTATTTTTGAAAAAGAACGAAACCGTTATTTAAGATTGAAATTATCTACAAAATTGTTGCGCCAAAATGTTAATTTATATTTCTGATTTTGAAAATCATTTGTCAATTTGAAGGAAAAAAACAAAAATAGGCAAATTAGGCAAGACACTTACATATTTAGAAAGTGGTTTAAGAAGAATATCCTTAAAATTTGAATAAAATACCTAAAATTTATCAACACTAGTGAAATTGTTCATTCAAGTATTCAATTGTTAGTTTCGTCCTGAGATAAATAGTTTTCATTGATGATTTCTAATAAACGGTTAAATAATAATTAGTTTGTTTTATAATACACATCAAAAATTTATAATGTTACAGTTAAAAACCAACTGGGGTAGTTTGTTTTGGTTACCTTATTCGGTTAGTGGTAATAATAATAATAATAATAATAATAATAATAATAATAATAATAATAATAGTATTACCTCAACTTTTACTGTAGCTGTTTGAGTGTATCCGCTGGTGGTTTCAGTCATATTTATAATAACAGATGCTCCGGCTGGTAAAAAGAATACCTCATCTTTTAAATCATCTGTCTTAGTAAGAAGCACAGCTAAAAAATGGTTATTTAAAGAGATATCCCAACTATATCTTTGTTATAACTTAATATTTATAAAATGAGCCTACAAATCAAAATGATATTACAAACATACAGCATATAAGCTTTTGAATGTGCAGCGCAAGAGGGAGACAAATTAATTGTGTTTCTCTTGCACAGCCCATTCAGAAGGCTAAGATACACATACGAATCGGTACATAGATGTAAAAATTGCGGAATGTAAGAAAGTCTGTCAAATAAGGGGTGTTTAAAAAAGTGGGTATATTTGTAAGTTAGTAAAAATACGGGGTGTTGCAAATTACCACCAATAAAATTTCGAAGGTGATTTTTTTGCCAAAAATAAGAAAAAAAAGTTCCCATCAATATAGGTGGTTCGTTTTCCTTTAGTTTAAGTTTAATTTTATTTAATTTAAATTTAGTGCCGTAACATTATTCATATAATTCCCGTAAAAACAATATAATTTAACATTTAATACTAATTGCGCCATCTGCACTTTTTTTGTTTAACCAAACTTAATATTAACTTAAATATCTAGTTAACAAATTCAGTGATTTGGCTTTTACCAGAGAGGTGACTTCTTATCGCCATGCGCGGGAGTAGAAGTCTCGCTTCAGAATTCAAAAACTGTAACTTAACGCAATAGCACCCGCATACACGCTAAAAATTAACTCGCTAGTGAAAACCTTATAGTGTCCGGCTATTATAAATAATTTAGATTAATACTACGTTTAAGTGCTAGTTATGACCCAGAGGACATCGTCAGATTAACACCTCCAGGGGTCCCCCATGTTCCAGTGAACCTCACCAGATCGGTAAGTCATCTTCTCATTGTTTCCGCCAATTCACTGAACCTTACAAAAAAACTGAAGCTATCGAAGGAATTAATAATATATCAATAGGTCCGGAAACGCTTTGGTTCCGAGATACGGGGTGATAAATATGTAATTTTACTCCATTGGTTCTTGTTTATTTTTTACATTTTCAAGTATAGTTCATTTTACTTTCGTACTTACAAAATTTTTGGAGTATTTATGGAACCTTATAATCATTAATTATTAATTAATATGGTTTGTGAGTTGCGATCCAGGAGTTTAAACTTAATTCGCCGAAATTACAAAGCCAATAGAATAAAGAGTCCTACATTTAGTAAAATTTTGATAAGTATCATCCAAACAGTACACGGTAGTAAAACAAAATACATAATTTACACTGAACATTCCCCGCGAAATGAAGCTAACTATAATATAATTCGAAAATTAACACTACTTAGCAAAAAAAAATGGGAAAATCCTTAAAAAACTGAAAACACCTGGCTCTGGGGAGACCATTTGTTACACCAAATACTTTGCTTACTTTTCCGAATATGCTTTTTTTTCTAATATAATATCTGCATACAATACAAATGCTTAACAACAAATGCTTAGTATGTAAAAAAAAGCGAAAACGTAGGTTAGCGTTTAGTTGGGGTCATCTACACACATTGGCGCCGAGTCCGTGAGGACTCTGGGTGCTTGAGCACCCAGAGCGAAGTTGTTATTAGTGCGGAGCACCCATAGCGATTAACCCATTTTTCTACATACTAGGATGCTATTATTTAGATCCTCATTACAATTTGGGCGTTTTTACTTATACGAGATGGAAAATAAAATTTTCATACAATGAAAACGACAAACATTAATTTGTTATAATTTGCGATAAGCTCCTATTTAGCCGTACTATCTAATTTTGCCGCTGCGGCGAAACTTATCCAATACCAAGCCACGCGATTGTTGTTTGTTGTCCGTTGTTTGATTCGGTTTGGTTGGGAGTTCGGGAATTTACAGATTTTATTTATTCTGTCCCTGGATTTATTAAGAAAGGATTCGATGTCCGTATACTGTGAGCATATCGAACGTGAAGCCTTATATTTGTTGTTTGTTATGAAAACATTTCCCCTAGGGGTTTAGTTTACGAACTACGTAATTGAATCAAGAATGGTAGTAGAAAGAGATAAAATAGCATTGGAGTGTTGGAGCTCAGAAGTGTTCCTGTCTGTGCTGGTTGCTTAGGAAAACGGCTGAACCTCGGTCTGAACACTCGGTTACACGTATGTTTTTGTCTAATGAACTAGGAAAGAAACAGTGCGATTTATAGATTTATAAATGACTCGGAGCGACTTTAACTAAACCTTTAGAAATAATATAACCTATAAATAATAAAACTTTTTAACTTAAATTTATTATTATTTAGCAGAAAAATAAAACATTTTAGGCCATTTATTACTTTTAGTAAATCTTGTGATGCTTCTAACGTATTTTTTGTACAACAATACAAGGTAAAATAAGATATGGCCTATGTTTACATATTGTGTTTACAGTGTCGCTTAGAATGGTTTGTTTTGGCTTCAAAGAATGTTAAATCATCCCGTATCCATTCTTAATAAATCCATGATTCTGTCGATGTATTATTTTGTGCTTTGGTGCTTTACTATCATAGGTATTAATTTAATTTATTTTTAAAATACTCTAAAAAACACCAGTGTCCAGTGCTTGTTAAAGGACTTTTTTCAAAAGAATTTTGCCAATGCTATAAGGTAAGAACATTGAATGACTCATTTATTGACTCCTGTGTATATTTTGAAGGCTGTTGATTAAGATTTCTGTCAGGTATCATTAGCTAAACCAGTTAGCTAAATTTTAGCAGGTTCCAAGCATAGGCGTAGTTAAGGGGGGCTTGGGGGTTGCTTAGTACCCCAAAACTCTAATTAATACCCCCAAAAATTACAACCCTCCGCCATATTAGGCCCAATTTAGGGGGTGGTTTGAGAGTGCTTAGCACTCCCAAAACTCTAATTAGCACCCCCAAATAACATTTTTGGCCATATACTGATTGATTAGGTTAGTGTTTTCGGTTAATTCTTGAACAAATAGCAGGTGCGTTCCGCTTTTTTTCCCTAGTTATCCTAAGCACCCAAAGCGATATTTAAAAGTCGGCGCCTATGTCTACACGCATCAAAACTGCGCAAATTTTAGAACGTTTTGTTTGCACAAACTAGACTGAGCTAAAAAATGTAGAGTTCAAATGGATGTTTAGTCTATATATTTTATTTGTATCTGGTTTTGATATTTTGGTATTTATTACTATTTGTCCATTATTACAAATGGGCCTAAAACATTGACATTAAAAAAGCTATAGACACAGCATTTCATTCATAAAATCGTTTCGCGCCAAATCAATCACTGATGCCAGTGAATACAACCTCACTTACTGGTGGAAAAAAAAACTTATTGGTTTAAATAGTTTAATTTTTGGCAAACTTGACACTGCCGCACCATATTTAAACGTTTTTTCGCAAAATAATGTGAGCTTCTTCAAAGAAAAATACTTCTCGCAAACACAAAACAACCCAATTCCACTTTCGAACAATGTCGCAAACGTCAACGAATTTTGTGAATGATCGCTTGTCTCACTTTTAAATTCATAGTAAAACTGGTAGTAAACCGTAGCGTTGCCACTTTTACTTAATAACTTAATAATTTATCAGTAAGAGAAGGGAATAAAAGTTTATTCGGCTATGATACATAAAATAGAACAAAATGTGAGTATTACTTTTTTTGATACTTAATACTTATTTATGATAATTTTATCAGATGGAAATATGTTCAAATAAATGTCGTGAAATACTGTATTGCTTGAATGGCATCAGTCAGGACATTTTGTGCCTACACTTTGGCAACCGCCTGCAGTTGACTAATCAATACAATCCACCAGATTTTAGTGCAAATTCAATAACTGATTGCTTTGAATAGTAAAGAACTTTGTCTTTAGTTTTTTAAAGTCTATGATCCCATATCAGAAATATGTTATCAAACCTTGAATACTTCTTGGTTAGATGCTACAAAATATCCGCCCTTAATAAGCCCCTAATTAATATTTTAGCATTGGTATTTTAGAAAAACTAAAAAATAACCTGCTACACACCGGGTAGTACTTTAAGCTTATTAAATAATAAAGGAGTTTGTGCCATACCTCTTCCGTCATTTACTGAGTATATTTCAAAAGTAATCGCCCCTGGAAAATATACGCATTTTGCCTGAAATCCAGTTTCTAAAGCTGTACCCGAAGGCGGATCGATGGTACAGTTCTTTAGGAGTAGAGGAAGAGTCGTGTCCAATGAATGTTCAGCAACAAGAGATATTTCCTTATCTCCTGTAAATAATTAATTGGATGTAGTTTGGTAGCTTAGTAGTAAATTTTATTTAAAGATATGTAGCAAATGCTTTATAAATACAAATAATGTATTTTGATGTTCAACGATATATCAGAATACTGACATATATTTTTTTAGTTTTAGTAACGAAATATAAAGTTTTTCTTCATTAGTATTAGAATTTGTATATGTGCCTGTACTAAATTACATGATGTGGGATCAGCAATTGGGCGAGTTTTTAAATGTTTGATAGAAAACATCAATTAATTTATTCGCACTATGTCAGTGATGTCGTCGGTGTCACTGGGTTTCACATAAGTAAGATTTTAAGAAGGAACTGATGGATTGTTCGATGTTGGATAAAATATCATTTTGCAAAACCAGGATATTTATGCTTCCATTTAATTGTTAAACGGACAAAGGCGGAATTTTAATATTATTGCGGTGATACATTAAAATATTTAAAAATGACAACAAAATTGTTTCAATCTTCACTAAATTTTTATTTATAAACATGACAATTGTTTCGACAACACAGTGTCTTCGTCGGATGGTTGGTGTAAACTAACTGTTCTTATTATATGTATTAAATACTCACAAAATTTTTACCTAAATTTTTACAAGCTGGTGATTATGTTTACAATTACAATTAGGAGTAGGTAATGTTCTTACTTTACAATTTTAACTTATATACCACAATACCGTTTTATTGCTGGAGGAATTTCCAACAAATTATAAATTTAACAATGGGGAACTATTCAAGTCCAGCTGGTCATTTAATAATATGTTTAATTTTTTACATTTATTTGTTTCCATACTTTCTAATAAATTAAGTTTTACCGATTTGTTTTCTAACTGTAAAATTTCAAAATTTTCATCAAACCTATGTTGCTCGTTATTCAAATGTAGAGCATAATTTGTTGGAAATTCCTCCAGCAATAACACGGTATTGTGGTATATAACTTAAAATTGTAAAGTAAGGACATTTACCTACTCCTAATTGTATTGTACACATAATCACCAGCTTGTAAAAATTTAGGTAAAAATTTTGTGAGTATTTAATACATATAATAAGAACAGTTAGTTTACACCAACCATCCGACGAAGACACTATGTTGTCGAAACAACTGTCATGTTTATAAAAAAAAAATTTAATGGAGATTGAAACAATTTTGTTGTCATTTTTAAATATTTTAATAATGGATCTTCATCAAGTAAAGGCTACATCAATTCAATATGTGATACATTATATTTAAAACCAAAATTTATCCGGAGCAAGCTTGGCTTGATCACCGGTACGGTGGCTTGATTCTTTCTTGGGGAGTTTTCGAATGGAACTTGCACTTTTTTAAAGAAAAGATTATTTTTCGGTTTTAAAAAATAAAAAAAATTATTAGGTAGTAGTAGATCATCAAAATTTTAGGTGGGTCATTGACCAAATGACCTTATGGACGGGCCGCGCCTGAAAGATATACATATGTATGAAAAGTAAACACAAATGCTAGCACCGGCTACAGAAACTCCAAATAATTATTAGACTTGGTCAGTTGGGTCTGTTACCAGAGGTGTCAATGCCGAAAATTAAGTACGTAAATATACGGTACTTAACAAAAATAATTTAATTCCTGGGCGTTGCTGTGTTTGTGTGAAATGACAAAAAAAAAAACGGGCAAGTTCGACTTGCTGATAGAGGGTTCCGTACCGGCGGCGGCGTGCCGTAATTTTGAAGATTTTTTTTCTATGGGGTAGTCTTGCAACTTGCAACATACATTAAAGAGGTCAAAATGGCACACAATTTTACCGTCCGGGCAGGGTATAAATCGACAACCGGTAGTTGACCTCTGGTGCCAGGCAGAACCAGTCTGCGTAATACATGTGCGCGCGGCAAAGTGCGCGCTCACATTTTTGTCTTGTTTTTGTGGTGAACTGTTTTCCCAACTTTTGTTTTCGACTTTTTGTCGCTTTTTTACATCTACGCAGTAGACTAAAATGCGTATCACGTGCAAACCGAGCGTGCTAGATATGCGAACGGAATTTTAGGGGACGTACTTTAGAACTTTAGAGTTTACATTCAAATACATCCACTTTTGGGAATATATCTCCAATTGTAAAGCTACAACTAAGTATTTAACTTTTTCACGACTTTTTATTTTTCGTTTCTTGACATTTGCGCAGTAGACCAAAATACGTACCAAGCGCAAATCGAGCGTGCTAGACATGCGCGCGGGATTTCAGGGGATGAAATTTGGTGTCGACATTCGAACTCATCCATTTTTAAGAATATATTTCCAGTGGTTAAACTACAACTACGTATTTAATATTACAGACCGTATTTCAATATAACATGACGCAGAAATCCGGATCCGACTTAGGTAACTGATGGAGAAGGCGAATGAAATGAAATTAATATTATATTATTTTGTCAAGAAGTCACAGATGACAATCCATTTAATAAAAATACTTGATGCAAGTGAAAGTTAGGTAACCTTTAAATCTAATAGATAAAAAAATGTGAACTATATAAAAGTTTCACACTTTTTTGGTCCTACCTTTCAGGATCCTTAGGGGATCGAAAAAATAAAACATTCCTACGGTCACTAATATTACACCCATCGACACTACAATACCAAGGCTGCAACGCCATTAAAAAAACTTAATTTTATTTGGCGCACTCGGTACTTCCCTTTTAGTGACACGAATATCACGTGCACAAACTACCCTATGTAACCCGCGCCTGGTTTTGCCAGGAATCGAGCGCTACGGGCTTAGGCGAGAGGCGAGCAATAGTCACCTATACAGCCTGTTCAAAATGAAGTCGGCACTATTGCTAACTTTCTTATTATAAGAGCTACGAATTCGACTAAATTAGCAAACTAATGTATTTTTTTACGCTGATTATCATACTAATGTCAAAAAAAACAATTGACAATCAGAATCACGTGATATTAACAAAAATGTATTTTTTTTAAATGGAATGCCCTATATCTGCTATAACCGTTTGATAGATAGTGAATTTCTAAACAAAATTTCTCCTTTACTACATATTGCTAAAACTAATAATAACGAAGATATTTACATTTAAATGTAATTTTCCATTTATTATCGCAGGCGGTCGTGTACCGTATTAAACGGTCCTCCTCGACAACTTATTCACAGGCAACCATCACAAAAACAAGATTATTACATGTAGTTGTGATTAATAATTTATAATTATGTTATTTATAATAATGAATTTAAAAAAAAAAATAATAATAAAAACGACATACATTTTCTGTTGTAATTTCCAGACAACTAATTGGATTTTATTTGCCATTAACAAAAATAAGAATATTATGAACTTAAATCAAGTGCTCAAACACATCCCCTTCTACTTCAACACATTTCCGAGCACATTTTAAAACTCTCCGTGTAGCCTTCAAAACGGTTCGCCCATCAATGTTACTGATAATATTAGTAATGGATTCTTGTAGTTCATTAACATTATTGTACGGTTTTTTTTATAAATCTCGTTTTTTAAAAATCCTCAAAAATAAAAATCGAGAGGAGTAATGTCTGGTGAACGCGGAGGCCATAAAATTGGTCCGCGTCCAAAAAGTTCAGTCAGTAGATTGGCAGCAACGTAGGTATTGTGCGGCAGCGCACCATCTTGTTGAAAAAATATTTCATGCCGATCTGCTAAATTAAGGTTATCTAAAAAATGTGTAAATACTATTTTATTCCAAAAATATCAAACATAACTAAAAATATCTCAAAATAGGATGTTGATCGTGACAGATTGACAGATCTGTCAAAGGTTTTGTTTTTATCAAAACGGTCCACGCCCGCCTGCGTTAACAAATGGTAAATTAGATTTAAATAAAAATATCTCCGTTATTATTAATTTTAGCGATATGTAGTAAAATACAAATTTTGTTTAGAATTTCACACTCTGTCATACGGTTATAGTAGATATAGGGCATTACATTTAAAAAAAATACATTTTTGTTAATATCACGTGATTCTGATTGTCAATTGTTTTTTTGACATAAGTATGATAATCAGCGTAAAAAAATACACTAGTTTGCTAATTTAGTCGAATTCGTAGCTCTTCTAATAAGAAAGTTAGCAATAGTGCCGACTTCATTTTGAACAGGCTGTATAGTCACAATCAAGTGACCTATTTAGAATATCTTTTGACGATGCCGCAGGTACTAAGGATTTTCTTTCTTTAAGAAATTCACAATATTGTATGTGGTACGGAACCCTCTTTTTTTATTTCAGACAACCAGGGCAACGCCCATGAAATAAATTGTTGTTGTCAAATACCGTAGCCGTATGTACAGGGTCTTCCAACGAGGACTGAACAGGGGCTCATTTCTGAGCTTCCTTGTATTTAAAGAAAAATCTAAAATAGCCAATCGATGTACTTTTTCCTGCAGAATTCAAAAATAAAACGAAAAATTTATTTGAACCAGAAACAAAAGAGTTACGCTATGGATAAGGTGTTTTTTAAATGGAACATAGCTTTTTTTATACGATTTTCGGAACGAGTGATTTTTTTTATGTCCGTTCTGATTAAAATATTTAATATTGTGACAGCTATTTTTATTAAATTTTAATGTTTTATCCAGTATAATTTAACTTCAACCTGTTTGAAACATACACTAGGTAATAAAGGTAAAATCACCTTGAAATCCTTCAAAGTCAAAAAATTTGACAAATTTACTATAATATTGCCGAAATGAAATATTCATTAGATGAGAGATTGCAGATTGTTATCTTGTTCTACAAATGCCAAGAAAAAAATGAATATTTCATTTCGGCAACATTATAGTAAATTTGTCAAATTTTTTGACTTTGAAGGATTTCAAGGTGATTTTACCTTTATTACCTAGTGTATGTTTCAAACAGGTTGAAGTTAAATTATACTGGATAAAACATTAAAATTTAATAAAAATAGCTGTCACAATATTAAATATTTTAATCAGAACGGACATAAAAAAAATCACTCGTTCCGAAAATCGTATAAAAAAGCTATGTTCCATTTAAAAAACACCTTATCCATAGCGTAACTCTTTTGTTTCTGGTTCATATAAATTTTTGGTTTCATTTTTGAATTCTGCAGGAAAAAGTACATCGATTGGCTATTTTAGATTTTTCTTTAAATACAAGGAAGCTCAAAAATGAGCCCCTGTTCAGTCCTCGTTGGAAGACCCTGTACTTAATTTTTGACATCGACGCCTCTGGTAACAGACCAAAAGTGGCCAAGTTTAGTTATTATTACAACTAGCCTCTACGTATAATTTTTATTTTCTTATGTCTTGCGTTCCAACGTCAAAAATATTTAAATAATTTAATAAATTATCTATATTTACCTAGTTATCATATGCCAAAGTAAAATATAGGTTTTGCTGTTTTTATTAAATACATTATTTCTTACTATTTTAACAAGAAAGAAGAAATACCGTTAAAATGACTTAGTTTCGTGGCAACCACCCTGAGACAAAATTTTGGGAACAGATTTAAAATTTCAATTGTGACTTAGTTTAGTACTTATAATACCAACCTTTTGTTTCCACTTTCACATTATATACTTCGTTGTCTTTCAAACCACCAGCATTCAAATAAAATAGATTTCCTATTCGATCTCTCAAATTGTCGTAACTGAATGTAGATCCTTTTGCTAAAATAACAGAAAAAAATATAAGAAACTAGTGTACTAGTAAGTTTAAATGGTGCGAATTAAAACAAAAACTCTCACAGGATATCAATTTTTACATAGCACTTGGATATTCGTACACAGAGTAAAGAAAAATAAAAAAAAAATAGCTTAAATAATTTAAAATTGTACGTAAATTCTATTACTCATAACTTGTATGCACATTAAAACAAAAACAAAATAAAGCAAAAACTTTTTAAAAACGCGTGCAGTTCGATAAAATTAATTATCTTATGGATCTAAAAATAATGTCACTTAGTTATTCGTACAGACCCGGTCTAACAGTTACCAAGATATACAATAAATGTTTAAAATAAAATTAGTACTGTGTGTAAAAGCCCTTACGATTAATAATGTCTCTTAGTCTCTTGGGCATTAATTCAACTAATTTTTTGGTGTAATTCGGTGGAATATTAGCCCACTCCTCCTCAGTGCCGGCTTATGAAATTTCAAAGTTGTATATCTCTGTTCCTACTTACAGGACCAGTACCAAATTTAGGGGTTTTAATAGTGGGCCCCCTGTGAATGTTTTGATAAAGGAAAAAGACATTTTGTAAATTGCGAAAAAAAAGTTGAATTTTTTTAGCCCCCTGGGGAAAAAAATTAAGGCGTTTAGGTATTTTATTTATTATTTTTTCTAAACAATTTTTACCTCATTTTGTGGAGAATTTGTAAATTTTAAAAGAAAAAAATTTGTTAGTAGAAAGTTATAGTCATTTGAATTATTTAATCCTAAAATATAATTTAAAAAAAAATTCAAATGACTAGAACTTTCTACTAACATATTTTGTTCTCTTAAAATTCAAAAATTCTCGACAAAATGATGTAAAATTTGTTTAGAAAAAATAATAAATAAAATACCTAAACGCCTTCATTTTTTTCCCAGGGGGGCTAAAAAAATTCAACATTTTTTCGCAAATTACAAAATGTTTTTTTTTCTTTACATTCAAAACATTCCCAGGTGGCTCACTATTAAAACCGTAAATTTGGTACGGGTCCTGTAAGTAGGAACAGAGATATACAACTTTGAAATTTCATAAGCCGGCACTGCTCCTCCTGCAAGCACAGCCAGTTCATGCCAAACATTTTCTATTGGGTTAAAGTTTGGTGATTGAGCAGGTGTTTCAAGGACTTTTAGACAATTATACAGTAGCTACTCTTAAACAAGGTAGGATTTATGTTTTGGATCCTAAACCTAAATCGATCCAATAGTCCCATTTTTTCTGCGCTAGCTTTTAGATTCTACTTTAAAATGTCCAAATACACGGTTTTGTCCATTATTCCTTCAATTACTTGCAAATTTTCGGGTCCATGTCAAGATATACAACCCCAAACCAATGCCGATCCACCATCGTGTTTTAGTGTTGGCAGTATGTTTTCTTTGTCCAACTCGCTATTTGGTTTCCGCCAGACCATAGCCCTTCCATCCGATTCAAAAAGTTTGAATTTCGATTCATCTGCAAGTATAACATTTGCAGATGAATCGAAATTCAATGTTCACCCAAGCAAACCAAATACCGAGTTGGACAAATACAACATAAACATAACATAAAACGTACTGCCAACAGTAAAACAATGTGGTGGGTCGGCATTGGCTTGGGGTTGTAAGTCTGCACATGGAACCGGAAATTTGCAGGTAATTGAAGGAATAATGGACAAAACAGTTGGATGGATAAGGGGCATTCTTCCAAGACCTTACCTCCATCTTACTGTAAACTATTTCCATGGGTGCTAGTTCATACATCTTTTTACGAAATCTCTGGCATTTGCTTTTTGTAGTCATTAAATGACATTAATTTCACTAAACACTATGTACATATATTCATCTATTTGTATAATTACAACACAACTCTTGATTTTGACAATTGTAATAAGAATGTTCATTTTTACATGACACTTTGTTACGAGATGTTATTCTTGCTTGACACTTCTTTGAAAGTTGTTATAACGTAGGTAGTATTAGTATGACTAAGTACTTGTTATAACGAGGATTATTATGATGAAGAAAGGACCAAAAATGGTTAATCCGGCTCTGATGGTATTGAGATAAGGGGGTACTACGACCCGAAAGAGGTTTAACAGGACTCTGCCTAAGAATAAGAGACTTCCGGGATGCTAATGACCCGAAAGAGCATAGGCGTTTCTAGGTGGGTGTCTGGGGGGGGCTAAGCCCCCCCCAAATCTCGGATTAGCCCCCCAAATCCAAGTGAGTGGCCTAGCCGCCTATATATAAACCAGGGACTTAAGCCCCCCCAAATATGTAAACCGGGGGCTTAAGCCCCCCCAAAAATAGAGGTCTAGAACCGCCTATGCGAAGGAGTTTAACAGGACTTTGCCTTGTTAATGAGGGGGGTTGTGTGACCTGATTGGCACTGGGTCGAGAGTTTGCCTTGAGCAAAATTGGGGGGTTCTGTGACCCGAGTGGTACTGAGCCGAGAGATTTCCTAGAGCAAAATTGGGGGGTTCTGTGACCCGATTGGCACTGGGCTGAACAGGAGTTTTCCTGGAGAAATGGGTGCTGATGACCCGAAAGAGAGAGAGGACTTTTTACCGCACTCACAACTTTTCACACCGATTTTCTGTGTGACCGTATCTGGTCATACACTTGACCGACTTTCGTCATGTCGCTTGACAACCCGACCACGACTATCTTGTCTGAGTAGCTTGGCTAACTAACTGTGTATTTCACTGAGACACTTTACGAACTTTTGCAGAGTCGCTTGACTACCCGACCACGATTAACTTCCCTTGAGTAGCTTGGCTAACTAAGCTGCCGCTCCGACGGCAACGAAGTTGAAATGAAAGGTACCACCCCTCGGGGAACCCGCCTGATAGGGGATGACCAATTATTAGAGTTTGATTGGCGATGACGCCTACGAATTATACTTTAGCAGATATTATTTCATTTGTTAGAAAGATGAAAGGGGTGGATCGCTGATGACTTGGTAGGACTAGACGAAGACGAAAGGGTTAGGATATCTGTAAGCTATGTTTGACTTGTTTATGCATTTAGGGGAAGTATATTTTAGAACGCTAAAGCAACATAAATTAGAGATAAGGGATTTTCTAACGGAACTAGCCTTTTGAAGTTTCGCCGACAAAGGTGCCGCCGGTTTGGAATAGAAATAATTTGAAGGAAAGATTTTCTTTACATGTTTTCTCCGAAATGGGCTTTGTGTATTTGCGTATTTGAAATAAAAGTTAAATAAACAAGAGATGCTAGCTTGAATTTTATTATTTGCAAGGGGTTTTTTACTTTATTGTTTTTTAATATTTATTAGGAAATAAAGACAGAAAAATAGAAATTAAAAGAACTGTTGGGTTTTTCCAACAACAGTGTATTTAGACATTTCAAAGAAAATCTAAAAGCAAGCGCTGAAAAAATGGGGCTATTGTATCGATTCAGGTTCTAACCGGACAATGATCCAAAACATAACTCCTACCCTGTTTAAGAGTGGCTACTATATAATTGTTCTAAAGTCCTTGAAACACCTGCACAATCACCAGACTGTAACCCAATAGAAAATTGCAGGCATGAACTGGCTGTGAGACTTCGTAGATACAATAGTAGTAACAAGCAGTTGCTAATAAACAAGTTGCAGGAGAAGTGGGCCGATATTTCACCGAATTACACCAAAAAATAAGTTAAATCAATGCCCCAGAGGCTAAGAGACTAGAGATAATTTAATTTTATTTTAACAAACTGTAAGCGTTATTAAAAAGTTTTTGGTTTATTTTGTATTTGTTATAATGTACATACAAGTAATAAAATTTAAGTAGGCATAACTTTAAATTATTATTTAAACTAGTTTTTTATATTTCTTTACTCTGTGTACGAATATCCAAGTAGGTACTTGTGCTTTAATAGAAATTTGTGAAATATTAAAAGAATATTATTTAATATTTTGAATATTGCCATATAGATATTTATGGCATGCTTATTTTTATTATAGACCTAAAATTAATATACGTACTGGGTTTTATAGTCCAGTAAAAGTACACCTTCGAGATAAATGGGTCACAGTTTACACAAACTGACTTCAAAATAACTGGCCTTGATGACACAGTTCTCCGTGATTTTGGTACGCAGTTCTTCACGCAGCTAAAAGTCAAATTAAAAAATAATAATTTATACCTGGATTCACTAAAAAGATTTGAGATTTAGTACTGATTTAAATTTTCAATCCTAGAGTTGATCAATGAGGTTTTGACAAGTTTTTGTCCTGCTAATAAATTTCGTTCGTAGATATTTTAGACGCAACGTCCTGTATATTTTTTAATATTTTGAAAGCTTCAAAAGTTATTAGGCCTGTTCACTTTTATTTGGATATAGCCCTGTATGTTTGAATATGTTTAAAACTTGACTAAAAACTTGCTGCTGTGATAATAGTTATTATTTGTGTTAAACTAAAAATAAAAAATAATTAAATTATGCTTTTTCAAAGTGATGACTCCAATTTGGAGGTCACTCCTCCAAATCAACATTTGGCATATCTATCAAAGCGACACGCATCGCGCATGTATTTAAGTCCGGTCGCACACCAAGGATGCATAAGACATGAAACATGCGGTACGCGGTAAATACTGCAAGTAGACGTGCGCCGCTCAAATGAATGCAAATCACCAAACAATCGTATACCAATGCGGCAGCGGTATATGCCTCGCTACCTAAACCGCATGCGACATTCTATGCGGTAAATGTTGCGCGTTTAACGAGGTAGTATAGGGTCTATTAACTGAGAAAGAAATGACGTCTGGATTCTGGGACAACTGTTCCTATGCAACAGTTGCAGGACTATGTAAAATATTATGTTCAAGTAACGGGTGAATCTCGTTTACGTCTTCGCAGAAATTTCCATGCTACAATGCCATCTTCCTCACTCGAAGACATTTAAATACTGCAAGTTAACGAAACTGCTGCTGCATTGGTGTACGATAGTAGGAGATATGAGATATTTATCTTATGTTGCATGTTTCATGTTTCATGTCAACCCAACCCAACCAATGCTGCAGCAGTTTCATTAACTTGCAGTATTTAACATGTCTTCAAGTGAGGAAGATGGCATTGTAGCATGAAAATTTCTACGAAGACGTAAACGAGATTCACCCGGTACTTGAACATAATATTTTACATAGCCCTGCAACCCTGAATCCAGACGGCATGTCTTTCTTAATTAATAGACCCAATACTACCTCGTTAAACGCGCAACATTTACCGCAAAATGATACGCATAGAATGTCGCATGCGGTTTAGGTAGCGAGGCATATACCGCTGCCGCATTGGTGTACGATTGTTGGGTGATTTACATTCATTTGAGCGGCGCACGTCTACTTGCTTACCGCGTACCGCATGTTTCATGTTTTATGCATCCTTGGTGTGCGAGCTGCCTAAGTCGGCCATGCACCATAGTTATCGTGGAAATGCGCTCTAATACGCCTAAATTGATACCAACATAAATATGGGGAAAATAAAATATAAATATCATTAGGTAACAGTTCCAAATTTCATAACCTAACATTATGGGTGAAACACAATTTACTTATTTAGTACGCGATTTTATTGTAAGGATCCAAACAATAAATATATGAGTAGAAAAATTTATTTTAGTTCCAACATAAGAATCATTTGGAAACCAAGCAAATCGAATAAGCAATACATTAACTTTTTAATAAATTTCTTAAGATGATTTGTTCACAATGACAGGACAAAACATGCGATCAATTATTAGAAGATCTAAATTTAAACCAGTAGTAAGTAACTTTGTTAGTGAATCCCGGGATCAATGTTTCCACATATACAGAGAAATAAAAATAATATTTTTGGCTTACTGTAGTTGTAACTCCGCTGCCAATCCTGAAAACTTAACAATTTGCGAAGCAACATCTTGATACTTTTCAGGATTTTGAATACGTGCAACTTGTACAGTGACAGTTACCTTATAAACATATGCGGGATTAGATTCACTTGCTGGAATTGTAATTTCACTTTTGCCTGTAATAAAAAAAATCTTGTCAAAATCGAAGAACCCGTGAACCGTAAAAAAGAAATGAAGGTAAACGAAATTGGCAGGCATGTGTAATAAAATTTTTTACCAAACAAGCCTCATAATCTTGACTTTTCTTGAACACCGCTAATTTAAGTAAAAAGGAGACTTACCAGCGAACTCAGGTAAAGTCTTATCAGTGCAGAATTTCGAACCTTGCCCTTCTACAACCTCACATTCCCACCGAAATATCAAATTATTACTCTTCTCTATGGCTTCATTAGGATTTTCAGACGCCCTTGCATCAACTGTAACATAAATACAAAGTAGCTTGGCCGGCATCATCTTTTTAATGAGAGTCTGAACTTGTCTCTTACTTGTGGCTAATATTTTTCTTTAAATTTTGTTTGTCGCTTACACAAATTTACCATATCTGGTGGGTATATAGAATGTTATGGGGCTTGTTCAGTCATTTCGCGTTTTCAGTATATATGTCAATATTATTGCACAATCGATCAATCGAAACATGCACACCAAAAATTACATTGGTTGAAAGAATAATAACAAAAATATTAAGGTTTAAATTTCGACAAAATTCAAAATATTCTATTTCCCGCTGGACGTCATCCTACGAAAACCAGCTGAACGTACCGGTCAATGTGGCTAATCAAAATATGGATACGTCAACACCACTGTGCGCCCCTTCGGCCGTTGTAGTACTGACAGGGTATGTTTATGTATTGCGCAACTTTGTCGCATTTTTTAATCTTAGGATTTTATTTTATTTTAAAACTTTATTTGGAGTGCTTAAGTGTATTTAAATACATGAAAAAAGTAGGGATATTAAAGAAAAGTTACAAAAAAAAATATTTTGCAAAGAAACATATATTATTTATATTATAGTTAAAAATAGATCCCTACAATATAAAACAATGACTAATATTCTATATGATGACCGTGGTTGTCTAGAAATGCTTAGATTCGTTTAGGCTTAGGCATAGTCCTTATACAGTTGTCTGTATATGTGATATCACAAGAGCTCATTTGTAATATCTGATGCCACACAACAGGTAAAATGGCTCTCAATTCGTCTATAGCATTCGGTGAGGAATTGTGAAAACGAACCGCTCTCTTTTGAGAAAATCCTAAACATATTCGATCGAATTAAGATCCGGTGATATTGGTAGTAGTCTAAAATTATTAATTTTATTTGCTTGGATTTGTTCAAGCACAATTCTGGCCTTATGGTGTCGAGCATTGTCATCTAAAAGATGAAATTGGGTTTTAAGTACCTGTAGTCCTCAACAATGCCATTTAAGATAGCATTTTAATATGTCTGACCATTCATTGTATGTACCATCGCACAGTGGTCCCGAACTGATTTTTTTGGTTCAAAAATGGCTCGTTAGGCAGTTCTTTTTTGATTATAAATTACAGTTTTTTAGTCCTTGTATATTTAGTTACCAGTAACAAATTAATTTAAGCAATGCATTTAAACAAAATTAAATACCTGACATACAGAGGTTAAAAAAATTCCGTTTTGTCAAAATAGGAGTATTTTTTACATCTTTGGAAGCTTTGCTGATAAAGATAAGTCACTATGCCGTGCCGTCTTCTGAGGATTTAAATAACCTCTGTTGCAAATTTCGTCTTTTAGTTCGGAGTAGAACAAAAGTTAACATGGGGTGAAAAATTTACCACGCAAATCCCATGCCCAGAGTTCAAAAAAAGCACTGTATATACATATATATATATATATATATATATATATATATATATATATATATATATATATATATATATATATATCTATATATATATATATATATATATATATATATATATATATATATATATATATATATATATATATATATATATATATATATATGTGGTAACTATTAATTCAAACTTTTAAAAGCAGATGAAAGCTGATTTAAAAAAATACTCTAGACTAGAATGATAAAACTTAACTTATGGCATTCCGAGGTCATTCAAGCGGTATATTTTAAGATAGAAATTTCTTGAATTAAAATACTTCGGGAATAAAATTTGATTCCTTATAATTTAAATTACATGCAAAATAAGCTAGTCCCCTATAGTTTCCAGTCAAATGGCAATGATCTGCAACATGATCTTCTAGAATTCAGTGGTTCCCAACCAGTGGTCTGCGGACCACAGATAGTCACTAAAGTAGGTATTTGTATTTACTTCGTTGGTGTTATTATCAGTAAAAATATTCAAACAAATCTTTTCTCTTTCTTGTGTTGTAGTTTCGTTAAATTTTAAATAGGACGGATATCGGAAGTGGTTCCTGGCAAATCTCATTTTTGCCGTAGTGGTCCGCACTTTTTCAAAGGTTGGGAACCACTGTTCTAGACTAAAACAACTATATCACCAGTATGGGTGCCAATTGCATAACATAATTTCTCTATTCACAAAATTATTACGCTTATACCATCTTTTTAAGACGGTTTAATGTAAATCGTTTTTTATATGTAAAAATGCCTGTACAAATGTTGATAATATGTTGTAATATGATGTAATGCTGTAGGTGCTTTTAGTAGGGTTTATTGTTAGAATGGACTATGCAGCTATGAGAACTTTGTGAACTTACTAGCAACCCGTTCGTAGCATGCCGGCCAAACATATATAAGCCCTAAATAAAATATAGCCCTTTGTATTAAATCATCAATACGAATGTTTAAAATCGGTCTAGTAATTTCTGAGGGAGTTAAGGGGGAATCTTCCTACATACTCGTATAAACAAGCAAACCCGCTCTTTATAACATTAGTAGTGATAAACGTTTATACATGCTTTTTTATAAATACGGCTTTCACTAAACTTTGTAATCAAAGTAACACTTGTCGATGAGCCGGATTCTGATTTTGTTTCTCGATAGCAATTGAATGACAATAAATAGAAAAAAAACTTCATTACATTTTGTCTGTCCAACCTTGATAATGACAGAAACTTTGTTTTGTTACTGATCCGGTTTGGATGTTCTATAAGGGGAAATACCACTAGGTATAATATAAAGATCAAAATATACTCACTTGTTGTCAGCTTATATGGTTTATAATTCGTCTCGCTACCACCTACCAATATTGCCTTTACTTTTGAGTAATCCACATCAAAGGAACACTGCAAATTTACAAAATAGGAAGCAACAGTATTATGCACATCAAAAATTACGTAACTTTTCCCCTTTTTGTTAGCATACCAAATATCTTACATACATACATACATACATGCATACCAAGGAAAGGAGGCTTTAAATTTAAGGACAGTAAAGTCAGCTACAATCTATATATAGAACTGATGGCGGTAATGAGGATAGACAACCACTAGGAGGAGTCAAGCATAGGTAACAGAGTTAAATACGGTTGCAGTTTATCGCATATAATTCTTAATCTATACAGTGTGTCAAAACGTAATAAAATAAAGCCACAGGGTATTGCTGGCATAGAAATATTAAGATTTAGCCAAACTTGATAAATCCGAAAGCTGATAATAATGGAGATATAGAGTTTTAAAGTGATAAATTTTATTTTCAATATTCTAAAAGGTTTTTGACATATTGATGTAACAATTGATATGTAGGTATATTGAGGGCGAGAAAAAATAGTCCGTTCTGAATTTTGTTGCTAAGAATAGGAGGAACTGTGTCCCATTACATTTGGACTAACAAAGAGGTAATCAAAAATGAAGGGAAATTCTAATGCAGAAGTCAAAATGCACTGTGGATATATTAGTAATTAGATTTGCAAATGATATAGCATCCAGCAAATAAAAATAATTTACAAAATATCCTAAAATTGATGGAAGAAGTGATGTTGGAATACAACATGCAGAAAAAATAAGGAAATTATTATTAGACCATAGAAAAGAAAAAATATAAAACTGCAGAGAATCGATGAGTTCTGTTAGAAAGGAGAAAGGACAGTCAAATCAAGGGAAAAGTCAAGACAACGAAAGCATTTACAGGAAGAAGCCAGCTATTGACCAGCAGCACAGATAAAAATAAAGATAGGTTTCCCCAAGGTTTATGTATGGAAAGTTAGCTTGTGCGAATGAGAAACCTGCACTATAAACAAGGACGATAAAAGGCCAATACAAGCTTTCGAAATATGGTGATACAGAAGATCGACTAAGGTAAATTGGTAGACAGATTCATCAACGAAAAGATACTAAATTAGACAGGATTTGACGTATCTTAAGACATGACATATCTTGAACTAATACTAAGAGATGTAGGTAGGTTATAGGGAAGTAAAAGATCTATATTGCTAAATCGTCTATGGTTGAGAGCAATATTAAGCTGATTTGAGCATTGTAAAAATCAATAACTGTAATAGTTCAGCTATTTTCCCATTGTTATGGTTCGAAGAGTGCATTTTTAAATAACGTTTTCTACAACATCGATCGAAACGCTTTTATTATAGATAGGTTTTATATGATTTACCGTAACTGGGTCGGCAGCTTTGGTAGTATCGTCACCCATTGGAAAAAATTTAAGGGTATTTTTTCCGACATCGGAAATTGTATATGGTTGAATATCAAAATCCGGCTCGGTGTATTTTTTCCCTGTTGCCGCTACTTTGTCAGAGTCATCTACAAGAAAGTTATACCAAAATTGGAGTAATCACGATTAGCTAGTACATTTTGAGAAGAATTATCTACGGGGGAGTTGAAACCAGGATAGGTAAATGCTAAAAGATAACTAATTTTATTTATTTTGAGAGGAATAGGAGAATGTGTGATATGAAGTAATGTAGTAATTTAAAAAAGACTAAGCATGAAAAAACTAACATACTTTACGCTAGTGAATTTGAAAAAATATTTGACAATGTCGAGTCGAAAGAAAGTTTTACATAATAATTAGAACAGGTTAAAAATTTAAATACAGACGGAATTTACAACTTATAAAAAAAATGATAAAACCTTTGCACCAATGAAAAAAACTTATCACTAAACAACGGGTATTCTCTCCTCTTGCATTAATGACTGCTTGAAGTCGATGAGGCATACTTTAAATTAAGTTACGGATCACATTCTGGTCGACGTTATCCCACTCCTGCAATAGCAACTCTCTCAGCTCCTGGACAGTTCTTGGAGCTGGTTATGCCTTCGGATACGACGTACCAACTGATCCCAGACACGTTCGATGGGATTCATGTCTGGACTGAAAGCTGGCCGATCGAAGCATCTAATTCCCACCTCAGCCAGATACACTCTGATAACCCTGACTGCGCGAGGTTTAGCATTATCTTGCATAAAAATGCCATGCTTGCCCATAGTGATTATAAAAGGCATAACATGATCTTCTAATGTACCTGTGAGCTATCAGGGAGCCATTCCGTATGAAGACTAACTCTGTGCGTGCTTGAGAAGAGATTCCCGCTCAAACCATAACCGACCCACTGCCAAATGGAAGTCGCTCTTCAATACAAACTGGAACGTATATTTCTCCGCGTCTTCTCCATACTCGCCGACGTCCATCTGATCCAGTGAGAAAAAACGTGACTCATCTGAAAGCAGGACCCCGCTGCAGTCCTTATGCCACGTGATTTCGGTAAAAAGTCAATCTTGCAATTCGATGACGGCGTTGCAATGATGGACCTGTAGCCATCCTTCTGTAAGACAATCCAGCAGCACGAAGCTTTTTTTAACGGTCCATTAACTAACATTTACACTTCTAACTTCTTGGAGTTGATATCGCACCAAAACCGCAGAGGCTGTTCTATTCCGCAAACGTGCGGACACCAAAAAACGGTTATCTGTTTGGGTGGTGAGTCTTTTTCGCCCAGATCCTGGTGTTCCAGTTATCAAGCCAGTCGCCTCATAGCGCTGGTACACCTTTTGTACAGCACAAAGGCTCTTACCAACAATTCTTGTAGTTTCACGGTGTCCTCGACCATCTTGCAACAACGCTACAATTCTTGACACAACAATAGGATCTAAAGGCATTATGACCCGTTAAATAAACAGTACAAACAACACGCCCAGTAATGCAATGATGCCCTTATTATTATTGCTCCTAAAATTATTTGTCAACTTCTTAGGTGACCTCAATTTTTTGTTCGCCAGTCTTTACAGGTTTTTTGAAAAATAATGTGTTTAAGTTCCGTATATACATTCTTGGGGTACTGACGAAATATCCTTATTACATTCGAAATAATCTACAGCGTTGCACTTTTTCGTGGTCAAAATCTTTTTGATGTTTGAAGAAATAAATTAATAGTCACTAAAAATTACGTTTTATATCTTACCTTGTGCTATCTTACTATCAGGCCCTATTACAAGCACTCGGTATTGAGGTATCTGAAAAGAGCAAGCTCCTTCGATTTGTTCTATTTTGACTAACACTCTCTCATGTCTCCGAACTGTTCCTCCAGTAGTTATTGATTCAGATTTTTCATTAAAACTGCAATAATAAAAACATACGGTGCTTTGCTAATATACACAGCAGAGTGAAAAATATTGAAATAAAAAATTTTAAAGTCTGTTATGTAACTATACAAATTCACGTCTTTAAGCCCAACAGTCATATATTGCAGAATAAAAATTTAATTAAGGATTAGCTAACACTGTATTAATTATTGCAATACAGTACATATTAAATTATTATCAAGTTACCTATGATTTAACTAAGGCTGGCCAACGCCTGTATTTATAGGAAGTCGCTTAACATCCGCGTTTACATTCGGGAAATTGGAAACGGTCGTGTAGCTGCCAGGCGTAGAAAGTTGTACCTAACCTGTCTGTTGGTTGGTTTGAAGTTTAATTGTGTGTTTTTGAACGAATATATGGAAAAGAACCAAAGGGACAGATCCTCCAATTATACTGAAAAAGCTCTATTACGATCTATTTATTAAAATTATAAGAAAGTAAGGAATTGTTATTTAAATAAGTAATAATGCTTTATTCAAGATCTACATATTATACTCTCAACTAATATTTTCCGGATGTTCGACACAAACATCCCATAAATATCTAAATTAAAGCCTGTTTTCCGATTAGATTTTCCAGTGCTAATCTTTTCTAATTATTCTCTGTCCTTTAATTTCATTTTTGTCCTCCCAACTCAACCCAAACAAAAATAGGAAAAATGGTTTTATTTATAAAATGTTCTTAAACAACAATGTGGTACACATCATGTCCAGAAACAATCTCAACAAATGGGAAAATTTTTTATTTTTGTCGAAAAACAGTGCCTTTTAATAAAAAGTTCTGTATCGTGAGAAAATAGCATTTCCATTTAAAAAATCTGAGCTAAGACATACAGGGTGCCTCAAAAATGTAACAGTCCTAATCCACGTATAGCTAAAAAGACACAAAATAGTTATTTAAAGGTAAACTACTACTGTAAATGTACTAGAGTTTTTTTTTATGTTACTGAATTAGGTTTGGAACATACAGGAGGTCCCAAAAATAAAATTAATTTTTTATTATCGCCTTTACAAAAAAGTATATCTTCATAAAAAGTTCTACATTGCGAAAAAGAGCATGGTTAGGACATGGTCTAGGACATGCAGGGTGGTAAAAAAATTTAAACTCTGAATGGAGCTAATTTTAGCTTCAATTTACCGCTCTGGTATTTGTGTAAGGTTACTATGTAATTAAGTTATAGGTAAGTAGTTAAATTTGAAATGAGACGTACAGGATGATTGAAAGTTTAATTTTAATAACAAATGAAATATTAGGGTAAGAAAACATATTAAACAGGACCAAATAACCAAATAAATTTAAATCTCTATTTGGTCTTTAACTTTACGTAAATTGAGACTTTCAGCTTTTTGAGCCAGCCTGTATTGTCCCACATCAAGTTTTTTAATAACCATCCTTGTTTTTCACAATGTAAAATTTTTTTATCATAACATAGTTTTTTGTAAAGTCGATAATTAAAAATTAATAATTGTATTTTTGGGATCTCCTGTATGTTTTATACTAATAACAAAACCCAATTCACTGACATAAAAAATTAACTCTAGTGGATTTACAGTGTCAGTTTACCTTTAGAAAACGATTTTGTGTCTTTTTAGCCTCATATGGATTAGGACGTTTACATTAATTTTTGAGCCACCCTGTGTGTCTTAGCTCAAATTTTTGAATGCAATGATATTTTCTCACGATGCAGAACTTTTTGTGAGGCGCTTTTTTTCGTAAATTCAAAAATAAAAAAGTTTCCCATTCGATAAGATAGTGTTTCTAGACACGCTGAATTATTTAAATAGTCCATATTTTATACTAAAATGCTTTATCTGCCCTACATTTTATATTATAGGGTGCATACTTCCAAACAACGGTATCGGAGTGTGCACTTTAGTGATAAATTCAATGCCCATCTTCGGCATAGAAGTGTATAATTAAAATTTGAAATATTGAAGAAAAAAATGTTCTTCCTATTTTGTCTAGGTATTGGAATGCATAATTTTGTAAATCATTAGTATTTTATCGAATATTTAACCAAAGTCATTAATTTTACCAAAGCGTATTGTGGAATTCGTTTAATTCAGAGTAAAAATAAATGAAAAAATTAATATATCCAAGGATTTTGTAGTTGAAATTTTCTGTTAAATTATTAAAGAGCTAACAATTGTGGCAGTTTCTGTATACGAAAAGCTAGGTTAAACTGACTATCATTAGTTTTTAACACTGAATTAGTATTTAATACTAAATAAAAAGTTTTATGCAACTGGCTGATAAAGTTTAATATAAAAACATTGACAAAATCTTACCATTGTACCGTCACAGCAGTGTCTTTTTCACATGAGGGTGAAACCTCCAGACCTTCATCAGATTCTACTAGAATATTACATTCTAACACTAAAATTAAATAAAATAGTACAAAAAATAAATTTTACTAGAGAAATTTTAAAATGATTATTGTAAGCGGCCAAATTCACTATGGCTAAGACTGGTCTAACTTGACAATTAAAGGTTTAAATTGACAGTTGTAATAATAGGAAAACTAAGTTTTTACTATGTATTTATTTCTGAGTTATTTCGCAAATTATGAAGAGAAGGAGAATTTAGTTGTGTATGTTTTTACTTTTCCATTTCAACAACAAGATACAAGATAAAAATTATTTTGAGACCAAGCAAATCGCAAAAATAACACAATTACTAATACGTTTTTAATAACTAATCACTAACAATAAGAAGACACCTTGTCAAAACTTAACTAAACAACTAAGTGATCTAAAACCAGTATTAAGCTTTGTCTTCTTAAAAAAACTGTGCATTACGGTGGGTCGGTCATTAAATGTTTTAGAATATCGATTTGGAATACTTACAAAAAGTCTTATTTTATGAAAATAAAAATAAGTTTATATAAAATTATCTTTTAAATAATTTACATCTTCCACCCGCTACACGTAGCTAAAACTGATTTTCGGTTGATTTTTACATTTTATTGAAAAATTCGAAAGTGGGTATCTTTTGAAAAAATGTTTATTACATCATTTATGGGAGATGTGTGTTAATTTTTGTTATAATGCAGAATCTCTTAGCAATGAAGAACTAATTTTTTGCAAACTAAAGGCATATACTGATACAAAGTCCTCATTTGGTGGTCTTGCAGTATCTTCAAGGGACATTGTAGACTGTATAATCGAACTCGAAAATATTTTTGTGAACAAATTTAAAGAAATAGCTTTTAAGAAAGCAATTGCTAGCCAACTAAACAACGAATTTTTAAAAATTAGTTCTATTCATCCTTGTAAATACTTTTCTATAGATTATTTTTTAAGATTATATATAAGAGTTCGTATTTACTATACACAAAAATTTATTAACAGTGCTTTTTGAAAAAGTAATTTACGAGAAAGTAACGTACCAAACCTAAGGAAACCTGATCAAACCCAAAAAAGGTTTGTTTGGGTTTGTTCAGGATCTTTTTTCGTCTTTTTTTCAATTTTCCAAGCTAATAGAGTTCGTAATTTAATTTTCTAAATAATATTTTCGAAAAAATATATTTTCGAAAAATGTACCCGTTTTAAAAATTATTTGTTTGGAGACACTTTTGAAAATCATACTTTCGAAATCCGGTTTGTTGGAGAAAATATTTTCAAAATATTTTATAAATCTGTTTTCTACAAAGCATCTTTGAAAAAGCGGTCAGGACATTTTTGAAAAAATGTAGGTTTGAAACATGTGTCAAAAAAGCTGTTCTTCGAAAAGTTTTACTTTCCAAAGTTATTTGTTTCGTTCAGAAGCCAAAACTATCCGGCGAAAATTTTACCAAGATTGCAGTGAGATGTGTAAGGAATGTTTTCAGAAACAATCTAAGAGCATGTAAATCAAAAATGCCAAAAAAGGCTTACATTTTTTATATTACATATTAGTACTGATCTATTATTTATACTTTTTTGGTATAATTCATTTTAAAGACCTTACATAGACGACAAAATATTTTTTGCTTATGATATATTGTAGAATATGTAGAAATGGCTAATGTTTATGTTACAATATTTTTTTTAAATTTGCCATTGAAATCCTTTTTGTACAAGGCCCTAGGGGGGCGGGGCACCCCCTGCGCCCCATTCTAAATTCGCCACTGCATAGTGAGTCACAACTAGGCCAAGCTTAGATATCACTTTTAAAATAAATAGTTTAACTGGAACTTTAGGGTTTTCACTAAATACTTAAAACAAATCTGCTTAAAAAATCTTTTTAACATTTTCCTTTTAATGATAAAATTTATTTTATTTAGTCAATTTCAGTTGTAATTCTTGTTATTTCCTGATCACTTACACAAAATTATTGCTGTGATTGCTAAATCTGCTTTCAGGCAAACCATCACTGGAAACACAAACTTACAAGAAATTCAAAACCTTAAAGTTTGACAGATTCATCACAATTACATATACGTACATTGCTATGGAAACAAATATTTTTAAATAAAGGAGGTATACAATAGGTCCAAATTGAAACCAATATCATATTAGCTGATTAATCGTGATCTACCGGTAACCATCGTTTAACTGTACCGGTCGATCATTTTCCCTTTCGCTAACTGAGGAGTTAAAAACAAAAAGCCCAACATCGAGCGACTTCCTTAGTCAGACGTATCCACCATACCCACTTGAAGAGCTGATGCAATCTTAGCAGATTTTTCCAGCTCTGGACGCGTGAGTCGGTTTTTCTTTGCCTTTTCTATTCACAATTCCTTTCTCTCAATTTACGTAAAGTTAAAGACCAAATGGAGATTTAAATTTATTTAGTTATTTAGTCCTGTTTAATATGTTTTCTTACCCCAATATTTCATTTGTTATTAAAAATAAACTTTCAATCATCCTGTACGTCTCATTTCATGTTTAACTACTTACCTATAACTTAATTACATTGTAACATTACACAAATACCATAGCGGTAAATTGAATCTAAAATTAGCTCCATTCAGAGTTTAAATTTTTTTACCACCCTGTATGTCGTAGACAATGTCCTAACCATGCTCTTTTTCGCAATGTGGAAATTTTTATGAAGATATACTTTTCTGTAAAGGCGATAATAAAAAATTAATTTTATTTTTGGGACCTCCTGTATGTTCCAAACCTAATTCACTAACATAGAAAAATAACTGTAGTACATTTACAGTGGTAGTTTACCTTTAAATAACTATTTTGTGTGTTTTTAGCTACACGTGGATTAGGACTTTTACATTTTTGAGACACCCTGTATGTCTTAGCTCAGATTTTTTAAATGGAAATGCTATTTTCTCACGATGCAGAACTTTTTTATGAAAAGGCACTTTTTTTCGTCAAAAATAAAAAAGTTTCCCATTTGTTGAGATGGTTTCTGGACACGATGTGTACCACATTGTTGTTTAACAACATTTTATAAATAAAACCATTTTTCCTATTTTTGTTTAGGGTGGGTTGGGAATACAAAAATGAAATTCAAGGACAGAGAATAATTAGAAAAGATTAGCACTGGAAAATCTAATCGGGAAACAGGCTTTAATTTAGGTATTTATGGGATGATTGTGTCGAACATCCGGAAAATATTAGTTGAGAGTGTAGATCTTGGATAAAGCATTACTACTTATTTAATTAAAAATTCTTTACTTTCTTACAATTTTAAGAAATAGATCGTTTTCCTTTTCAGTATAATTGGAGGATCTGTCCCTTTGTTTATTGTCCATAGGTACTTATTATTCTTTCAAAAACGCACACTTACACTTCAAAACAATCAACAGACAGGCTAGGTACAACTTTCTACGCCTGGCAGCTACACGAACGTTCTTTGAACTGTTCCATAAGTCAACATTTTATCTCTTCTTCCATATCTGAGATACCGCACACAAACGGGAATCGATTTTTTTGGGTTCTCTTGAAAATATAATAAAATCGCTAGGTCCCTTTCTTTATTTCTTTCTCTTCTTCTTTTTCCATTGCACAGAACTCCTCTTTCTTCTAGTCCTCTATTTGTGTTTATCATTGTGTTCAATGTAGGAGTCGTTTGTTTGTCTTCAATACTTTCTTCATATTGTCTTTGAGCCGCTTTAACATTATTGGTTTTTTGTTAAATATAATTATAACATTTTTTTTTCTTATTAATAAAATAACTCATTTTGGATAAATATATATATATATATATATATATATATATATATATATATATATATATATATATATATATATATATATATATATATATATATATATGCTAGAAACTAGCGCGGATCGATACATAAATAAAAAGGAGAAATATTTGTGGGCATGTCCGCTAAATGAACAGAACTTATAGGATAGTTAATTTTTGAAATCCTTATTCATTTCTAAGTAAATTTGATCTAAAAAATAAAATCTATTTCTCTGCATGGTGATATTGTCATATTAACGATATTGTTATGATCATGCAGAGAAAAGGTTTTTATTTTTTTAAGCGAAAACCATGCATCGGATTGAAAAAATTCAAGAGATCAAATTTGCTTAGAAATGATAGGGGATTTCAGGAATAATTTTAATTGTACGAGAAATCAGTGGCGTACCATCAATGTCTGCCAAAATATGCAGGTGAAATTCCGTACGAACGCCACTGGTGGAAAGAAAATACATAGTACATGTATGCCAAATTTAATTAAAATATCTAAAGTGGTATTACAGATATTAATAAAAAACTATTTATTTTTGAAAACTTTACCACCCTGTATCTCAAAAGTTAAGACGTTTAGGACATACGTTAATATGAAGTTTTCTTTTTAGAATGGACCCAAAAATCGCCCCCTTAAATATTGACATTCAATTAGAAAACACCCTGTATAATTGATGTGAATCGAGCCCATGCAATAAAAGTGGTATGCTAGATACTTCCGGCAGTTTTTGGGCAGGCGTACCAAGATCTTTTTGAACATCACATCGAAACGAGTAAAATTAAAAAAAAAAGTTTTCACATGGTAACGGTAAAATTTTACCCCCTCTCACGCCTTTCAAATAGATACGCCAGACTCTTTCGGCCAAATAAAGCTGGTAAGCCAATTTTTTTCTGTTTAATTACAAAATTTCCTATCGAATGTGATATATTTCATTGAGATCCGTGATAATGGTAAGACGTTTTTGCTTTTTTATAAGAATTAGTTTTTTTTAAAATACTTTCGGCTTAATAAATCCAGGCGTACCAAGCTCATTTTGTTCGAATGACTATTAACTATCAATTTACATAAAACAATTTTGATTCTGCGATGACGGGACTTTCAGTGTCACCGGCTCCTCACCTATTGTGGTAGAGACACATTTATAACAAAAATTAAAAATTTATTTAAATCAATTATTTTTATGAAAAAATCATGATTTAAATTGTGATTTAAATCGTGATTTAAATCGTTGATTTAAATCAAGTAATTTAAATCAGAGCAACTCTATATTAAATCAATTAATTCTACACAGGCACTATGCCTGTGGTATTTATGATTGTATATACATAAGTGTTAACCCATAGTAATGGCGTTATTTTAGTGGAATCTATGAATTTGTAAATATTCTACATAACTAAAAGCCTGGCAATAGCCATTCTCAAGAAGTAGGTGGGGGACCAAAGCGTTTGGCGGATTTTAAATAACTCAGAAATCCCTGATTGCTCTAAATTATAAATAATGGTATCTATTTGATTCAACGTCAGTGATATCCACACTAATTGCATTCTAACCTCGCTGGTTCCAAAGTAAATTGCGCTCTGGAAGTAGGTATTTAAAAAAAAAAACAAGTAATATTATTTACACATTTATTATTACATCATTTTATATAGTACAAATTACACTTTACAATAAAAAATCTATATAATATTTCTCTCCATATTTGAGCATTGACAGTAATTTTTACAAAAAATTTTATACAAAAGTAATACTAACTGTTTAAACATTACCTAACGCTTGTCATTTTTAAATAAATCAATAATTGTCATAAATCTTATAGATCAGCGGTTCCCAACCTGTGGTGCGTGTACCATCGGTGGTACTTGCAGTTATTCCCGGTAGTACGCTTAACAAGATATCAACCAACCAAAAACAAACTAAAATAATTTAAAAAAAAACGCGACAAATCATAAAAATATATTGAAAAAAAGGAAAGATGACAACATTAACCACACCGATTGTGACAACTAGTTGTAATAAAAAATAGTTTTAATACTTATTGTTAAAATTCCATTTTATCCCTTGGTAAAAATTTAAATTATAGTTAAATTGTAATTATTCAGAATTAGCTAGAATGCCCTAGATAGGTATTCTAATTAGGTGGTACATAAAGTTACGAAACGTTTTTGGTGGTACACCATTAAAAAAGGTTGGAAACCGCTACTATAGATCTTTCTTATTTCGCAACTTTGTTGCATATAATCGTCACAGGCGTTTGACACTAACGTTAGTATGACAGTAGTATACAATCGTTCCTAGTCTTTTTCTCTTGAACGCCGAAAGAATAAATAAAATCTTTGAGAGACGTATTCAAGCTTTAAATTTTTGTCTTTCTTACCTCTTTTCTGAACTTAAAAGTGTAGAGTAGGACTCATCATTGTTTTTTATCGATAACAAAATGTAACAAATTCTGAATCTATTCACAATTACGATAAAGCGGAGTAATTTTAATAACACGTGTCAGTGTAGTGTTAAGGGTACAGGTAAATTTTCGCTTTAAAAATTTGTAGTCCGTAGATACAGGTAGATAGGTCGTGGGTGACATATAGGTATTATTATTAAATCGTCAAATATATTGGCGTGTGATAACAATCAGCGTGTTTCCACGAGATCCCGTTAATCTACCTTGAACAGCGTGTCACGTGTAGGTCACTTAATATATTAATGCAGATATCACATGACTTGTAGTTCCCGGCCGTTGACGGCTGGTCAACGGGATCTCGCGGAGACACGCTGAATATGATGACACGTCGGTTGACAAAATGGTCGTATATGAAATAGATTATAGTTTTAGAAAAGGCATTGGCAGAATTTAAGTACTTTATCCGTGCCTACTGTTGTTACACATTTATATTTTACATACATATCACATTCACACATGATATTTAAAAGATTTCTCTTGGATAGGTATGAATTTTTTTTATTTTTAATATAAATGTTAAAGTTTAATAAATATATAATGGTAAAATTGATACTGGCTTCCTTATAATTACTTTTAGAATTTTTTAATTACTGGTAGCTATTTCAGTTCACGAGTATTTAAAGCAAAAAAAAATGAATTCCTCCCAGGTAACATGACAAAATGCAAGTTTAGAAGAAGGTCAAATTAAAAAATAGATATTGATGCTTTTTAATCTTATTGCATAAAGACAGTAAAGTGTAATGTTTAAACTACAAAATAAATAGTTTTCAAAAATTGTTTTACCCTACTTTTATGCTCTTTTCGTAACAAATGTGTATGTATGTTCAAACACCTTGACTGGATCTTCGTCTGTGAAATTTGTCCCTATTACGGAGGATCATCATAAAATTAAAATCACTGTTTTTATGCAACCATCAGCAAAAATTTGTAAAAAGCAACAATATTTTTACTATAGCATATTCCCCGAAATTGACATACACAATAGTAGCAGCCTGGCTATACGAAAAATTATTCTAAACTAGTTGACCAAATAGGTTTTTAAAGCTGACTGGACTGAACGTAAAAATGTAAACATTTTGCTTATCGATATTACTCCAAGACTTACATTCGTCCAACCACAACGGGTGCACAAAACATAATGGTTCTCATCTGTTGATCGTTTCATGAAAATCAATATTCAATCTTACGGTGAATATGCTATATAATATACTGTACACATTAATAAATTTTTAGCCCCATGTTAGACCCTGTTTTATTAGTATAGAGATTAAATTTTATAGGCGTAAAATTATATTAATTTGCCAAATATGCCAAAAATACCTAAGAAATGTATTTAAAATTTTGATAGTAAAGTTTTAAATGCCAGAAAATGTGTGTCACTTTCACCTGATACGAAAAGATAAAAAACAATAATACAAGGGGTGTGAAAAATTAATGTTTTTGGAAAAATAAATGCATATTTTTGGCATTTTAATCAATTAACATCTATATCTCTATGCTTCTAATAGAACAGAGCCTAACATGGGGTTAAAAATTTAACACGTATTTTAAGAAAATGCACTGTATGTGTAGACCTTCCTCAATAATTATTTTGTTTTAATTTATTGCCTTAAAACCAGGTATAAAATGAAAGCAACTGCGCCAAAGGTAACAGAGTAGTCTCTACCATACTAGAGACGTCATTTTCACGCTATTGGTTGTAATCTGGCAGTGTTCCATGCCCTGTCTATCCTTTTTAATTGCTTTAATGGTCTGGATAGTACATCTTCAATCCATTCGACATCAGGAGCAACATAACCTCCAACTTGACCTTGTTGCTTGCACCCAGTATCCCAGGCGTATATTCCACTTAATGTGTATTGTCCAGATTCGTTGGCGCACGCTAACGCACTACCATAGTCGACCTGTAACAGAATTTCTTATTTATTGTCATTATTATTTATTCACCGTAACCCTAGAAAAATAAAATATGGATGCGGTATTTATCTCTATCAGCAGCCCTATCCTCGAGTGTAAGAGAACGTTCCCTCGGTGATGTTGCCAAGGTATGGAGACTACGATTGGCTGTTGCCTAGCAACATCACCGGTGATTTCGAGGATAGGGGTCCAGCTCGTTAAAGTGAAGCGTGTTCAGGCCGATTCTTGAACCACCTAATTGTTATTGTAGTTGCATGATACACTTCTCGGGTGTGTATTGTCTCCGGCTTAAAAATCGGTAGCCTAAAACTCGTTCCTCGCGTGGTATTGCACACCTGTGCATCTTTTTGTCATACAAAAATACTGTTCTGTGTGTCTGGTTTCTAAATATTATGGGTTTGTTAGTTGACTCTTGTCAAAAATACAAAGAATATTAAGATTACTGTTGTAACTGTAAGGGACCCTAAGTTTTACTCGGCCCCCAAACGATCAATCAGATTTACAGTATTTTTATGACTGACCTACTGATTATTGTGTTACGACACACACTAAAGGATGGTCACTACGATGGAGCGAATTATTCTTTTCTTAAATCTGGCACGCCTGAGATATAGAAAGTTGTGTAGGTCAAAAATAAATATTTTTCCCAATTTTTTTTACTATATTGTCGTTATAGCGCCAATGGGGGCGGTGGAAAAACAAGTCTGATCGATTTTCTTTATTATAAAAAGTGTTTTTATGGTTATAATAAATATATTCCACGGCCAGGACTTGATTTTTCTTTAAAAAAATTCAAAAATTTTTTTGGCGTGGAATGCAATAATATGTAATTGCATGTAACTTAGTGAGCTTTTGTTATGAGAAGTTTCGTATTAGATGCTGATTATTAGTTAATCGTTTGTCGTTATAGTGGTGTGCTTAACTTAACTCATTATGGTGTGTTGTTTTTTCTTTATTCTACTTGTAAAAACATAAAATTTCCAAAAAAAACCGAAGTGCAAAAATGACCCATTTTGGCGTACCAAAAGACCTATTCTGTTCCGTTTTACCCATGGCCTCGGACGTTATAAAATACTTTTTATGGACTCGACATAACCTAGAACAAAATCGTGTTAACCAGGGTGTGTCAGGGGCTTCAGGAATTGTTGCTAAAAAGATTAAAGGTATTTGGAAATCTGCTTCTATTCCAATTGTAAGCCATCAAATAATTCTAGCTTTAATTAAAGAATGCCAGGAAAAAACGGAAAGATCTGCTGAAGCCATATTTGCAAAGAAAAGACGTTCCTTCTTACAAATCAAAATTAGATGCTTTTCAGAAAGATAGTCATAGTCAACGACTATTTGACTTAGCTGTATGTAAATGCATGGATTATATTACATGTGCGTGTTTACAACAAAATAAGGTAAGACTATAAGTTTTAGAAATATTTAATATTTAAAAAAATTAAGATCCACTCAAAAAGACATTTTATTAAAAACATTAAGAGAGCAATGTAAAAAAGTGCATTTTTCTTTTTTCTGCTTGCAATATTATACTATAATTTTTATTACTCTCCATGTGCTGGTATAAGTGCAGACATATAAGACAGCTAACTTATTGCACAATTTTAAATCCTAGGGCCGAAACCGATAGTAAACCAAAAATTCGTAGATTTGCGGTCCCGGGTTTTTATTTTAAAGCTAGAAGCTACTATGAACTAGTAGATTGTCAAACTGTCGTTTTGACTGAACCACCAATAACTGCTATACTGAATGATTCCCAGTTACAACGAATCGTAGACGACTCCGAGCAATTAGATATTTCCAAGATTACCCTTGCCCCATGTAAGCCGTGGAAAGAGCAGTGAAAATGTGACTGCAGCATCTGTTGCAGTCAGAGGCATACCGAAAGCACTATATTAGGGGGGGGGGGGGGATATCCAACTATGAAAAGATAAAAATTCAAAATTGTCGACCTTTTTTTGCAAATTCCCTCCGAGTGAAACCGTCGACGTTTCTTTTATAACTGGTCAAACATTTCTACGTTTGCTGAAATTAAACTGTTGACCTTATTGCAAATTTTCCCAAAACTCAACTGTCGACTTTTTTTGGTACGTGCATGGTTCTAATAGCCAACTCGTACTCTAATTAGTAAACTCGAGTATACACGGAGGGGGACGCTCCCCCCATCCCCTCCCATGAGTCCGCCCCTGATTGCAGTTTGTGGTTATGAAAGGCGAGAGACACAAATTAGATTCTAGGTCAATATTGTCTAAATTCGAAAATAAGAAAGGGTTCTGGTTTGGTTGTACTTTTTTAAATAAATGTTTGCTTTACTGTTGTTTGGTATTTTAATTTACTAATGAGAGGAATAGTAGTGAATAGTAACACAAATGTAAAAAGATTTTTTTCTAGATTTTCACACTTTTTAAATTTTGTGGCGGTGGAAAGAATGCTCGTAAAAAGCCTGAAAAAGCTAAAAAAACTTTTAATTTGTAACTTAAACTTTTCCACAGCTGGGCAACTACATTTTCAAAAAAAGAAAAAATTTTTTTTTTTTTTCATCTTTTTTTAATCTTGTGGCGGTGGAGGAAACACTAAAAAAAAATTAAAATTCCAAAAAATTTCTATTTCCCAACCATAACGTTCTTAAGGTCAGGCAACATCATTTTCAAAACTAAAATTTTTGTCATATACCGTCGCTCCACCCTAATGGTCACTATTACTAATGGACTGCCAGGAGTCACAAAGTTAAAAACTTTAAATTCTGCCAAAACGAAAATACTAAAAGATTTGTAAGGGCTGTCACCAGTATACCTACTGAGAGTATCAGTGGCGGTTGGTGAAATTTCAAAGTTGTTTATCTCTGTTCGTACTTACAGGACCCGTACCAAATTTAGGGGTTTTATTAGTGAGCCCACTGGGAATGTTTTGATAAAGAAAAAAAACATTTTGTAATTTTCGAAAAAAAGTTAAATTTTTGGTGCGCCCCTCCCAAGAAAAAAATGAACACGTCTAGGTATTTGATTCCTTTTTTCCTTTCTAAACAAAGTTTACATCATTTTGTCGACAGTTTTTAAATTTTGAGAGAAAAAAATGTGTTAGTAGAAAGTTATAGTCATTTGAATTTTTTGTAAAATTATATTTTAGGCTTAAAAAATTCAAATGACTATAACTTTCTACTAACACATTTTTTTCTCTCAAAATTTAAAAACTGTCGACAAAATGATGTAAACTTTGTTTAGAAAAAAAAAGAAATCAAATACCTAGACGTGTTCATTTTTTTCTTGGGGGGAGCGCACCAAAAATTAAACTTTTTTCGCAAATTACAAAATGTTTTTTTCTTTACCAAAACATTCCCAGTGGGCTCACTATTAAAACCCCTAAATTTGGTACGGGTCCTGTAAGTATGAACAGAGATAAACAACTTTGAAATTTCACCAACCGCCACTGGAGAGTATACTAATAAACTAACATACTGACAGTACACAGTACTGGAAACTGAATGCTCAAATCTACACTTACCCTGCATTGATCAATATCCGAAAATCCACACAACGTGTTGGTATTATAGTCTGGCAGTACTTTTGCAAAATGCTCATTCAGCACTTGCTGGCATTGTTGAACATCCATGATACTCATATCTATTTTGTGCATAATGGCTCCCCTTGCGTGAACTAAAAAAGTTTTGATCAATTAAAAGTGATGATGGTAGGTACCCTCGGAAAGTACGAATTCATTTTTTTTAGGGAGTTTAGTTTCTCGTAACTCCCAAAATATATAGTACCTACTAATTCCTGTACATTTAATTGATATACGGTTATGTGGCGCCATCCCATTGTTATTAGAAAAGAGCAGGCGCGGCCCGTGAAGTTTTAAAGTTGTATACCTCTGTTGCTACTTATGGGACCCATGCCAAGTTCAGATTTTTAATAGTGAGCCTACTAGGAATGTTTTGGTACAGAAATAAAATATTTTGTAATTTGCGAAAAAAAGTTAAATTTTTGAATTGACCCACCCGAGAAAAAAATTAGCACGTTTAGGTATTTTATCTATTATTTTTTCTAAACAAATTTTACATCATTTTGTCGACAATTCTTAAATTTTAAGAGAAAGAAATATGTTAGTAGAAAGTTATAGTCAGTTGAATTTTGTTAAACCTAAAATAAGAAAATAAGTATAATTTAAAAAAAAATCGAATGACTATAACTTTCTACTAACATATTTTTTTTCTCTTAAATTTTAAGAATTGTCGACAAAATGATGTAAAATTTGTTTAGAAAAAATAATAAATAAAATACCTATGCCTGTTAATTTTTTTTCCAGGTGGGTCAATTCAAAAATTCAACCTTTTTGCAAATTACAAAATATTTTTTTTTTACCAAAACATTCCTAGTAGGCTCACTATTAAAAAACCTGAATTTGGCATGGGTCCCATAAGTAGGAACAGAGATATACAACTTTAAAATTTCACGGGCCGCGCCTGGAAAAGACCCAAGCTAACTTGTACAATTTCCTTTTTAGGGTTTGGTCAGGGTAGCCTAGCTCTGCACAGGCTCAACATCAGGAAAATGGGGCAACATAAACAATATGCCAATAATAAAACAGTTTTTAGTAACTAGGTAAAGATGTTGTTTAGACAATAATGGTACTATTTAAAAAAAATTGTTGGCTAGTCTGAAAACTAGGTGTGCAGTTAGTATTTTTTATTGTAAGTCAATATTTCTGTTGGATAAGTCAGAATTTTGACAATGCGCGTAAATATTTTTTATGGGTGTTAATGAAGTATGTAGCCAAACTTCAGGGTATTATTCCGTAAGCCGGCACCACACATGTAGCGTTCGCCGAATCCCGAATATTTCCTATTTGGCGTACTATTTGACAAACTACTCGCCAATTCCCGACATCCGGCGCTTCACATGCGATATTTGTGGACAACTGCACCAATCTCCGCTTGGCGAATATTCGTTTTCTTTGATTCGTGCCAGTTTACCGACAACCGGTGGAAAATGTTTGGTGTTCGCCTCAAACTATCCATCCATACTAGTAGGTGTTTGCAGAATGACGCACATTCGTTGCTGGCTATTCAGCAAATACCGCATTTTTACGGGCAATTTTAAAACAAAAAGTTCATTTAAACATAGGTCCTAAACGACTTTGTTTTTATGATACAGGTTGGGTTGGGTTTGATGTTGAACTTTTTTTAAAGGTTTTTCCTAGATACTAGAAGACGCAAATTAGTATCAAGTTGAAAGTTGGTGACAATTCTAAATGCATGAAAAGGAGTCTTGGTAGTTGTCAAATTTGTTTAAAGGAGTGTTTTTATTTCCATGGCTCTCTTGCTTTTTTGTTATTTTCAAAACAGTACACTAATAAATAATGTGCATAGCTTTACATTTTTTCATTTTTGTCGAAAACGGCTAATCTGAGCGAAAAAATTGAAGAGATGATTTCTGTGTAGTTTTATCCTATCGGACTGAAAAACGTGGCGCACTGATACAGGGTTTTATGGAAATGGTTACATTGGAATGGGTGGCTCCTAGAGTAGTCTATAAACATCCCCAATACTTTTTTTCCTTAAATCGAACAGTTTAAAAGCTTTCAAAAATACCCCAAACCCCGTCCATGTTCGACGCACGTGGCTGAGCGAACACATTGCCGGACATAATGCCTGACAGAAAATTGTGCGCGAAAAACTTAAAACAATTGAATTTGTTGCTACGTTGCTAGACATATAAATCTTTTGGGATAATTTATTTTCTGTTTCAAGCGTAATTTAGGCCTCAGGTAAAAAAAATTCAACGTTTTCCTAAGCTAAGAGAAAAAAAGTAGTAAAAAGGCCACTGTGAAATCACTCCTTTTTGTCGCCAGCGTTAGTTTTAACCAATATTTGCCTAACATAATTTAAATATCAATTGGTAAAACTAATAAATAACGGCTACGACTTTCACGCTTCTGTTTTCGACGGACTCGTAAGCGACGAAAGCTCACGCTCTGATTGGTTGAATATCTGGCATAGCGTCGCGTTAAGTGATTGCGCAACATCACGACGTCATAACGGGCTCGTGCAGGGGCTCGTTAGCTCCTCTGGCGTACATTGACCTACCGACTTTCAAAATTCTGTCATTCTTCTAGTGGGAAAAAAGTTTTCACTTTTTTAGTGGTGTATGTAATGGTATGTGTTGATTGTGTTGACCATTTATAAGGAAACAAAACATTTCCTAGTATTTGTTGGACTTTCATATTTTAACCAAACGGCTGGGTTGTATTGTGTAGTAATATTAATAAACTTTAATATTGTTTGAACTGCGTGCTAGTCGGACAGAGAAACTTTGTTTCTTTTTTTGATTTTAATTCCAGTCAAGAGCCTCGTAGTGCATCGTTTGGAAGCGCGTCCGTTATTATACTTATTTTGTCGAGTTTTTGAATTTTTTATCATAAATAAATGCGCTAGGTAAGTGTAAATACAATGATGCATTTGAAAGAACTTTTCCTTGTATCAAAAAATCTTATTGAGTATTTTTAAGTTACCTGGTAGTACTAAGGTAGTCTGTGAAAGACTCTAGCGAAATTAAAAATTATTGGACAGATGAGAAAAGTCCAATGATTGTTTTAACACTGGAAGAGTTTACGAAGGTAAAGTTTATTATTAATTTAAGTTGTGAGGAATTTCCCGAATTTCGCTTAAAACTTAAGGACGATATAAATAAACCTGTTAATAAAAGCCAAATCTTCTGTTAAATATGATTAAAAATATGTAAATAAAAAAAAGTACATGCTTAAGTATTAGGATGTTTTCTGTTCAAAGCTAATTTTGGACTAAAATTTCTGTATAGGTACCTACTCTTTTTCCTCCAAAAATTTCTGGTCGGCCTAGTTGAATATTATTATTGTACCCACACAGAGATTTGACAACACTGTGAAAGTGCGCTGAAAGCATATTATTAAAAGTGAATGGAAGATGCTATTGTTGTATAATTTAAATAGGAAATTTTAAAAAATAAGTTCTTGTTTCGGATCTAATTCATAAAACTAAGAAATATGTATTAGGATTGGGAAGTGCAACGACGACGTATGGGAGTTATTAATGTACTTTTTAAATAGGAAATTGAAAAAATAAGTTTTGGAGGTATTTCATATGACTAAAAAAATACGCATTGCTTTACTTTAATATAAAACTTACGTTGCAAAATTCTCTTGCCCCATCCAGTTGCAATACAATTTTGAGTGGGAATCAGATTGGGCTCAGGCAGGCAAATCTCTCCAATATTCTGAGTAAATCTTAAGTTTTCCTCTAAAACGAGTACAGCTAAGTCATTAAGTTTGGATCCGGATTGATAATCCGGATGACGTAATATGGCGGCCACTTTGACAATTTGGAATGGCAGAGGTTCTTCGTCTATTCCCAGTTTCCATTCGCCTCCTTTGATTAGGATGTCTGAAGTTTGCTGACTACGAATAAAAAATATACATTTAAACCTTTTTTCTCTTTTAAATTTCATCTGACTTTAAAGTTTTATGGATTATAATTGTTCGTAACAATCTATACAGTGTATTACAAGTAGCCACAAGTGATAGAAAGTGGATTGAGTTAAGGCAAAGTTTTTATTCTGAAGCTATTGGAAACAAAAAGCGAGAAACACATTGTCAGGATTTATTAAATGGGGTTTAAACGGGTAAATACACTGGAAAATACAACAGCACAAAATAACTAGAGATGCCGCTTGAACCCGGCTTGGACCTGGTACCCGGCGGACTTGGCATTAAAAGTAAAGATCCGCTTTATGAAAATGAGTCCAAGCCGGCTTCAGGCGAGACCTAGCCAAAGCCTCTGATATTATTTGGAATACTTTTAATTTCTTAGTGGCTTATTGTTCAGCATTAAATTATGCAACTTTGCGCTAAATTAAGCAACTGTCTATCTGTGATGGCTACTCAGATACTAAGGCTAAATATCAATAATTGATGTTTTCATAGTTTATAAATATTACTACATCGGAAAATGAAAGTCCGCCACTCACCCTTCGAGACAATGTGCTGCTGTAAGCACAGCATTTTGTCTGATTATTGATCCTCCACAAAGTAAGCTTCGATTAGAGTCTTTTAAAATCATAGCTTGCCATGTTATCTCGGCGAAGTTTGCGTCGATTGGTCCAGGGCCAGGTGGACTGGTATTCTGGTATAAAATTCATTAACTTTATTTGTTATCGATCACTGGCATAGCTAGTGTTCGTATGTGACGTTTAATATCTCACACGAAATATTTCTTAAAAGGGTCCCAAATACTTCGTTCTTTTTGGATCTCGCAGATCAACACTGCCAGCTTTTACGATTAAAACGGTTATTACATACACACTTAGTACTTCATTTTTTTTGATGACGATGAAGATGAAAGGTATGAAAGGTGATCATCTGTTAGCGATGGCAATAGCAAAGAATGACGATGAACAACGATCTTCACGTACATTTTTTTTATCTTCTGACAGCCCACGAAGACCGAAGTCTTGCCGATTAAAAGCGAACGGAGTTTAAATTCGACATAAATTTTCACCGACGGTGTTGATACTGGTTTTCGGCCACGTACTAATTTTTGGATTTTCCTAAAAGGATGATATTTATAAGTTTCAAAAAATCTTGAAAAATGGACTTTTTCATTCAAAACAATCTTTTCACAGGTGTGCTCGGTGGAATACCGACGACCCGGAAAGCAATACCGGTGGCGCGCGGAGACGGTATTCTAGCTTTCTGTCTTTGTTCTACACACGCACAATGTATGCAACACACAAAGGACTAGTTATAAATGAACGGCTCCGTCTCCTCCTGCTGAAGTTCAATAAAGCCGTTAGTTAAAGCACAAGAATAAAAATATGGATGGATTATAAAATGTATGAAATAAAGTGTACTTTTTAATTTTATTTTTAGTTATGCAGGAGTCAGCAATGATAAAATATTTTAAATAGAAAAATTATTTGAAGTTAGGTGAATAACACAGGTGGTTCCAAATCAACACCTTACTATTTCTTACAGTCCTGAAATTTCTATTTATAAATTTAACAGCGTAAAATAACCTTACTCTACCATACAACCTAATCAGATACTGGTGCAGAAATTTTTGCAAGGATGAACAAAGCGGCTATCTTTACAAATATTTACGAAAGGGGTAATAACATAATTTTTTGAAACAACGTGTTCAAAATTCCTTTGAAATATTATTTCTAATAAAGATCTATAATTTACAAAATCATTATGTGGCATCTTTAAGTTACCAAATGAATCTAAATTAACATTTTGATACGCTCTGTAATAACAAAATAATGAGGTTTCGTCCAGGTTTTGCTGAGCTTTCGAATACTCGGCACATTTATGAATATTTAAACATTTTTTAATAAGATAGCCCCCAAATTACCTTAAAAAATTTGTTTCTAATGAGCTATTCTTTGGAAAATCAGCCCAAAATATAAGTGCGGCATTTTGTGGCGATGAAACAGGATTGTATATTGTAGGTATCGGAAAACACTTATAAAATTAGAAATGTAAGGAAGTATTATAATTATTTATATACGAACAAATAAAGATCGTTTGAAAGTATTCTCCGCACGGTCACTGAGGGTCAACGACGCCCGAGACGGTTAGTACTTGGATGGGTGACCGCGTGACCTCCGTAGAGGAATTCTTTCTCGGCCGAGGTGGTACCATCCCACACATCCTCTTAAAGGGCTGGTGAAATCCATACGGATATTTCCAGCTCTGGATGTGTGAGTCGGATTTCCCCAGTACAGCACCCACGGTATATGGTACTTAGGCTTCTGTTTTCGTCGGTTGTCAGAAGATAAAAAAGACGTATTTCATATTCAATCTTTTCACGATCGATCATCAGTAGGGGACAGCGGGGTTGAAAGTGCCGATTTTGAGTAATTTCAAAATAAAAGTGTGAAAACAGAAGCTAGTCATTCAAATTTTTAATATATGGTGTAAAATTTGATATAGTTTTTAGATATCTATCCAATTTTTGTCAATTTCTAATAGAGTTAAGGTGAAACAGGATTTTCTGCTATGAGGAGTCAAGGCACAATTTACCCCGCCTTGGGGCAAATTGTGCCTTTGCTGGGGTCGATTGTGCCGCTCACAACAAAACATTTAAATAACAATTATAATATTAAAAAAAACATAATTCGTCTTCTAGTGACGTTTTTATTAATCAATTGTAATAATATTGCTTTTTTTATTAGAAAAAAGAACAATCTTTTAGCAACAATTTTTTTTAACTACTGCATAAAATTGAACATAACATGTTATGACTTCTTAAATAAATTATAGTTTGTACTCATTCTGAGGTTTTATTATAACCACACAAATAATAACTCTTATATTAAGACATTTGGAAAAGAAAAACAAAAAAATAATAAACGTTTCTTGAGCCTTTGCACAATACGTCTTGAATGGATCATTGACACCGACATCAAGTGGTTGAAGTTGATGAGTGCAATGAGGTGGAAATGAGAGCATGATGTTGATATTTTCCTTCGCTTTTTCAACCACATTAATATCAATGGGGGACGAGTGGTTGTCGAGAAGTAAAAGCACTGGTTCCGCAGGGGTGGACTTAGTGTATTTAATAAAATGGTCCATGTAAATCAAAAATTCCGTGCTAGTCATCCATCCTGAGCTATTACCAGCACCAATTGACTCAGGAGGGCCATCGCGAATAAATAGATCTTTGTATTTCAGTCGTGGAAACACAAACATGGGTGGGATTGTGTTTCCCAGAGCATTTGCAGCTAGCTCAACTGTGACCAAAGTTCCACGTTCTGCTGAGACAATCGCACCCACTTGCTTCATACCTTTTGATGAAACAATTTTCTTTGGTTTCAGTACGGTTTGCACTCCAGTTTCCAAATTCCATATGCGAGAAGGAGAAAGCTTATACTTTAGAACATCGCCAAGCTTTTCGAAAAACTGGTTAACAGTGTGCCTGTTGAACGACGTCGCACGTCCTAAACTCGTGGCTTCTGGCGTTCTTATTGAAAGAGATGGATTTCTCTTTAAGAAATTGGTAAACCAGTCTTTACCCGCCATTTCATTTTGTGCCAAGAAGCTGGAATATTTGGGACTTCAAATCTTACTGCACATTCAAACGCAATTCTCCTTACTTCCTCAGGTAGAAGGCCGGAGTAAATAGATGCACACCTTAAGATATAGGATGTTATAGATGCCTCTTGATCAGGCTTAAATACTACTCTAGGCTTGTAGCCAACTGTAGGTGTTATTCCTGACCTCAATTTTTTCAAAAATCGTTGGAGCGTTGTGTGTGTTTCAATTTGCGACCATCTTTGATGACTGCGTGGGCAGCTCTTTGTAGAAGCTCTTGAAAAGTAGTCTCCCTTTTCGTTTTCCGTTTGTAAGTCCGCATCCTAAAAAATATACAAAACAGGTTATAATTTGATTAATCGGGGCTAGTTGTGCCGCGGCACAACTAGCCCCCGGTAAAAGGCACTTTCAACCCCTATACGAAAACACTAACATTTTACTTAATCTATAAAATTTGGTTACGAAAGACGATAGTTTCAAAAGGTTATATAATTCTTAAATGAATATCCTTCAATCGAGTAAAACAATACTATCGATCACTTCAAAAATGGATGGCACAGACCAAAAAGTATAAACACAAAAATATTTACTCACGTGCTTCCAGATAACCTTAAAACACACGCATGCACATAGTCACTCGGACCACACCGCAGAAGCAACTAACATGGCTGCCGCGACGGCACAGCTAATAGAGGATTCGCGAGGCAGTTTAACAATATAGCTATCTCTGTCTGTCTCGGAGATATAATCATCGGCACAACTGACCCCCGGCACTTTCAACCCCGCTGTCCCCTACTGACCATCAGTCGTTTATGAAACTGCTCTTAACATGTAAGAGTTAGAAGAAAATGTATTTTAAGTTTTGTTTGTGTAAGCTTGTATTTGATGTTATTTGTTTTTGTTTAAATATTCGTCCTTAAATGTTAGAAAATAAGAAATGGGCAAATTACACTGAGTAGGTGTATTACTAGGTATAATTATACTTTTAAGAAAATTTTTACCAGATTTCTAATACCGCACGTTTCGGTCGCCCTTTTTGACCTGCTCCTTCTTGCATTTGGTCCAGATGATCTTGAAATTCTCTGGTAATCAGCTAAAAGAGAAATATCAAAAATAATAAAGAGTTTTTACCTCCTGATTCACTAGAAAGGTTTAAGACTTAGACTAGTTTAAATTTTAACAATTGTTTGTCCTGTCATTTTTAATAAGTCGTCATTAAAAACTCGTAAATTATTCTAGTCCTTCCAAAGTCCAGTCTTGCCCAAATAATTTTGATTTTGGAACTTGTTACTAAAATGAACTAAGTTCTATTATTGAAAAAAATATGTACATATATACTATTAATGTCGAATCAAATAGCTACCGTTATTTACATTTTGGAACAATCAGGGATTCCCGAGTTATTTAAAACCCGCCAAACGATATCGCCTCTCACCTACTTCTCGAGAATGGCGGTTGTCTTTCAGTTAAGTTTGCAGATTAATAGACCTACTAAAATAATGCAATTTTAATACCGTAGACATATGGACAAATAATCAGCATTTGCGAATATGGCCAATTCACCGAGCTGAATCCGTAAACAAAGTCGGTGCCCACGGGCTTGCGCAATGCAGAACGCTTGCTTTGTAATAGACAGGACCGTACTTTAAAATTGAGGTATTAAAATATACACTCACTACATGACCTGAATATTTGGTCGAGTAATAAATGCCAATTTTCATTAGGTACATGTAATTATGCTTTTTATTAATGATAAAAATGTTACCCACTAACGAAATTTTAATAAAAATTATATACTTTGTTGCCTTAAAACTGGGATTTTGCTTGCTATACAAAACTACCGTTAATGTCGTTAAAAGTTTTTAGTTATCCACACTTTTTTATAAAAAGTGCGAAGTGCTTGAAAAAGCAACAGAATTTATCTTTAGTTCCTATTACTTTTTATTTAAAACATGGCCAGAGTCAATTCGCCTATTCGACGACCAATCTTGTTAAGTAGTAATTAATTCTCAACTACTTATCGGTAATTTAATTTTTCGAAAAAACAGTACCTAATTAAAAAAATTGCAATAGATACAAGATACTTTTATTGAAACCTTTTTGCTGCCACTGGCTTTTTAAACGAAGAAATTACCAGTTACCCACATTTTTTCTTTAAGGAAATCGAAGTGTGGGTTTCTAACTAATTTTAGAAGAAAAGGGAAAACAACTAATTTTGGCAAAACACAATCATACACTTTACAATGGCATATTGATCGGTCGTTATCCACAAAAATAACTAAACACCAACACTAGAAAATTGTCACTTAACGAATGAATCTCTAAATAATATGGAAAGCTCACAAATAAACACAACAAAACATTACTTCCTTTTCACCCAGAAGTGCAAATGGTTCGGTTCTGATCGCTTAGCTGCCATCTACCCACTTTGACCAGACGTCCTGAGTGCGCATGCCTCTACGTAATCGACTTTTAAAACCTGAAGCGTACAAACGTACTTTTTCGCCCATGCATTGAACGGATTCAGCTGGTGCAGCCAATACGTTGTGCAGGTCTAATATACAGTCAGTCAAAAAGTCCCCATATACTTCGCCTTTTCTAACTTAAATGACATCGATTTCAGTTTTACATAAAGGAGGCTTAAAATATTTGTAGTATAGTACTAATGAATATTATTCAGTTTAATAATTTTCCTAACAAATCGGTTCAAAGAAACAATATGTTAAAACTAGAGCAAATATTGTTGATTACATAGAAAACTTATACCAAAAAAGTATTCATACATGCCACATTATAATAGCACTTACTCAGATTTTATCAAGTATCAAAACAATTGATAGGAATGAAGTTGACAATATCTTCCTACTTAAGCCAACTTATAAAAGTTTTGTTTGTGTTAAAGGCCATTTTACGAAAGATGAGTAATAAAAGGCGTGAAATTCCAAATTTGATACGAAAAATCAATGTATATTTATGGAAACAAGGCAAGCCGTATACAAATATTGGAGAAACTGTTGGTAAATCACGTGCCACTATTTAGTATATTGCTAATTAATTTAAAATGACTAGTTCTTACAAAATAAAACCTAATTCAGGTCGCCCTAGAAAGTTAAGTGTTCGTGAAGAACCTAGTTTGGTAACAAATATTATAAAACACCCTATGTTTAGCGCTCAAAAATTAGAGGCCGAGGTTCGGGAAGCGTTTTCGAAAGAAGTTAATCCACAAACTGTTAGGAATATCTTGCATAGAGCAGGCTACGAGGGCCGAGTAGCGCGAAGGAAACCTCTAATTCGGAAAAAATAGGAAAAAGCGTTTGGATTTTGCTAAAGAGTTTATTTCAAAGCCTCTTGAGTTTTGGGAATCAGTAATATTTAATGACGAAACATGACGGAAGATCCAAGGTATGGAGAAAACAAATATGGCCATAAAAGATGAACATCTTTGTCCTACTGTTAAGCATGCGGGAGGCAGTGTTCTAATTTGGGGATGCATGTCGGCGCTGGAGTTGGAAATTTATCGTTTATTGACAGCATTATGGATCAGCACCAATATTTAAATATTTTAAGAGGACATTTGAGTCTATGAAAGCCAGAGTGGTCTAAGTTAGTTTTTTTCGGAATTGCGGTTCTTGACACTTTCGTATTGTTTACGTAGTAATTTACCTCTGGACAAAATATGACATTTCTATCTTCACTACAACACTAACAGACATCGCTACTAATGGATGTAAAACGCATCCACATATACCGATGACTGACTTAGACCACTATGCCTGTAAACATTTTGTATCGACTGTTAAATGCTGCTTTGTTTAAATCCTAAAAAAATTAATATTAGTGACTTTGACGCTGAACCGTGTGAAGAAAGTGAGAGGGAATTTGAGCCATCAGCATCTACTGAATCTGATCCTACAAGTTCAGGTAAATGAAAGGTAAAAAAATATTTTTTTCAAATAACCTAATTTTTTATTTTGTATTAATCAAAAGTTAAAATACATACAATTTTTTTTATACAGAACCCCTCAACGAAGATATTTCGCTGAAAGAAATGTATTTGGCTCCAAAGATTAAAAAGGGTAAATTGATGGATTTCAAAAATATTGACCTGCCCCTTCTTTATAAATCTAGCCTCCCGGTTGCATATTTACAGATGCTAGCATGTGTTGACACCAGGGTGTTGAAATCAGTGAGGGTTTGGAAAAACAGTACATTTACAAATGCTAACAGATTTGGACACCAGAGGCGATCAGAGTGTTGAAACGAGTGAGGGTTTGTAGTGGGCATGCATTTACAGATGCTAACTGATATTGACACCGGTGTTAAATTGGCTATAATAATATGTAATTCGGCAATCAGAGATTCAACTTTTAAAACTATTGGGAGGATTTTGTTATTATTAAAAGCAATTCCAAATTAAGATTACTTCATATCCCGCAGTTTTAATGTTTTTGATGTGAGTGTTTTGATGGAGACACCGTGTTGCCAAATTTACAAGTAGTTTTTCCCACAAATTTTTATATCAGCTTTAAAAGGTGTATTGGCAACGGGTTAGGGCTCTGTTACTATTTAATTATTTTTTGTGAAATTTTGGTATTAAAGATGTTCTTAGAAATAATACAATTTCTTCTTGTGGCCATAGAGTTGTAAAATACGTTCTCGGACAGGTTTGTTCAGTTTTAGGTTTCATCAGTATCTTTTTTTAATTTTTTATCTTTGCCGAGTTTTTTTAATGCGACTGCGCGATTCATATTGGTATAAAATTTTGGCAGCACCGCATACACCTGACATTTTATTAAAAAAAATACTGATGAAACCTAAAACTGAGCAAACCTGTCCGAGAGCGTATTTCACAACTGACTTTATTATGCAATTTTAATTTCTGCACCTTGTATGGCCGATCTGGGTTAGGTTTTATTTCTTATTCATCTTAACATCTCACAAAACCAGCCTAATGCTAAAGGGCATGGATCTGCTCATTACCTAATATTTTATTTTTATTTTGTTCGTTAGCTTTAATAAATATTTTTTTTCAATATTCCAACAACGTTTTATTGGTATTTTCCGTACAGGTACAATCATGGAAAAAGGTTATCTACTGCTCAGGTTATCTAACGCTCACTGGTTTCAATACTCTGATCGCCTCTGGTGTCCAAATCTGTTAGCATTTGTAAATGTACTGTTTTTCCAACCCCTCACTGATTTCAACACCCTGGTGTCAACACACGCTAGCATCTGTAAATATGCCTCCCGGTTAGTGCGGGCAAGAAAAAAAAACATGAAAGAAATGTTTCAGTTCAGTCTACCAAGACTATTTTTGATCATTGAAAGTTGAGGAGAAAATAGCAATGATCCAGAAGATCCCCTAGAAGACTACTGCTTCAATAATGATGAATATTAATTAATATAAGTTATAATTAATGTGCTTCATGATTTAAATATAAAACAATAAATAATTAAAGTTTAGAAGAAACAATGAAAGGCATAGTGGTCTAAGTCACAAGTTTCAAAAAAATAGAGCCAAGAATAATTTTTTAAAAAATACCAAATATCACAAAATTTAGGTTTAGCTTTTCCCAAGAAAAATCTCCTAAACCCATTCGCTATTTATATTTCGACATTTGTTGATCCTCATTTAACATTGAGCTTTAATACCTCAAAACTACTTTTTTGGTTTAGACCACTCTGGTTTTCATAGGCTCAATTACCTAGTGTTCAAAAATTGGGGCTGGAAGAAGGGAGTTATGTTGATCAACAAGATAATGATCCCAAGCATACAGCTAGGATGGTACGAGAATGGATGATACATAATGTGCGACAACAACTTCACAGACCGCCTCAGTCACCAGACAACAACCCCATAGAGCATTGGTGTACGCAAAACTGAAACATCCTGCAAAGAACAACTCAATAGGACCATTATCAAAGAATGAGAAAATATTCCTGAAGTGTCCAGGAAACTTGTTCTAAGTATGCCAAATAGGCTAAGAGCTGTAATTAAGGCGAATGGTAATTCTACTAAATATTAGAATTGGAAACACCATAAAAATATTGGTGTAAATACCATTGTATGGAGACTTTTTAGGCGTTATTATGCTGCATTTTATTATGTGTTACTTTTAAAATAAATGCATTTTTATATAAAATTATTTGTGCTTCTTTTTCACAGGCTATACTAAATATATTTTATGACATTTCAGTTCAATTACAATTTACTATAAAAATGATATTTATTTCAAAAAATGTTAAGTGTATGGAGACTTTTTTGATTGACTGTATGTAATGTCCATGGTTAATACTTATCTGCAATCATAAATACCACATGCTAAAGCACATTTCGTCATAATAAATTTTTAGTGATTATTTCCATGGCAGGGTGGCGAAATTTAGTGTGAGAGGGGCAACGTCACTTCCGGAAGCGTCGTCTACTACATTGAGAAATCTGAATTAAACCCATCTTGGTATTTCTCCTTTTATAATAGATTTCTTTTATTTATATAATTATTGAATTTTAAATTTGTTTGCATCCGAGTTTTATTTTTTTAATGGGTAAAATATTTAATGTAAATTAAATGTTGTTTAAAAATATCCCTTAACCTTTTTTGATGTTGAAAATATTCCAATAACAATCACCATAAAAAAGCTGTGTATAATTAGCCAATCTAAAAATAATAAATTTATCACCAATCACCAAGATAATTCACCATGACAACACCATCCGTAGAAGCAATCACACAAACAATAATTTCCTTTTTTTTATTTAAAATTATCTCACGAACAAGTTAATCGCTTCATTATACAGGATGATAATTCCTTAATTGTATTTTTTCCTTACTTTTACTTAATTTATTGATTTTTTTATAGTTTCAAGGTCACTCAAAGCGATGCCGATTTGCCTTGGGTCATTTTTCAAGGTCGACTATTACAATACTGCCCCTTAGCGACATCAAGTTCTTTACTTATCTTTTTCTCCTTGATTGCTATTTTAATTTATGATATAATTGTTGTTTCTGTCGTAAGTAGAAAAACTAATAAGTTTTTAATGTTTTTTCGTGTAGGATTATTGGGGATTATTACTATTTTTATGGAAAATTTATGTTAAATAAAATGACAACATTATTTTTAATAAGTTTATTTTTAAAAAATCTCTGATGTATTACAATAAATTATTTTACAAGTAATTATAATACAAAAATTGTACAACCGTAGTATATTCTATGCAATGTTTAAATTATCCATTATAACTTCTTTTTACAATTGTTAAATAAGGGGCAGTGCCTTAACAGTTTTGCTTGGAGACTTGTAATATTTTTAATATTAAGATATTTTGGCAAAGCATTATGTGTAGTCAATTTAATTATATAATAAACTGTGTATATGCACAGAACTTATTTAATGTGCTGTTAATTACAAATTACCGACATTTTTACCTTTAATATGTATATTATTTACAGCTCTTCTTAATGTTAAAAGTCAGTAACTCAAGTGAGAACTAAATGAATCTACTTTTAACAAAAAATGCAAATTCCATTTTATTCCTCTTAAAAAATATCCACACAGCTTACTGGAATGACAAAATTTAACAAAAACCTGATTTTAAGGGTAAAAAATAATATATTAAAAATAAAGGTTTTTAAATATAAAAAAAAATTCTTTTCAAATGACCCAACTAAATAAAATTGTATGTGGTAAAAATTTAAACAAATTACATTGGTACCCAGAAAAGCAAAACGCGTATATTACTAGTATATCAAGTAAAAATAGCGTGCGTGCTGGTATTTTTGCTTTTTAATTTTCATCTAGAAATTCGAGGGTAATGAACGTTTCATAGCCCAGAATTATGCCAATTTTAACATTTATTTTGATATGATTTTCCTTTCGTTGAAATATAACAAAAATAGATACCACTTTTTCATGAAACTATTTTGCGTTTTTTTAAATTTACATTTTATTGTTACTTTTTTTCTTTAATTAGCAATTAATGTTTTCAGTTTTGTGTAATAACAGATATAGTTCCTCTAATAACACCAACACGTTGGAGTAGCTTTACAATAATTTTCGCATAAAAGCCATTACCAAGCAAAAATATATAGTTTTATAAAAATACAAATATTTTTTACCTCAAAAATAATTCATAATAATTTTTTGCTTATAGAAGTTTGGGCCAATTTTGACAATTATGACCTAATGGTATATTACCATAAGTACTTCGATAGAAGTGAAATTTGACTGAAAGGAATATTGGAAAACTATACGTAATTTTATTTTAAGTATCAAACTTAGAATTAAGCATAATAATTAAGCATATCCAAAGCTAAGTTTAGTACCTAAAAAATAAACAGAAAAAGTGTTTGCCTGCACTCTATTTTTATATACGATTTACTTTTGGATAAATACAGATAACTATTACCAAAAGCTGTTTGCATAGCAAGAATTAATTTGTACAAAAATTTAAAACTTAAGCAGTTAAAAAATATAACAGTGAAAATAAACATTCGGAGAACAAATTTTATCTTATTTGTTTTAAATCGACGGAAGAGTAGTTTTTTTATGAAGCAAAATTGACGGAAAAGCTGAGTTGAAATTTTTTAAGGGTTATTGTCTTACACTGTCGATTTAAAACAGAATGTTGCTCAAAGTATTTACTACACAAAAGATTTTTTATACAAAAATTTAATGCCTGAAATGCGTCGGTTTGATTCGTAATTTGCAAACGCAAAATTTGATGTTGTTTTAAAAAATATTAGAAGTCAGCAAGCACTAAATATCTATTTACTATTTTGGCAGTATAAATCTTTTTTTCACCTTGAAAAATGACAGATATTTTGCAAGTTGTTATAAAAATGCATATATTTAATATGGTGCTATAACTAAATAAAAAATTGCTGATTTTTATAAAAGCGAATGGCACTTGAGAAAATCAGAGTATTACTAGAAGTCCTGTCAAATTTTGATAAGAATTAAAACATACTGGCCAATCTTTCTTAGCTAGATTCTATTTTGTGTTATATGTGTTTTAGCTGAGGAGATTTAGGTATTAATAAAAGCAAAATTTCACAGGACAAATGACCTTTTAGAATGTAAAAATAGCAATTTGCCATACCACACCAAGTGCCGGAACACATTGTTTTAATATTTATAAAATAGTGGACAAAAGTAACTGGTACATAATTTGTTAAAATTATATAGTTTTTCAATATGGACAGCGAACAGCTCTTACATTTATTAATTTTTATTAATTTTTCGATAGTATTAAAAATTGCAATTCCAACCTGATATCATAAGACTTTCGATTATGTAGTGAGACATTTCACTGTGTTAATGCTATTGTTTGGGCTAGACACGAACCACAAAGAAAAATTTTCGTTTCTTAAGAGGAGTGCTAAGCGCCCATTAGTACCATTAGTCACAAGACCTATTTAGTTTAAAAGAATTACCTTATGCAGCAAACAAGCTTTAAAAAACTCAAAATTAATAATTTATTGGTAATTTCGACATCATGCTGTGCCATACTGTATACAGCGAACACCACAAAAACCTTTGTTCAATATTCTAAGTAATTAAAATATTTTACGATTATTTCTTATTACTTAAGCCCTAGCCTATACATAAAGCTAACATGATACACTAACACGACCTTCTACTTTCTGTTACCTTTGTATTGTCCAATTGAATCGTCTTCTGCATATTGACCATTATCTTCTCCATTCACGAGATTCGCGGAAGGCCATGGGTCTTGGTAGTTGGGATCTCTGCAGCATTTACCGAAAGTACCTGATTCTACATCACGACAAACCTGCAGAGAAATCAAGTTTTAGGTAAGGTCTACATGGATGCGGAAAATACCACGCCAAGCAACATTTTTGCGACATCTGACCAATATTGTATTACTTACGACGCGACGTTGCAATAAATACAAATAGTAGTCAGTAATCTTACTATGACAAAACGGTATTGAAAGACATTGGACGTCGTATTATACACAATAAAAAATTCATTTAACCTCGAGCAATGCCTGATTATATTTCTTTGATTAAGTTTCTTGATTTAATTTGTAACAATCTGTAAATCAATTTTATGACTTTCGTTGTTATTTATATAAAATACACATTTTTGAGTACTTTTCGTCGATACTGACTAAGTGAACACAAATATGCAAATATTCTCAATCATTTCTTATTAATTTCAACAAAGAAATCGCACTTGATTAAATAAAACTACCGATGTATGCCAGTACGCAACCTTTTAATCAAAATAGGGTATTAGGTTTGTTAGGTGGTGCTCACAAAGAACTAGCGAAACAATTCGGAAATTTTACGTACTAATAAGTTTTTAACACACTCGAGCAAACCCAACCGAATTTGTTTTACTATATTTTTTGATCCTTTATTTTGCTAGTAATACAAGTTAAAAATTAAAGGTCTTTTAATTATTCAATTTATATTATAGATAAAAAAGAAATAAATTAAAATACCTTCGCGAGGGAGACTTATCAATCCCTCCACTACCTTTAACTCAGGTAGCTAAAAACCCCATTTTGTCCCCTCATGATAGTGACAAGGAGTCAGGTGACAATAGCAAAATTTTAATAAATTAAATTAAAATTAAAAAATAAAGATCCCGCCTGTTGCAGAATCGGCTAGATTCAGTTGGAATTATGTATCATTTTGGTAAGCAGTCCTTTAGATTATATGACCTTAAATTTAAGTGCGGAAGCGTGCGTTAAAGCTATTTTTTTTCTTTATTCTGATTTGTCACACAGAACCTATTATACATGCTCTTATTTTATATAATGAATTATTTGCTAAGTTTTCTAAAAGAATTGATTTTACTTTTTTAAATATGTTTACAACTACGTTGATTTATTTACACACACAAAATATATACCAAAATAATTATTAAAAATGTTTTTAGTATGTCTAACTGAAACACGTATATCAATAAAAATATACAACATAATATAGTAGGTAAAACTGATTTTTTTTTATTTAATATAACATAAATAGCTACCCACACAATGTTTTGCAACACCAGCGAAATATACTTTGATACCTTCTCTTTTTTTGCCTCACCGGCTTACCCGGTATACTAAAATACTCAAAATATATAGGAACGGTATTTTTTATGTCACGAAGTCATTTGGTAAAAAGATACTGGCAAATGATGGCCATTTTAAGCTCCGAAGTTTAATTTTGATTTTTTATTTTCTAGATTGTGCGTTTGTCACACTGTGCACCGGCTCGTCGCAAAATTGCTGCCTGGGATTGGGAACAATAACTTGTTACTAATGCATATTGAGGGTATTTGTTCTACTTGCATCAATAAAGTTGTTTCAGAAAGGGATATAAAAGGTTCTGACGTTCGGAGACCTACTGCCTAGTCTGAGAGTCACTAATAATCAAATCATTTAATTATTTAAACGGCTTTTACGTACTGTAGTAGGTGCTCGCAATAATTCTTGCTCCTTGGTCAAGACTACGGGAACAGGACTCACTAATCCGTCAGCAGTACAATAGATTTCCTGGACACATTTCAAAGCAGCAGCACATCCTACTGGTATCACTTCTTCAGTTATTGAGCTGTTTCCCTTTTCAGCAGGTGGTAGTACTTTGACATCAACGTTAGTGTCAGGAGATCCAGTTTTATCTAAATACGTAAGAAAATTTATTAAAATATTGTGAATGGCTATTCCGGTATTTTATGCGTTTATATTCTTGGAAAACCTAATAGAGCAAAAAGCAACATTCCAAGAATAGAGGGAAACCAAAAGTGTGGCCAGTCACTGAATTAAAACGATTATTTAAAACAGTTATCGACGTTACTACTCCGGATGATGATTTCTTACACTACGAGTTGTTTACGGACACAGCAACATAGGAGTCGACTATTGTAACTTGTAACAATCACACAGCGGATGTGTACCTTGCATTTTATTCAATACTCTGCTTTCGATATTCTGCGATTTATCTTTTCGATTTAATACTCTGGCAATAAGGAAAACGAAAGCCTGTCAATATCACAATATTTGTAATTTTTTTATCTTCAAAATAAAGCTCGTCTCACCTTTTCATCGGCATTTTTAAATTTGGCGATTTAGAAATATTGCGCCCTGCTCTACTCAAAACATTGGTAATATAATGAACATTCTGCACATCAAAGCGCGCAGGGTGCGCAAAAATCACAATTTCGGGTACTCACGGGCTGACTGATAGATCATCATAAATCGAGGGCACTGCCAATCGAGCCAGAGCTTTGAACTTTGGAACATAAATAGTATTTAAGGTGATAACTACCAGAAAAATTCAATAAAAATTCCAACATGGCGGTAAATCCAACACCAACATGGCAGATTCTGACACGAAATAGGTAGCGACTTCTGCTTTAGAAAGTTAGGTGTGTACGTGGTGTAGTGGGTATCACATCCGCCTAACACGCGGAAGATCCCCGGTTCGATCCCGATAAATTTCTGATTTACTTTCAAATACCTCTATTTGATGACAATCGCAACAAACAACCTTATTGACAAATTTAAAATTATTTGCTTGGAAAAAATACGGTTCATGTTGAAAAAAATTTCTTTACACAACGTACCAAAAACGTTAAAAATGTTTAGATTGACTATTGCTAACCAGTCTAATTGAAGAGTAGAAATTTCAAAGGTGCTAAGTGCCAATTTCAAGAATTTTAGTATTTTTCCTTTAAAACGAACGACGTGCCATCGACAATCTCGATACAGGGTGTTACAAAAAGATGTTAAGAAATTTTAAGGGTAGATTCTACATCGAAAAATATGATAATAAGTTTATATAAACTTGGATCCTAAAACGCTTCTTTTTCGAGATACAGGGTGTTTAATATTTTCAGTATTCCAAAGCGTTAGGGGAAATATGCGAAGACGATTTAGATCATGTATTGAAGCACGGAGAAGCCATTCACAGCATCTACTATTATAAACTTAAGTCAAAAAGTACTATTTGCTGAGCAAAAAATATGTAAAAAAATCATTTTAATCATTTATTTTTATTGTAACAAATAAATTATTTTTTAACTCGAGAACGGTGCGTCAGAACGAAAAGGCTCAAGGAACACTTTTCACGCGGAATTAATTGGGCTTTAAGACGGCCATATCAATTTTGCAAAAAAACAGTAGCATGCTATTTTTTTCGCTAAAAATAAAGACTTACCAGCACGCACGCCCCTGATGCAGGTACATTAGACAATAAATTTTTGCATGTTAAGGTACCTTTTGATTACATACAGGCGTGTACCAAAATTTATGTCAATATCTTAACGCATTTTCGAGAAATTAAAAAGAAACTTTTAAAAAAGAAAATATTAAACACCCTGTATCTCGAAAAAGAAGCGTTTGAGGATCCATGTTTATATAAACTTATTTTCATATTTTTAGATATAGAATCGTCCCTTAAAATTTATTAACATCTTTTTGTAACACCCTATATATAAAAGAAGAACCTGACAGACTTGACTGACCGACTGACTGATTGACTGAAGTATCAACGCACAGCCCACACCGCTAGGTCTAGAAACTTGAAATTTTGCACAGAGGTTTCTTTTATAACGTAGCGTGCACTAAGGAAGGGTTTGTCAAAATTCAACCCCTAAGGGGGTGAAATAGGTGTTCAAACTTTGTATGGAGAAAAAATATTCAATGGTTCTGTTAACTCGAAACTTCATAGAAGCACTCTAAAAAATAAGTGTTTGAACACGTGTTTCGCAATTTTTAATAAATCAACCCCTAGCGGGGTGAGATGGGGTTCAAAGCTTGTAATGAAGTAAAATTGTTATACGGTTCTATTACCTTGAAATACCCTTCAAAATAAACATATACAGGGTGAGTCGGGAGGAATGGGCCTAACTCTAAGGGTGTAATCTATGCATCAAAATAATAAGAAAAAACTCAAATGTTGTTATCCAATATTCATTTGTTTTCAAATTATAACGCAAAAACAAAATATTGCATTAATTTAGCTTTCTTGTAATAAATGGTATTATTGTCCGCTTTTGATTGTTGTGCTGCCACCATCCTGCCAGTGTCAGTATAAATAGTATCAGTATAAAATTTTACATTGATTCACCGTTAACTTTCGGATTTGTATCATTTAAATTTTATAAAATGCCACACATTTATTCACATCTCGAATACGCCAATATGGTTTTTATTTATGGTTTGTGTAATGGGAATGCTTCAGCGGCTGCTGAAGAATATGGTCAACGATTTCCAAATCAAAGAACACCGAACAGAAAGGCCTTTATCTGAGTTTTCAACAAACTGTGCGAGACCGGAACGCTTCCTAGTGCTAATGTAACATCCGAACGAGCCATTCGACAGGATTTAGAAGAAATAGAAAATGTTCTAGCTGTAGTTGAAGAAGATGCAACGACCAGCTCACGTGTGGTTCGGCATGATCGACAATAATTTAATGGGCCCTTTTCTTTTGGAAAAGCGCCTTACAGGGGATCACTACTTAAGTTTTTTACAAAATGAATTGGAAGGACTACTGGAGGAGGTTCCTTTAAACATCAGAATTCAAATGTATTATCGACACGACGGAGCGCCTGCCCATTTCGATCGTCGGGTCAAGCAATATTTGGACCACAGGTTTCCAGGGGTTTGGATTGGTCGCGGTGGTCCTATTAGTTGGCCTCCTAGATCGCCAGACTTCACACCGTTGGGCTATAATTTATGGGGTTGGTTAAAAAATGAGGTATACAAAGTAAAAGTAGATACTAGGGATGCATTAATTAGACGCATTAGAAATGCTGCACTCAATATTAAAGAAAGGCACGAATCAATTAGAAGAGCCACGCGCGCCCTTCATAAACGAGGCAGGAAATGTTTGGAAGTCAATGGCGGTATTTTTGAAAATTTACTAAACCAATGATTTATTTAAAACAATGTTAATATTGGATATTTTGGTTTAACAATATTGTTATTTTATTAAACGCTGTAATTTGAAAACAAATGAATATTGGATAACAGCATTTGAGTTTCTTCTTATTATTTTGATGCATAGATTACACCCTTAGAGTTAGGCCCATTCCTCCCGACTCACCCTGTATGTTATAAAATTTTAGAAAATCTAATTTTGTGTAAATGTTAAGAAAATTAACGTGGGGGGGATAAGGGGTATAAAAAGAAGCGGCTGGAAATGAAAACATTTTTTTAACTAATATGTGATTTTCGGGGTTATGAGCTGAGAACATATAATTTTGTCTAACAGTTGTTAAAAAATACAAGGGAGGGGGGAGGCGCGGCTGGGAATTTCTCCAAAAATGTTAGATGTATCATTTTTGGGGTTATTAAGGTCCGAAAATCTAATTTTGTCTAACAGACCGTTAAAAGAATCAACGGGGAAGGGGGCATAAAAAGAGAGCGATTAACAATTTCTTCCAAACATGTGAACCAATATGCCATTTTCGGGGTTATTAAGGTCCGAAAATCTAATTTTGTGTAACAAGACGGTTAAAAGAATTAACGGGGAAGGGGGCATAAAAAGAGAGCGATTAACAATTTCTTCCAAAAATGTGAACCTATAGACCATTTTCGGGGTTATTAAGGTCAGAAAATCTAATTTTGTGTAATAGATGTTAGGAAAATTAACATATGGGAGGTGGGAGGTTCCGACTGGCAATTTCATCAGAAACGTTAACTAATGTGCCATTTTCGGTATAGTTGAGTAGGGGAGGAGGGATAAAAGGGAACGGTTGAAAATATCTCCATGATAACGAATATGTCAGTTTCGGGGATATTGAGGTCAGAAAATGTAATTTTGCCTAATATGTTAAAAAAATTAACGAAGGGGGAGGGAAATAAAAAGAAACGGCTGGAAATTTTTCCAGAAATGTTAAATGTGTCATTTTTGGGGTTACTGTGGTCATAAAATCTAATTTTATCAAACAGATTAACAAATGGTAAAAACACTAACGGAGAGGGGGGAGAGGAGCGATTGGCAATTTTTCCAAAAATGTCATTTTCGGGGTGACTAAGATCCAAAAAAATAATTTAGTGTAATAGATGTTAAGAGAATTAACGGTGGGGGGAGGGGGGTGGCGATTGGCAATTTGTCAAAAAATGTTAACTTATGTGACATTTTTGGGGTTATTGAGTTCAGAAAAACTAATTTTGTGTAAAGATGTTATAAAAAGTAACTGAGGGAAAAATGTTAACTAATATATCATTTTTGGGGTTTTTGAGGTCAGAAAGTCTAATATAACATGGCTATTACAAATTTAAAGCCGGGGAGATAAGATGAAGGGAGGGGGAAAGAAAGGGTACACTAAAAAGAAAAAAAAATGTTTTACAGAAGGTAACAATATTATTTCATACCTTTGAGTGATTTTCTTTTTGTGAAGTTGCTTCATTTTTTTGAAAAGAAACAAATATTTTTTAGGAGAAATAATTCATAAATACAACCTGTCAAATTCTAATATTAATTTCATTTCATTTACCTACCTTTTATATCAGTTACCTGTGTCCTATAACGATTTTTGCATCATGAAATATTAAAATCCCTCTAGATACAACTAACCCAACCTAACCTAACTCATGTTTCATGTATTCATAATCATGACATCAAAACTACACTATTATCGCCTATACTATGAGGACGAAGTCGCGGGAGAAAGCTAGTAACCTATAAAATGATCCAAATGCCAGATAGATCATCATAAATCTAGAGTACTTCCAATCGAGCTAACGCTTTGAAATTTGGAACATAGATAGCGTTTAAGGTGATAATAATAAAGAAAAATCAAAAATCAATAAAAATCCAACATGGCAGATTCTGACACGAAATAGCGACTTCTGCTTTGGAAAGTTACGGAGTACGGGCAGTCGGTGTATATGTCGTAGGCAGAATGCAAATTTAGGCTTTTTATAAACTTCCTAGGCATTTTACAAAAAGCCGGTAAAACGCGAGCATAAAATGCATTTTTCGTTATGACTAACACCAATTCAGGCAAATTGATAAAATGCCGGAAAAACAAGAATAGAAGAATGTATATCACGTTGTGACTGATTATTTTTAGGCATTTTACAATTTGCCAAAAACGGTGCCGTCAAAACGTGAATATTAAACTAGTCGACTTTTGAACGCGAAGACGTGCAAATCAACACAGCCGAAGAGGACCCCAACCAACACCCTGGCGCACCGATCCCTCTTCGCCTGCGAGGAAAGAGACTTGTCAGGGCCCCTAACCAGGTGCTAACCCAGGTTCCGACCTTAGGGTGCCCTCCGATCCACCGTTCGCATAAAAAACTTTTCTAAGTCAGTATAATTAGGGTATTGGAGATTAGTGACAAGACTAAACTTAGGTGACAGAAAATATTGTTCTCAATACTTAATAGTATTTTCCATTTTATTTTCACGTTTTGACGGCACCGTTTTTGGCAAATTGTAAAATGCCTAAAAATAATCAGTCACAACGTGATATACATTCTTCTGTTCTTGTTTTGCCGGCATTTTATCAATTTGCCTGAGTTGGTGTTAGTCATAACGAAAAATGCATTTTATGCTCGCGTTTTGCCGACTTTTTGTAAAATGCCTAGGAAGTTTATAAAAAGCCTAAATTTGCATTCTGCCTACGATATATACACACATACTAATAAATAAATATCATTTGGTATCTGAACAAAAAGTTATGAAATTCCACCAAAAACATACATGTAAGAAACAGGCCAAGTTCTCGACAGGACTGAGTGTCTTGTTATCTGAAAAACTAACTGAAATGTAAAAATTATGCCAAGTTGCTTGCCTACACGTGTTTTGATAACCACAGAAAAATATTGTGTGAACTGAAAGATTTACAAACCAAACTTGACAATTCTTCATTAAAAAACTAAGCAATATTGAGACCCTTGAAAACTTGCCAAGTTTGGTCTGTAAATTTATCAATTCGCACAATATTTTTCTGTGATTATCAAAACACTGCTAATAACGTGTAGGCAAGGCATTTGGCATAATTTTTACATTTCAGCAAGTTTTTCAGATAACAAAACACACAGTCCTGACGAGAACTTGGCCTGTTTTTTTACATGTATATTTTTGGTGGGATCTTTGTTTATTGTGACACGTTCTGGAAAAACATAAAGCTCAAAAATGCTTGTGGGTGTATTTTCAGGTAAAATTTTAGATTCGACAATGCCAGTCAGTACTGACGGATAAATACAATAAACAGTAAGCGAGTGGCGTAGATGTTAAACAGTCAAACTTCGGGCTGCAGAAAGTCTGCGGAACAGGAAGAGGCCTAGTCAAGTGCGGAAGCTCCTCAACTGTAGTTGAGGTCCAATAAGCTAAGAAGTAATTTTACTTAAGTCGTTCGGTTGCGATTTTCTTATTATTTTATTTATTTGCCAGCCACCACTATCGGCCTCATATTCCTAGGAGCTTTAGGTCGGAAAACTGAAGAAAAGAACTAGAAGCTTAAGGTTATTAGGAAATAATATATAGATTTTTTCTTAAATTAAGTCTCCCGTTAAATGGCAGCAAGTGAGATGAAGTAAAAAACTAATTAAGGACAAACAAGAGATTCAAATAGGATACATGGGAAGGTTATTTTGCTACTCTTTAAGGAGTTTAAAAGGTAAAAATTCGATCATAACTTTTAAATTTCCCACATTTTAATATTCTCAACACATAGCCAACTTCTTACTGAACCTAACGCATAAATTACAAAAAATTGTAATAATGTGGTGTCAACTTACCTAGATCACCAGGATAAATCTCATAACCATCTTTGTATCCCGGCGTTGTTGTGTAGCCGCTTCCTCCTTTTGTGGATAGGCTAAAATTAGGTTTGCCAGGAGTTATATTTGGTTTATGAGTGGATGGTTTTGGTGAGGATGGTTCAAATGTATGTGGATATTCGCATGCATTCGTTACTTGTGAGTAAACTTGACCAGGAGAACAAGTGTTTGCAAGGGGCGGTGTTGTTCCGGGTCTTTCACATTTGCCTGATGGCCCTGGAATGGTTCCAGGTGGACATCTAAGCTTTTGGCAACCCCCTAGAGGTGATCTAATGGAACCAGGAGGACATTCTGATTTTGGAGTACTTATTTCGAAAGATATATTGGGTTTGGGATAATGGTACCCAGTAGGGGTTACGCGAGGAGTGGTAGTTGGATAATGACAACCTCTGGGACCATGAACTTTACCTGGGGGACATGCCTTGGAAATGGAGGGTTGAGTTGTCGGTCTGTACTTCGTTGGACCTTGTGTAGGTAATGATTCACATTTGCCAGTTCGGAGATTAAACTGAGTACCGAAGGAACATTCTTTCGGAGGAGGAACTTTCACAAATTCACAGCCGGGGCCAGATGAAGACGGTACTTGACCAGGAGGACATCTTTGAGGAGTGCCGACATTTTCACATTGTCTACTTATAGGGTTAAATCTTTGTCCGTCTTGACATCGAGTTGAGGGTCTAAAAGTCGTGGGAACGTTCACAGAAGTAGTAATAATAAGCTCACATTGCCTTGTTATGGGGTTAAATTTATGCCCTGTTGAGCATCGATTTTGCGGTCTAAAGGTTGTCAAGGTAGATTCAGTTGGAGTTGTTGGAATCACTTCACATATGCCCGTTATAGGGTTAATTTTCTTACCAAATGAGCACTGTTTTGTAGTCGTAGGTGGAGAGGTTGTAATTTTGGAAATTGGCTCACACTGTTGAGTATTTACGTTAAAACGGAATCCATACGAGCAAGTTGAAGGGGTTCGTGACTCACACTCTTGAGTAAATGTGTTTAATATTTGACCGCCTGGACATGATTTTGGAGATGGCTTAGGTGTAGAGCTAGTTTCTTCAAAAGGAATTTTAGGGGTTGGATATGTGTAACCAGTTCTACCGGTTGTTCTTTGAGTAGTTGCTGATACTTCACACTGAGCAGTAATTAAATTAAGTTTAGAGCCGACTGGACATTGCTTTTGTGTAGGTGTGGGACTTGGGCCAGGAGTTGTTCTTGTAATAGATTCACATAAGCCAGTTCTTAAATTTCTTCTGGTGCCAAAACTGCACTGTATTTGAGTCGATGGTGAAACGGTTGATAAAGTTGTTGCGTATTCACATCTGCCAGTTTCTCGATTTAGAATAGTACCGATTTTGCACTGAGGCTCCGGTTTAGGTTCCTTCCTAGGTTTACACGTGCCAGTTCTAGTATTAAAAGTGTAACCGGGAGCACAAGTTACTCGCGTGGAAGGTGTTACTACAGTAGTGACAATTTCACATTTACCAGTCAATGGGTTTAATTTTTCATCTAAACTGCAAACTTTTTGTGGAATTACAGTAGGCCTAGGGGTAGTTAGAGATTCACACTGACCAGTAAATACATTTACTTTTTGTCCATAACCACAAGTTTTGGGTGTTTGTTCTGGACGTGGTTTTGTTGATTCACATTTGTCGGTAACTGGATTATACTTTAAGCTAGAACCACATCTTCGACCCGAAGAAGTTACTTCCTCAAACGGAATTGAAGGTGTTGTGTATGTGTAACCAGTACTTGGTTTCGTTACAGCCGATTCACATTGTCTCGTTAAATAATTGAACTTTTGTCCGGAAGTGCATTCTGTTGGCGTAGTTGGCGTTGGTCTCGTTGTTGAACCGGTTTCACATTTGCCAGTAAATACGTTAAGTCTTTCCCCTAAGCCACACGACTTTTGAGTAGTTATTACAGCTGTTTCACACTGACCTGTATATGGATTTAGTTTTTGACCAACGCCGCATATTCTTTGGGTTGGAGTAGGTCTAGGAGTTGTTATCGACTCGCACTGACCAGTAAATACATTTAATCTTTGTCCAAAACCACAAGTTTTCGGAGTTTGCTCTGGACGTGGTGTTGTTGATTCACATTCATCGGTAGCTGGATTATATTTTAAGCTAGAGCCACATCTTCGACCCGAAGAAGTTACTTCCTCAAATGGAATTGAAGGTGTTGTGTATGTGTAACCAGTACTTGGTTTCGTTACAATCGATTCACATTGTCTCGTTAAATGATTGAACTTTTGTCGAGAAGTGCATTCTGTTGGCGTGGTTGGCGTTGGTCTCGTTGTTGAACCGGATTCGCATTTACCAGTAAATACATTAAGTATTTCTCCAAAGCCGCAAGACTTTTGAGTAGTTATTACAGCTGTTTCACACTGACCTGTGTATGAATTTAGCTTTTGACCAACGCCGCATATTCTTTGGGTTGGAGTAGGTCTAGGAGTTGTTATCGACTCGCACTGACCAGTAAATACATTTACACTTTGTCCAAAACCGCAAGTTTTGGGCGTTTGCTGTGGACGTGGTGTTGTTGGTTCACAATCATCGGTGGCTGGATTAAACTTTAAGCTAGAACCACATCTTCGACCCGAAGAAGTTACTTCCTCAAATGGAATTGAAGGTGTTGTGTATGTGTAACCAGTACTTGGTTTCGTTACAACCGATTCACATTGTCTCGTTAAATAATTGAACTTTTGTCCAGAAGTGCATTCTGTTGGCGTGGTTGGCGTTGGCCTCGTTGTTGAACTGGATTCGCATTTACCAGTAAATACATTAAGTCTTTCTCTAAAGCCGCACGACTTTTGAGTAGTTATTACAGCTGTTTCACACTTATTTGTATATGAATTTAGATTTTGACCAACGCCGCATATTCTTTGGGTTGGAGTAGGTCTAGGAGTTGTTATTGACTCGCACTGACCAGTAAAAATATTTACTCTTTGTCCAAAACCGCAAGTTTTGGGCGTTTGCTGTGGAGGTGGTGTTGTTGATTCACATTCATCGGTGGCTGGATTATACTTTAAGCTAGAACCACATCTTCGACCCGAAGAAGTTACTTCTTCAAATGGAATTGAAGGTGTTGTGTATGTGTAACCAGTACTTGGTCTCGTTACAACCGATTCACATTGTCTCGTTAAATAATTGAACTTTTGTCCAGAAATGCATTCTGTTGGCGTGGTTGGCGTTGGTCTCGTTGTTGAACCGGATTCACATTTACCAGTAAATACATTAAGTCTTTCTCTAAAGCCGCACGACTTTTGAGTAGTTGTTAGAGCTGTTTCACACTGACCTGTATATGAATTTAGTTTTTGACCAACGGCACATATTCTTTCGGTTGGAGTAGGTCTAGGAGTTGTTATCGACTCGCACTGACCAGTAAGTACATTCACTCTTTGTCCAAAACTGCAAATTTTGGGAGTTTGTTGTGGACGTGGTGTTGTTGATTCACATTCATCGGTAGCTGGATTATACTTTAAGCTAGAACCACATCTTCGACCCGAAGAACTTACTTCCTCAAATGGAATTGAAGGTGTTGTGTATGTGTAACCAGTACTTGGTTTCGTTACAACCGATTCACATTGTCTCGTTAAATAATTGAACTTTCGTCCAGAAGTGCATTCTGTTGGCGTAGTTGGCGTTGGTCTCGTTGTTGAACCGGTTTCACATTTGCCAGTAAATATATTAAGTCTTTCTCCTAAGCCGCACGACTTTTGAGTAGTTATTACAGCTGTTTCACACTGACCTGTATATGAATTTAGTTTTTGACCAACGCCGCATATGCTTTGGGTTGGAGTAGGTCTGGGAGTTGTTATCGACTCGCACTGACCAGTAAATACATTTAATCTTTGTCCAAAACCACAAGTTTTCGGAGTTTGCTCTAGACGTGGTGTTGTTGATTCACATTCATCGGTAGCTGGATTATATTTTAAGCTAGAGCCACATCTTCGGACAGAAGAAGTTACTTCCTCAAATGGAATTAAAGGTGTTGTGTATGTGTAACCAGTACTTGGTTTTGTTACAACCGATTCACATTGTCTCGTTAAAGAATTGAACCTTTGTCCAAAAGTGCATTTTGTTCGCGTAGTTGGCGTTGGTCCCGTTGTTGGAATAGGTTCACATATTTTACTAAATAGGTTTAATCTTAGCCCAAAATCACACGACTTTTGCGTTGTAGTTCCTATTGTATCGCACAGGCCTGTAATTGGGTTTAATTTTTGACCAAAGGCACATACTTTTTGTGTAGAAAGTGTGGGTCTTGGACTGGTTACAGATTCACATAAATTAGTATATACATTTAGACGCTGTCCAGCACTACATGTCGCTGCTTCTGACGTGACGGGTGTAAATTCGCATTGCCCTGTTAGGACATTATATCTTTTACCAAAAGAACATGTTTTGGCAGTTCGACCGGTAGTAGGAGTTGAAAAGGGAATTTTTGGTGTAGTATATGTATATCCAGTCCTTTCTGTTGATTGAGATGTGGCCACTATTTCGCATTCATTGGTAAATAAGTTTAATTTGGAACCAAAGGCACATGTTTTTGGTGGTTTAGTTGTTTGATAAACAGATTCGCATTGGTTAGTATTAATGTTAAATTTTGTCCCAAAAGGACATACTTTAGGTATGAGATGTGTTGGTGTAGGAGGTGTAGGTGAGGGAGTTGGCGTTGGTCTCGTTGTTGAAATAAGTTCACATATTTTACTAAATGGGTTTAACCTTAGCCCAAAGCCACACGGCTTTTGCGTTGTAGTTTCTATTGCTTCACACCGGCTTGTTGTTGGGTTTAATTTTTGACCGAAGCCACATACTTTTTGTGTAGAAAGTGTGGGTCTTGGACTGGTTACAGATTCACATAAATTAGTATATACATTTAGACGCTGTCCAGTACTACATGTCGTTGCTTCTGGCGTGATGGGTGTAAATTCGCATTGCCCTGTTAGAACGTTATATCTTTTTCCAAAAGAACATGTTTTGGCTGTTCGACCGGTAGTAGGAGTTGAAAGTGGAATTTGTGGTGTAGTGTATGTATATCCAGTCGTTTCTGTTGATTTAGATGTGGCCACTATCTCGCATTCATTGCTAAATAAGTTTAATTTGGAACCAAAGGCACATGTTTTTGGTGGTTTAGTTGTCTGATAAACAGATTCGCATTGGTTGGTATTAATGTTAAATTTTGTCCCAAAAGGACATGCTTTAGATGTGGTGTATGTCGGTGTAGGAGGTGTAGCTGAGGCAGTTGGCGTTGGTATCGTTGTTGAAATAGGCTCACATATTTTACTAAATGGGTTTAACCTTAGCCCGAAACCGCACGACTTTTGCGTTGTAGTTTCTATTGCTTCACACTGGCCTGTAATTGGGTTTAATTTTTGAGCGAAGCCACATACTTTTTGTGTAGAAAGTGTGGGTCTAGGACTGGTTACAGATTCACATAAATTAGTATATACATTTAGACGCTGTCCAGCACTACATGTCGTTGCTTCTGGCGTGGTGGGTGTAAATTCACATTGCCCTGTTAGGACGTTATATCTTTTTCCAAAAGAACATGTTTTGGCAGTTCGACCTGTAGTAGGAGTTGAAAATGGAATTTTTGGTGTAGTGTATGTATATCCAGTCGTTTCTGTTGATTTATATGTGGCCACTATTTCGCATTCATTGGTAAATAAGTTTAATTTGGAACCAAAGGCACATGCTTTTGGTGATTTAGTTGTTTGATAAACAGATTCGCATTGGTTGGTATTAATGTTAAAGTTTATCCCAAAAGGACATGCTTTAGATGTGGGGTATGTTGGTGTAGGAGGTGTAGGTGAGGGAGTTGACATTGGTCTCGTTGTTGAAATAGGCTCACATATTTTACTATATGGGTTTAACCTTAGCCCAAAACCACACGACATTTGCGTTGTAGTTTCTATTGATTCACACTGGCCTGTTATTGGGTTTAATTTTTGGCCGAAGACACATACTTTTTGTGTAGAAAGTGTGGGTCTTGAACTGGTTACAGATTCACATGAATTAGTATATACATTTAGACGCTGTCCGGCACTACACGTCGTTTCTTCTGGCGTGGTGGGTATAAATTCGCATTGCCCTGTTAGGACATTATATCTTTTTCCAAAAGAACATGTTTTGGCAGGTCGAGGGGCAGTAGGAGTTGAAAAGGAAACTTTGGGTGTAGTGTATGTATACCCAGTCGTCTCTGTCGATTTAGATGTAGCAATTATTTCGCATTCATTGGTAAATAAGTTTAATTTGGAACCAAAAGCACATGTTTTTGGTGGTTTAGTTGTTTGATAAATAGATTCGCATTGGTTAGTATTAATGTTAAATTTGTTTCCAAAAAGACATGCTTTAGATGTGGGGTATGTTGGTATAAGAGATGAAGGTTCGGGAGTTCTCCTAGTAAATTGACACACTGTACCGGTTTGGCTCAACACAGATCCCGGTGGACACACAGAGGTAGTGGTGATACTAGGTGTTGTTAGTCTACCAGTGCTAGGCGATGGTCTTTGTGTGGTAGTAAATGGTGCTGGTGAAGGGCGAGTGAATTGTGTGGATGGTTTGGTTGTAGGTACATACGTTTTTGGCGGGAGATAAGTTCTTGAGGTTGTAGGCGGTGTTGGTCTTACACAGTTTCCAGAGGGACCCAAGAAGCTACCAGGAGGACAGGTGACTGGTCTTGGAGGAGTTGGGGAAGTTTCACATCTTCCGGAAGGAGTTTTAATGGTTCCAGGAGGACAAGGACGGGGTGTTGTATGTTCAATGATTACACATCCTCCGTATGGGCCTGGTTTTTGACCGGGTGGACAAGTTCGTGGAGGTTGGGTCACATCAATACACTCTCCGTTGGGTCCTTCTCGTTGTCCCGCAGCACAGTAAGGCGTTCTGGTAGTTGTACGTTCAATTTTTACACAACCTCCGTATGGGCCTAGTTTTTGTCCTGGTGGGCAAGTTCTTGGAGTTTCAATAGGTACACATTGGCCATAATGATCAAGTTTTTCACCTAGAAGTTAAATTTATAATATAGCTTACCAATTAATCATTTTAATAAACAGGATTAGTCGAAACAATAACATGTATCGTACACGCTAAACAGCAATATACAATTACACTTTTATAATCTAAGATTCTTTCTATAATTTGATTAAATATCGTCTTCAACCAAATATCTTTAACATTTCATCCATACTCTACTACGAACAACACAATGATTTTTTGGTTAAATTGACAACACCCGTAGAAATAGATTTTAACTAGAAATTACCTGGTCTGCAAGATGGTGGCGCTGGTGTAATATCAATACATTGTCCATTTAGACCTTCTCGCTGTCCCGCAGCACAGTAGGGCCTTCTGGTAGTTGTTGGTATCGTAATTTGTATACAACCTCCGTATGGGCCTGGTTTTTGACCAGGTGGACAAGTTCGTGGAGGTTGGGTCACATCAATACACTCTCCATTGTGTCCTTCTCGTTGTCCCGCAGCACAGTAGGGCCTTCTGGTAGTTGTTGGTATCGTAATTTGTATACAACCTCCGTATGGGCCTGGTTTTTGACCAGGTGGACAAGTTCGTGGAGGTTGGGTCACATCAATACACTGTCCGTTGGGTCCTTCTCGTTGTCCCGCAGCACAGTAGGGCCTTCTGGTAGTTGTTGGTATCGTAATTTGTATACAAGTTCCGTATGGTCCTGGTTTTTGACCGGGTGGACAAGTTCGTGGAGGTTGGGTCACATCAATACACTCTCCGTTGGGTCCTTCTCGTTGTCCCGCAACACAGTAGGGCCTTCTGGTAGTTGTTGGTATCGTAATTTGTATACAACCTCCGTATGGGCCTGGTTTTTGACCAGGTGGACAAGTTCGTGGAGGTTGGGTCACATCAATACACTCTCCGTTGGGTCCTTCTCGTTGTCCCGCAGCACAGTAGGGCCTTCTGGTAGTTGTTGGTATCGTAATTTGTATACAACTTCCGTATGGGCCTGGTTTTTGACCAGGTGGACAAGTTCGTGGAGGTTGGGTCACAGCAATACACTCTCCGTTGGGTCCTTCTCGTTGTCCCGCAGCACAGTATGGCCTTCTGGTAGTTGTTGGTATCGTAATTTGTATACAATCTCCGTATGGGCCTGGTTTCTGACCCGGTGGACAAGTTGCTGGAGTTTTAATAGGTTCACATTGGCCATAAACAAGTTTTTCACCTAGAAGATACATTTATAATATAGCTTACCAATTAATCATTTCAATAAACAGGATCAAAACTTTCCTATGTATTGTCCACCCCAAACAGTATTGTACAATTATACTTTTATAATCTAAGATTATTTCTATAATTTGATTAAATATCGTCTACAACCAAATAACTGTAATACTTCATCCATACTTTACTACGAACAACATAATGATTTTTTGGTTAAAATTGACAGAACCCATAGAGATAGATTTTAACTAAAATTACCTGGACGGCAAGATGGTGACGTAATATCAATACATTGTCCATTTGGACCTTCGCGTTGTCCCGCAGCACAGTAGGGCCTTCTGGTAGTTGTTGGTGTCGGAATTGGTATACAACTTCCGTATGGGCCTAGTTTTTGACCGGGTGGACAAGTTCGTGGAGGTTGGGTCACATCAATACACCCTCCGTTGGGTCCTTCTCGTTGTCCCGCAGCACAGTAGGGCCTTCTGGTAGTTGTTGGTATCGTAATTTGTATACAACCTCCGTATGGGCCTGGTTTTTGACCAGGTGGACAAGTTGCTGGAGTTTTAATAGGTTCACATTGGCCATAAACAAGTTTTTCACCTAGAAGATACATTTATAATATAGCTTACCAATTAATCATTTTAATAAACAGGATCAAAACAGTCCTATGTATTGTCCCGCTAAACAGTAATGTACAATAACACTTTTATAATCTAAGATTATTTCTATAATTTGATTAAATATCGTCTACAACCAAATGACTTTAATACTTCATCCATACTTTACTACGAACAACATAATGATTTTTTGGTTAAAATTGACAGCACCCGTAGAAATAGATTTTAACTAAAATTACCTGGTCGGCAAGATGGTGGCGTAATATCAATACATTGTCCATTTGGACCTTCTCGTTGTCCCGCAGCACAGTAGGGCCTTCTGGTAGTTGTTGGTGTCGGAATTGGTATACAACTTCCGTATGGGCCTAGTTTTTGTCCGGGTGGACAAGTTCGTGGAGGTTGAGTCACATCAATACACTCTCCGTTGGGTCCTTCTCGTTGTCCCGCAGCACAGTAGGGCCTTCTGGTAGTTGTTGGTGTCGGAATTGGTATACAACTTCCGTATGGGCCTAGTTTTTGTCCGGGTGGACAAGTTCGTGGAGGTTGAGTCACATCAATACACTCTCCGTTGGGCCCTTCTCGTTGTCCCGCAGCACAGTAGGGCCTTCTGGTAGTTGTTGGTATCGTAATTTGTATACACCCTCCGTATGGGCCTGGTTTTTGTCCCGGTGGACAAGTTGCTGGAGTTTTAATAGTTTCACATTGGCCATAAACAAGTTTTTCACCTAGAATATACATTTATAATATAGCTTACCAATTAATCATTTTAGTAAACAGGATCAAAACATTCCTATGTATTGTCCACCCCAAACAGTAATGTACAATTACACTTTTATAATCTAAGATTATTTCTATAATTTGATTAAATATCGTCTACAACCAAATAACTTTAATACTTCATCCATACTTTACTACGAACAACATAAAGATTTTTTTGTTAAAATTGACAGCACCCCTAGAAATAGATTTTAACTAAAATTACCTGGTCGGCAAGATGGTGGCGTAATATCAATACATTGTCCATTTGGTCCTTCTCGTTGTCCCGCAGGACAGTAGGGCCTTCTGGTAGTTGTAGTTTCAACTGTTATACAACCTCCGTATGGGCCTGGTATTAGATCCGGTGGACAAGTTGCTGGAGTTTTAATACGTTCACATTGGCCATAAAGTCCAAGTTTTTCACCTAGAAGATACATTATAATATAGCTTACCAATTAATCATTTTAATAAACAGTATTAGTCAAAACATTCCTATGTATTGTCCACCCTAAACAGTAATGTACAATTACACTTTTAGAATCTACGATTATTTCTATAATTTGATTAAATTTCGCCTACAACCAAATAACTTTAATACTTCACCTATACTTTACTATGAACAGCATAATGATTTTTTGGTTAAAATTGACAGCACCCGTAGAAATAGATTTGAACTAAAATTACCTGGTCGGCAAGATGGTCTCGTAATATCAATACATTGTCCATTTGGACCTTCGCGTTGTCCCGCAGCACAGTAGGGCCTTGTGGTAGTTGTTGGTGTCGTAATTGGTACACAACCTCCATATCGCCCAGGCTTCAGACCGGGTCCGCAAGTTGGTTGAGTGATATCAATACATTCTCCATTTGGTCCTTCACGTTGTCCAGCGGCACAGTAAACTCTCTTTGGAGTTGTTGGAGTTTCAATTAGCACGCATCCACCAAATGGGCCCCGTTTTTGTCCTGAAATAATAACAAATCATGTTAATAAGTTCCCCCATGCTTTCCTTTATGCTCCTTAACTTCGCTAGAACTGACAGTAATAGCATTGACAACGAGCAGGAAGACACGTAAAATATAAAAGAAATATGTGGTTTGTGGCACAATAAACCAGGTAACGAAAACTTCTTAAGTAAAAATCTAAATACTGGGTTAAAAATATTGTAGATCAGAATAGCACCGGCGAGGAAAGCGCAGGCAAAAAAATATGAATAGCAAGAAAAATAGACGTAGAAATAAAACAAAATTTTTAAGGCTGATTGAAAAAGTATTACCTTATAGATATAGACGAGGAAAATACATTTAAAATTGTTACATAAACATTAACAAAGTAATCTGAGTAGACAAAATTATAAATAAAGAGGTAAATACTAAATCGTATTCAAGAAACAAAGACTATATTTACCACCGTAGGTCGTGGGGTTTGAATAGATAAACATCCTCCATATTGACTTGGTTTTTGCCCTTAAGAGTTAATAACTTTATTGGAAGTTAAAGTGGCATGTTTATTGCATTAAAACCCAAACTTAATATAGTAATGAATCAGCTTTTTAATATGAAAATCAAATTACCTATATATTAAAAAACCAACTACATACAAATTGCAGTTCAAATTAGATACAATTAACAGAAAGTCTGGATTATAATGGCTATTACTCAATCACGTTGCACAATAACTGTCTGGCGGTTCTGATCCTGAAGGTAGTTTTGTGTTAGAAGATAACTTTATCACTTGATTTGATATGACAAAAATAATGTAATATCCTCGACAAACAACACCGTCAAGCTGCAATTGATATTAGGAATGATGGCACAATTGGAAGTAAACAAGCCGACGAACTTGCAAAGAAACATTGATCGATAGAGCCGTAAATTTTTTTCTAAATCTGTACTGGATGTCCCAATGTATGCAGTACTAAAAGGCGTGCAGTCCAGGTTTTTGACCTAAAGTTGTTAAAAATTATTTTTTTGTTGAAGTGTGACTAAGAATAAAATATATCCGATTACCTAATGAGTTTTTAAAATATATTTCCCTCACGAATTGATTTAGAAATATCGTATAATAAATACTTTCTACCTCATCATAAAAAAAACTAGTTGAATTAAAAATAAATTAAATGAGAAGACACAAAAAAGTGATTAACAATTCCAAGTACCCAGAAATGAATTAAATTGATTTATATTTCTCGATGTCAAGTAACAGCTGTCTCCAGTTAACAACTCCTTTTAATTTTAATCTACTTTATTACAAGAGCACCGTACTGTACATATTTACATTCGACACTCACTTACGTTTTTATTTTGTTCTTGTATTGTCTGAAATTTGTTTTTTGAATGTAAAAGAATAAGGGGTAATTTAAAATTTCAGGTATTACCTGGTCCACAAGATGGTGGTGGAGTCGGTGTTGGTGGTGTCTGGATTGGCACACAACCATATGGTCCTCGTTTTTGTCCTGATGGACAGGCTGGTGTGGATGGAGTTTGGATTGGTACGCAGCCTCCAAATGATCCAGGTTTCTGACCAGGTCCGCAAGTTGTCCGAGTAATATCAATACATTGTCCATTTGGTCCTTCTCGTTGTCCAGATGCACAATATGCTTTTTCTGTGGTGGTGATTGGAATTGATACACATCCATATGGTCCTGGTCTTTGACCTGGTCCGCATGTTGGCCGGATAATATCAATACATTGCCCATTTGGTCCTTCTCGTTGTCCAGAAGCACAATATGGTTTTTCTGTGGTGGTGATTGGAATTGATACACATCCATATGGTCCTGGTTTTTGACCAGGTCCACATGTTGGTCGGGTAATATCAATACATTGTCCATTGGGTCCTTCCCGCTGACCAGCAGCACAATATGGCTTTTGAGTGGTAGTAATTGTTACTGGTGGTGGAGGCGTGACATTGATACACTGTCCGTTAGGACCAACACGTTGACCAGCGGCACAGTATGGCTCTTCTTCGGTAGTTGGTGTTGGTGGAGTGACTATTGTTTCACACTGACCATAAGGTCCATGTTTTTGACCTTAAAAAAATTGATAATTTAAAAACATAGTTCGTTCGTTTAGATAATACATCATAAAAAGATAAGTTGTGTTTCTGTTAATATTGTTTACTCCTTAATTTGAGCGTAAAAGATATTTTAACAAAAATTAAGCAGTAAATTACATAATTCAAAGAGTTATTTCTTGTCATTCCGGTTACAATCAAGATTACCCAACACATTTGCTTGAAACAGAGTATATAGATTTTTTTAATATCTAATATTAGTCACCTATTTCTATTATATTCGTATGTTAAGTCGGTATATAGTTTAATTGATTTAAATCGAGCGGTTTTAAATAATTTATGACAACATGCTTAGAAATTTCAATTTCTTCAAATTTTAGTTACTAATACAAACAGTTGGCATTAATTTATCTCTGTAGTTCCGTAGGTAAATTTAAATGAGATTTATACTTTCGATTAGTAAAATAAAGAAAAAACCATTTTTACCTGGTCCACACGGTCGTGGAGTGTGAATTGGAACACATCCATATGGTCCCGGTTTCTGTCCAGGTCCACAGGATGGTGGTGGAGGTGGTGTAGGTATATCCTCACATCCGTATGGTCCTTGTCTTTGACCAGGTGGGCATTGAATTTTCAACTTTTCGCAGCCTCCGAAAGAAGTGGGGCGTGTTCCTGGAGGACAAGGTTTGTTAACGGGTTCACAATGGCCCGAAGGGGCGACGAATTGTCCTGGTGGGCAAGATGGTACTGGTTTGTCAGCTAAAAGTAAAGAAGTACCTAGTTGTTATCCTAGCAGTTGCAGAAATAATGAACTTACAGCATAAATAATAATCACTGTACTGTTAACTAGTACACTCACTATCATCAACGGTTGCAGAAATATATTTAGTTCTATTATGGTGTGAATTTGATAGCTGAATTCACAATTTCTTTATTAACTTGTGAAAAAACTCACAAGTAAACTTATAACACAAAGTTTACTCGTCTTATTCTTCCCCTTGCCAATTTGAAGCCTTAACTGGGATTTACTAAAAAATGTTTGGGATTTAGTAGTGTTAAATTAAGATCCTCTAGTTAATCACTTAGGTTAAGTTTTGACAAGTTTTTATCCTGTCATTGTTAGTAAGTCGTCATTCAAAACTTCCGCCCGCGGCTTCGTCCGCGGTATAACAATTTAATAATTTTACCCATTAGAAAATTTGAATCCTAAGTTCATTCCCTTAGGGGTTGATTTATTAAAAACTGTAAAACACGTGTTTAAACATTCATTTTTTAGAGTAATTCTTTGAAGTTTCGAGTTAATAGGACCATTTCATATTTTTTCTCCCTACAAAGTTTGAACTCCTGTTTTACCCCCTTAGGGGATGAATTTTCAAAATCCCTCCCTTAGTAGATACCAACGTTATATAAGAAATCTCTGTGCTTTTAAGTTTCCGGACCCAGCGGTGTGGGCTGTGCGTCGATATGTCAGTCAGTCAGTCAGTTGGTTTCCAATTAATTTTAATCTTGGAACTTATTGCTAAAAGGAATTTGGCCAATTATTATAAAAATTGCATACTAAAATTATTGACTTTTTCTTTATATGTTTGCAAGAAGACTTTTGTGTTATGAATTAAATTCACAACACAAAAGCAATCTTCATCTAACACTTGTCAGCCTAAACCTTGATTTTCAAATATGACCTGTCTTAACAAAAGTGACTTTAGCCATTTATGTTTTTGCAGCATAAATTTTAAAACACACATTTTTGGTATGTGCTCATAGTCCCATGCTTTCATCAACTTAATTCGAAAACCCCCGATTTATTATTGTTACTTTTCAACAATCATAGAAGTGGATATATTTTAACTTACAGTAGGCAAGGCAACAAATAGTTATTTATACTATAAGGGATGTAAGTAACATTTACCAGTCGAGGACGAATTTTGCGCCCGAGCGATAGCGAGGGCTGGCAAAAAAGTCCGAGACTGGTTAATGTACTTACATCCCATATAGTATATAACATTTTTCCCCCTCCCTGAATTGTATGTTTACCAGAAAATTCTGGATATATTTTTGGATTTTTATTATCATTACATTCGATAGCATTCTCATTAAATTATGAAGGCAGCCGTGATCCGTTGCCAGAGCAATATAAGCAGTTTTTATTTTATCAACAACGTCAATTATTATTTCCCTAGGGATGTAAGTTGACTTACATCCTGTCGTTAAGGGCAACCAATACCTTGTTGAGTAACTTTCACTTCCGTCTGTCAAAGCAGTGTCAAAATAGGTTGCTTATAATACAGGGAGGGGGAAAAATATGTTATTAATAAGATAGTACAAGTTCTTTATATGTATAAAAATTGAAAGTTAAGTTATATCCTAAGCGAGGGAAACTTTTTTTCCCTTATTTTTCTGTGCTTCTCAAAAGACTACGAAAGGATGAGTAGAAAGAACGTTTTCATTGTAATATCTTTAGTACGGAACGACCAGGAAATTATAAATTGTGCTACTAACTATGAGGTGGCAAATAATCAGGTCCGTCCAAATTAGAGAATCTCGCGTCATCCCCAAATCGTACATTTGAATAATCAGGTGTGCTGGAGAAACCAAATTGGTTGGCGGCAGCCCCTACATCTCTAACGGGTTTGATCGTCGAAGAACCGGATTCGCCGATGAAGTTGAATTGAGGTCTGATTCCTTCTTGAGATGAGTGAATAATCTGTAAATATGATAAATGTAAGTTAAAATCTTATAAAAATTAAGCTTGTCAGCGACTCATACATATAGCAATTTCAAATGGTATTAAAATATTGCCGGTGAGATTACTGAACTATTTTTCAAGAGGCGACAGCCTGGCAGAGGAGTTACAAAATTAGGTAAGGAAGAAGAGAGTAATAGCCCTTTTAGGGAAGAATTTGGTCAGACAGTAAATGATGTAAAAGGTAAAAGATTGTCGAGATATACTAAATACCAGCAGAGCTTATTAAACACACTGGAGAGAATGCAGAAGAGTGAAGAGAAATGCAAAGGGGCATTTCAAAAAAGTGTTAGAATCAATATACCAGAAAAGGAAGGTATAGATAGTATTAAAGCTTTAAGATCCTAAATTCATTTCTATATTCTGATAACAATTATGTACAGAAGAATTGACCAGTAGGTAAGAAAGGCTAGAGATATACAAATACATAAAAGGTGCCCCCCGAATTAGCTATTGTGACAAAACTGACTATCCTCCTGTAAAAAGACAATATTCTTGTTTTATCCTTTAACATCTTTGTATCTCAAATTTTTTCAATATTATCTTGTATATTTGTAAAAAAAATTACTTAAAGCTAGGTTAAATAATAATATTATCCTCTGTTGGCTTTTTGACCTCACTGAATGTTTGTGGTCGTGATACTGAAAAAATATCACTCTTATATATAAAAGTTTATGTTCGGAATTTGAAGTAGGTATCTTTCGAAACGTGTAGAGTTTTGCAACAGGCTGTATACGATTTGGGTTAAAAAATAAAGAAATTCGCGAGATGTTGCCCTGATGTTAATAATACAAGGAACGTTTGGGATGGAAAAATCTACTTGCATTGCTTGTTATGGTTTTCGGAAAAGCTGTTAAAAATATAGAGTGGCTGATACTTTTACATATAAAGAAAAGCAAGTCCAAAATTTAGGAATCGGAAGGTTAGTTACAACTTGTAAAACAGGTTCGGATAGGCAGCGAATTGGAGGTGTTGAAAGTAGATAAAGGGTAAAAAAATAATGAGGAAGTTCGGGTAAAAGTTGAGAAAATATCAGAGTAGAAATAATTAAAAATAATTTACAAAATACCATTAGAGAATAAAAATTAATAATCACAATATAATGTAATGGAATATCTCAAATAAGATATTAGAAGAATGATGAGTATAAGGTATTGCAATCTTATAGTCATCGTTCGTTCAATTCAATTAAATGAAGGAAATGATGTTGAAGCAGATATTAAAAATAAACAATCACAATCTAGTGTAATGAAATATCTCAAATAATATATGAGAATAATACTGAACTGCAATGAATTCAATTAAATGGAGGAAATGATGCTGAAGTAGAGAACGCAAATTAATAATCACAATCGAATATAATGGAATATCTAAAATTAATATATTGAAGGAATAATGAATCTGACTGCAATGAATTCAGTTAAATAGAGGAAATGATGTTAAAGAGTTGAAGTAGAGAATGAAAATAATTAATCACAATCTAATGCAGTGGAATATTTAAAATATGATATGAGAAGGATAATGAATATAAGACTGCAATGAATTCAATTAAATGGAGGAAATTATGTTGAAGTAGAAAATGACAATAAATAATTACAATCTAATGTAATGGAATATGTCAAATAAGATATGAGAAGAATAATGAATCTAAGACTGCAATGATTACCCTTAACTTAATGAAGAAGTAGAATATAAACAAAATGTACATCCAATGTATTATATTGATAAGAGATGGATTGGATTTGATCCATATCCCAATCAAAGAATAGTGCCCCAAGTACTGCGTGTTTATGCAGAAGAAGCTGCCATATTTCGTACTATTACATGCAGGAAATAATCTTGAAGTAGAGAATGAAAATAAATAATCACAGACTAATATAATGGAATACTAAAAATATGATATGAGAAAAATAATGAATATAAGACTGCAATGAATTCAATTAAATGGAAGAAATGATATAGAAGTAGTGAATGAAAATAATAATCACAATCTAATTTAATGGAATATCTAAAATAAGATATGAGAAAAACAATGAATGTAAAACTGCAATGAATTCAGTTAGAAGGCGTGTATGAGTTGTGGTACGTAGGTTGCAGGTACGGTAAAAAATTCTTAGGCTCTTCTAAATAGACTTAAAATTTCCGGATTTATTCAAATTCATCATATAGTTGTGAAATAATTTAAATTCGCTATGTTAGCAGTTTAAAAATTACTTTTTTACAAAAGGGCAGGCGGACACCGCAACGATACATTCTATGTGAAACACTAAAAATGCAATAAATATATTTACCTCAATTTGCCCGGGAGTCAATCCTCCTAATCCAGTGATTTTGGTTTGGGATCCAAGAATGCTGGACTTTCCGGGAGTGAAAACTAGTTCGTTAACGTGTTCAGCCAAAGAACTTTTTCCAGTAAGCGGTAATTTACAACAAAGTTCGTTTTCTGTACATAGTGTACTCTGAAAATAAGACATATATGAAATATTACTACTAAGAATTGAAAACAGTAATATGAAGAAGAATTAGTTATTCGTTTTGGTAAGTAAGATTTCATCGAATATGCTCTCATTACCTCGCTTGTGAGGTAAATTTTATATTTTTTCACTACTAACTAATAGTCTCTATGCGGGTGTAGTCAGGATGGACTTAGTCAGCAATCTCTTTTATTTCATAATACAAAAGTACTACATTCAAAAAGCTTATAGCCAAAAAACTGAAAATTAAAATTTCCTAGCAGAAGCCAGCTGTAAATAATAGCGATACATAATTTTGACTTGCAGTCTCGTTTTCATATTAATAAGAAACAAAGCAAGCAAAGGAGGAACCAACCCGAGCAATATAGCTAGTGCATAGGTATTACATAAATTGCGAAAATCGTAAACTAGTAAAACACTTGAAGCTTGAAGTCAGTGGTTAATGACAACATTTTTTCATGTTTCAAGATGCACAATAAAGTAGTTTTTAAATAAAAATAAAAATTCGAGGTCGTAGCAAATTCCTTTTCAATAAAACGCGTCTTTATTGCAAAATTACATCCTAGTAGGTAATGGACAAAATAAGGGGCCTTGAAGTTTTGTTTAACCAGTATTTTTATTGATGATGGCAATAAATTTATTAGCTTTCTAGCAGGTGTCGTCTTAAGTCACCAAGGAGAACCAGCGAAAAAAGTAGTAAAAAAATTCTTTAACTATTTGGGTGTCTGAAATTTAAATGAAGCTAACAATAAACATCAAAACAGACACATGTGTGACTGTTTTTATGTCTACAGTTTTTAATGACATCCGATAAGTGTGATGGGTTCTAACAGTCTGGCTTTACAAAAATTTCAATCTTTCAGTTACCCTTACGAAGAAAAAAACAGGACAACGAAAAATGGAATACGTTTTGATGTCTTCGTAAGCCTTAGTCCATTTTGGTGAAAGGGGGTGGGTAGATAAGGGTCATTTTCTGCCTATCACCCACACGGAAAAATTATTTCTAATTAATTATACGTTTCTTCTATTTTTGTAGATATCTAGTTGAATGTGCCCTTTATGTACTACACACCCAAGGTACACATTAGTACGAAGTCTTGCTATCTTCGTGGGCTGTACAAATATAAAAAATATACTACCAATACATGGCCTAAACTTAATGGAAATAATTTCATACCTACATTAAGGTAATATGCAGGGTGGCCCAGCTAAAGCTTTCCATCTAGGGATATTTTCTTTTAAGTAAATAAATCAAAAAAAGCTCGGGTCCGTACACTTTAGTTTTCAGGGGAACATTTTTTTTTTGGTACTTTCACCCCCATGCTTGAACCCCTAAGCATGAAAATCATAAATGGGAAGGGGAGTCGAGTGATACCTTGTTTTAAAGGAAATTAAATCGCCTTTCCAACGGGACATGCTCGTTGAAACCGGGTAAGTAGTTGCCAAATACGCATAAACATGGCAATACTGTAACAACAGGTATCGGGTGTTTCGCGTACAACCAACCGGGGTCTTTTAAAAAGCATAAATTACATCCCTACAAAATAAAACTGGTTCGTGAACTTAATCAAGACGAACTCATCGCGGCGCGTCGTTTGGAATTTCGCGAATTAATGAGTGGAAGAAGCATTCGCGATCCACAAATTGTTTTTAATATTTGTTTCTCAGATGAATGCTCTTTTTTTCCTTCATGGTACCAATCGACATAATTGTCGGTATTGGTCGAGTTTCAGCCCTAGTATCTTTAGAGAAGTACATATTCAACATCCAGAAAAATTAAATGTGTGAGCTAAAATTTGTGGGGACCGTATTAATTTAACTGGTGAAATGTACCAATAATTGTTGGAAACCACTACTGACCCTACTTTAATGAATATTATTAAAGAAGATGATCGTCATCGGCCAGCAAATTTAATTTTTCAGAAAGATGGGGCACCCCACACTATGCATTTCCTGTAAGGCAGTATCTGGATGACAATTTTCCAGGAAGATGGATTGGGAAAAGAGGTTCTATGTGATGACCTGCAAGATCTCCTGATCTATCACTACTGGACTGTTTCTTGTGGGGACATTTAAATACAAAAATTTATGCAACCCAGCCCAATTCTTTAGAAGGCTTGCGACAACGAATAGTCTACAAGTGCCGACAAATATCTCCCGAAATACTTCATAATGTTCGCGAACATTTCGAACAGTGTCCTTACACTGAGGAAAAACTTTTTGTTGTGTGAATTAAAAGGTTTAATTGGTTTTTTATTAATTGGGACAATACAACCTATGTTATATCAATCGAGATATATTGCCGACAAGATATTTGGAGAAAAAAATTTAGTTGGTTCAATAAAATAATTTAATTGGCGAATATTTTCTTACCGTCAACTTAGTATTATTGGGTCCATAAAATCTTGCTAATTTACTTTTCTCCGCATTTTCCGTCATTAAGGTTTTATTGTTACAATAAAGCATTAGTTCATCTAACAGCCATACGCAAATTATTGCAAATATATTATTATTAAATTTTTATTCCATGTGCGATCCTACAATTTTCCCGTTACCATAATTATAATTTAATTACCCTTATAAAAATGTGATTTCGGGAATATAGGTTTTATAAATAACGCCTGCGTCGTCGAAGCGTCGGGGTGTGCGATAGTCGGGGTAAGCAAGGATGCGAAAGCCCGCCATAATGCATTTCGTTGCAACCTGTCGTGCATGGTGTATGCCCGGCCGGCCGTGATTATTGTTTTATTTATAGGTATGTTCTTTAGTTTTAATTTCTTAGTGAAGTGTAAAAGTGATCGGGTCTTTTTCTGCTGGTGAACATGAGCGACTTTAACAGTTTATTAAATGATTGGGGCCTAGGCGCCTAGCTTTCCTCGGTATTTGAAGGTTAAGAAATTTATATACATTTACATTCCAGGAAACTTTAAGAATACATTTTAATACTAATTTTACATTTGTGTAATTTTCCGTATATTTCCGTAGTCATTGTCGTCGAACTTTGTTACTTAGTATTTCGAAAATGATTTCACTTAACCGTTGTTATTCTTCAATCCGTTTTGAGGCATTTCATAAAATATTTAAAACCGCTGCTCGTAATATCTCCTCTCGAGTTAATATCGCATTGACGCTGGCTGTACATTGTCAGCTTAAACTTAGTCATAGATTAATACAGAAAGCTGCCCTTATGATTAACAAGATTGAATGTGCCCCTATGGTTACTCCCTGTCTATTGCCTTCATCAGTTGAAATTCCTTCGAATTACATTGAAGTTAAATGGATAAAGTATCATAATATTATCTATAAAAAAGGATATATTTTACTTCTTAAAGTAGATTAAAATGAGTTGCCGGAGTTTGGTAACATATTACACATGTTTGAAAGCAAAGACTCTTGCATTTTTGTTGTGGAAAAACTTATTACAATCGGTTTCAACCAACACTTTCAGGCATATAAGATTGAATCTTTGAATATTTTAAGTGTTGTTAATCTAGAAAATTTATTATCTATATATCCAAATAACATCCATACTCTTGAAAATGGTCACAGTTATATATCCACATTCCATATTAAAACTAACATGTGATCCTATATAAATGTGTTAAGTTAGGGTCATTTTTGTACATACTATAATAATTCAAAGTACCTACCTACCTAATAAATAAATAAATAAATAAAAGGCTTTATTTATTTAGGTATTTATTAAAAGGCTTTATTTATTTATTAGGTAGGTATAGGTACTTGGAATGGTTATAGTTATAGTATGTACCAAAAAAAAATTATCAAAATTAGGTATAGGAAAACTGATTATTGATCTCAGAACATGATTTTAAAATAGATATTGTTATGTTGTCTTGAAATAAATATTATGTTGTATGTCTTGCGAAGGCCATGTTATGTTACGTACCTACGTTAAACTGTTTTAATGTTTATTGTTCGAGTTTTGATTTGGAGTTTTGAGTTAACAAAGTTATTAAAATACATTATAATGTTTGTATAAATACTAGTATAATTATTTCTACCCTACACCCTATATAGCCATAAGAGTCGACGAATATATAAGCTTGACTGACAAACTTGCATCTTACCAGGTCTTATGACTCGAATTATATTCGTATAGCAGGTTAAACTACTTAAACAAGTCAGTATGATATTCATTATACGGTTTCATATATATTACCATTTTCTTTGTTATTTGAAATATTCATTATTTGTTGTTTTATTCTATCTAAATTCTAAAACATATCAACCAAACATTAAATAAATACCGAAAGTAAAAAAGTGCTTTAAATTTAAATTTTTTTAAGATCTCATTTCTCAGAACCTACCAACCCAATTTCAATGAGCCCGTTGGAAAGGCAGTTCAATTGCCTCTAAAATAAGGTATCACTTGATCCCCCTTCTCGTTTAAGATATTAAGGGTAAAAGCTTAGGGCTTATGGCTAGGGGCACGGTGGGTAAAAACACCAAAAAATATGCCCCCCTAAAAACTAAAATATACGGGTCCGAGCGTTTCTTGCTTTATTTATGTAAAACAAAATAAACGCGGGTGCAAAGTTTTCAGTGAACGACCCTGTACTAGCAATATTTTAACAGTTTGATCATTGTTTTAATTAGTTTTTTTTGGTTCATATTTTTTATGTTATTAGGATCAAAGAAAATTTATTTTTTAATTTCGATCATAAATAAAAACAAAGTCTATCTCTTTTTACAATCACAGGATTTTCAGAATTTTATAGAAACCATAAATAATAATTTATAGTTAGTCAATTTCTCGCGCTCAAAGAAAAAGACCAAAATGCCGATTCGAAAATGTCGTCATAGGTAATAAAAAGTAAATAAATCATTACCTATATCAAATGATAAAGCAAAATGTCGAGCTATTAAAGAGTATGTTTGACTTATAAAGTCATAGGTGAGAGAGAATTGGCAGTTTAACTTTCTAGTCAGTCATAATCATAGGTCAACAGTCCGGCAAACCAAGACATAGTTGGACAGTAAATAATGTTACATGGCGAGAATCGGTTTGGAATTAAAGAGTTTTGATATACTGTGTGCAAAATGTCTGGACAATACTAAAATTATTTATTTATATATATATATATATATATATATATATATATATATATATATATATATATATATATATATATATATATATATATATATATATATATAGTAGAAAAATGGAAGATTTCTTGGCCTATAGGTAATATAATAAATGTAAATGCGAAGATTTACTTCTTCGCTAGTGCAGCGAAAAGGCCGTGAATGAAAAATACAAATAATGAGGACTATCATTTTTGGAGCAACACTGGGTGAACTAGTTGGCGCGAGCCACTACATCTTACCCATCCTTTCCGAACATTTTGGATATAAGGACTCTCTTTGATTCTGGTCAAATCGTGGTCAGTTCTTCAGCCACCCTGGGTGTAAGCCTGCCCGCTGATGGGTAAGGGCCCAGAAATCGATAGCAGGAGGTCACCCAGACCAGAATCAAAGATAGTCCTCATTATTTTTATTTTTCATTCACGGCCTTTTCGCTGCACTAGCGAAGAAGTAAATCTTCGCATTTACATTTATTATATATATATATATATATATATATATATATATATATATATATATATATATATATATATATATATATATACAAAATTATGCAACCTTGTCTTTTTTCAAATTCAATCAAGTGGAGTTTCAAATATTGGTACAATATCAACGGAAATTCGAGAAGAGGTCGAAAATGCCGCAAATAACAAAAAATATCGGAAGATGAAAGGAACCTAATGACATACCAGTGGAAATATTGAAATGTGCTTTCGAATCTGATGCAGAAAATTTACACACAGGAAGAAATATTAAGTCAATGGAGGGACAGCATTATGTAGTAGCTACTTATAAGGAACAAGGATTTAAGATTGTGAAAACTATAGGAGAATCGGAATATTACACACGGTGAACATTTGGGAAAAGAATATATAAATGATCTTAGAGGGAATACGTTAATAGAAAAGGAACAGTGTGGGGGTACAATGCAATTGGACAGTGGAGTTAAACAATTTATTGTCTTCCGTATAAGTTCCTTCCCGTTCAAGTGTTATCCGCTATTGATATGGATGATAGGGCCTCATTTTGTGGAATTATGATAGACCGTCATTTTGTAAACCAAGTTTTAACAAAAAATCTTTGAAGGGACGAGGTCATTTTCAACACCGCTTGTGTCTTTAATCGTACGAACACACGTTATTGGTCAGACAGCAGTAAAAACAAAACTAAAATGATCCAAAAACAAGGATACAGAAGTATTCACGTCTGGTGCGGTATTATTTCTGATTGTGTGATTGGGTCAATATTTTATGTTGAAAATATGAACGGCGAAAGATATTTAAATCTGTTACATAACGAAATACAGCAACACATTGATGATTTTCCAGAAAACTTGAGACAATTAATATTCCAACAAGATAGCGCGCCTTAACATACAGTGGCATCAGTTGTAACCTGGTTAAATCATCGATATGGAACATGAATTAGGTGACGCAAGAAAATACCTTGGCCACCTAGAAGTCCAGACTTAACACCATTGGATTTCTTTCTGTGAGGTGCTTTAAAACAAGGAATATATAAAAATAGAATAAACAATGTCGAGCATTTGAAACAAATAAGTAGAGATGAAATAAATAATAAAAATCGAAGTGGAGCTGCAAGAAATGCTAGTTATAGATAAAATTAATCTTATATATATACGACATGCATTGTGACGGAGGGCGGATGTGTTGAGAAGATTTGATATTTAATACTGATTTCTTACTTTTTGTTAAATTTCCTAATTTTAGTAATATTTTTGCCATTTATTAATATGAATAGTTAAAATAATAGGTATAGTTTTCAGAAATGTGCCAATATCTGCAAGACCGTTAGTTTCGGGTGTAGGATATGACATGTCTAGCGATAGGCAAATAAAATCTGCATAACTCTGAATGTTTATATACAGGGTGTTCCATATATAAAAGTTTAGATATTATGTCTAAAAATTGACATCTTTGGACCAGCGCAATAAACACCCTGTAGGCTATTTTGGGTTTAATTTAGAAAAAGAACATAAATTAAATTATAGATTAGCTAACACATTGATAACATTAGGAAACAAATATTTTTGAACATAAACATACGATATTTTTTAAATGGCAGATTTTGTTCAAATTCTTTAAACAATCGAATATCTGAAAAACTAAATAAAATTGTGATGAATATACTGTAATAAATAGTACTCGGAATTGAATGTAAATTTCAAAAATAAAAAAGTTTATAGGGTGTCTCATTTAAAATAAGAAAGTTGGTACTAGGCCAGGAGTAGTGGCGGGTTTTATGTAGGATCAATTGTGCAGTGAACACCCTAAAAATCTACGCAAAAAGATGGTTTTCTATACCTTATAATATACTATTACACATCAACCATAATTTATTTTAATCTTTTTATTATTATTTCAAATTTTCCATTTACTTTTATTAGGTACTGTATAATATATTTTTGGATTTTTGTAACAGTCAAGCTCTTTTCTTTCGCCGTCTAACATTAACATTAATACGAGCTCTATCGCGTTCAATATCAGAACTGAACGCCGAGAGTATCGGCAAAGACCGTGTGTTGGAGAGAGAGGAGTCCGGCGCGTGAGACAAAACATCGTCGTATCAAAATGATGCAAATTTTAGCATTCTGGCGTGCACTGCACGATACACCTGAATCATATCCGTAGTCAGCTGATAAAATGGTGATATACGCGGGAGCCCAGACGGCTAGTAGTGGTAATAGGTTATTTTCGAGGTTATTTTGATTAAAATTCCGTACCAGATTTTAAATTATAATCGCGTAATTGCAGTTTTTGCAACTTTTTGGACTTTTTACATAGATAAGCTTAAATTAGTATGCATATTTTTGCAATATTTCTATTCGTATTTTTCTTGTATATCCACCGAGTTGAACACCCAGTTTAATACCTCACGAACCGCCACTGGCCAGGGGAAACTGAACACCCTATATACGCGAATATAAAATATTTTAAAAACTGAGGTCAATCCAAAAAACTTTTGTATTTAACTTTCGTTTGTAGGTCTTACAGATTCTGAGATCGGATATTGATTGTACTTGATCAGTGGTTGAAATTGTATGTGCTAAAACTACACAAATCCTGTATCTATCTTCATATAAAAGGATGAAGAAAGAATAAAAGTCCATGAAAAACTGACAGCTATAAAAGGTTGAAGCCATCAATTACGACTTACGATTGAGAACTGTGAAATTATTAGAATATTAACAATAACGTTTTTATTGAGCTAATGTTGCATAAGATAAATACAATTAAAAATTATGTGACTATAGAAATCATTCTATAGATTTTTATAGGAGTAATTAGTTGCTTCTGATACAATAGTTTAACACAAAGAACCATCTTAATTGACAATTACTTAATTTGATTTAACTACTTTTATTTTATGCTGTAAATGCTTCCTTACGTCAATAATTCTAGCCTGGTAAATTATTATCAGACTATTTTTACAAATAGTGAATACAAATATACTTTTTTATTGCATAAATTCAAGCAAGTCATAAACCTAAGAATATTGTGAAAAATTGAAGACAATTTTATTAAAAAAATTTCTTTACTTACCGGTATAATTTAAAAAGTTTGCGTAAAAGTAAACATACCTTGTTTATCATATTCTATCAAAAGAACAAATATGACATAAATGTTTTAAATTAAACATTTAACCCTAAGCCGAAGTACAAGATTTCATTAAAACATTTAAATATTAAAAGTTACGAGTTTTATCACATTATTTTTTTAACCCTAGAATACTTACCATCGTAAATTTTACGATCCAGATATTTTTTAACCACGATGTTATCGTCCCAGTACATTCTGGCGAGTCTCGCGTTTAGCTATTCTCATTTCAGACGTATCGGTCAGTAGCTTAGTGCGCCACATATGGTTCCTGAGAGCCCTACAGTGTTGCATGCCGTCGTAAATTTTACGAAGGTAAGTTCTAATGTTCTAATCATGCAGATGGTTACTCTTATTTTTTACTGTCAGTACAGCCTTATTTTCAGTGATGGATGGCAAGCGGCACATGACAAGACCTCTCACTGACAACGAATTACAGTTAGAGGCCGAAAAAGGTGACCTAATTTGACCAAATGTGTCGTAGTAGGAATGAATCAAGAAAAACAAGAAGATGGCACCGGTGTCTCATTTACGAATTGGTTAATATCACATGCATTCATTCTTGGATCATACACAATCATACTAAGACGAAAAGGCCCAAAGACAAAAGCCAGAAAGTAATTTATGAATGTTTTATCCGAGCAGCTTATAAAACCATGGTTGAAACCTGGCCAACTTTGAAACGTTCGGCAAGGATACCGATGTATCGTATGTAATGTATAGAAGATATTTTAACTGTTGTTCTACAGCAAGCAAGGGCAGCACCTACTAAAGCACAACACACCATGTGTCAGTTTTGTCCTGCAAAAAAAAACGGCGAATGACAACCAACTATTGCGAGCACTGCCGCCGTCCAATTTGTGGAGAACGTTGCGCTGTTTGTTATATATCTTCCAGCTCAAAAATGAAATTAGTTTAGTTGATGTGTTAAGTTTAGTTTCTAAAGATAACCCGTTCTTCAAACCCTTTAATAACATTAATAAAATTTCTTACATTTTTTATTAATCTGTATTTTTTTCTAGAGTAGTACTTTTTACGATGGTAAGTATTAACAGGAGTCAAAATAAGATAAGTATTCTAGGGTTAAGTCCCAACTGTTCTCTTACACACCTTTAATCACTGTACTAGTTTCTACATATTAAATAATAATAACACCAATGGATATGTTTGTCAATGTCTTTAGTAAATGAAGCAATTATTTAATTTAAAATACTTCTCATCAAAATGCTATCTACTGAGCAAAGGATTTTTATAGTCCAGTGTTTCGTGGATGGCTAAGTATCATACCGCTACATCATTGAACAATTTAGCGAGGAATTCGTAGAAATTCCAATAACTGAAATGACACTCTACAACACAATAAAAAAGTTCCAAAGAACTGGTTCAGTTTTTAATCTTAAGAATATTACCAAAACGATGCTGTCACAGTTTTAGTCCTTCAGTCTGTGACAGAAACTCTTGTGATGTCCCTTAGAGATCGTGCTAAACATCTTCTAGAAGTTGTGAAAAAAAGCATGTTTAGATGATCTTAAAAGAAAATAAATTATTTACGTTCAAACCCCACTAACGAAACATTGGAAGAGGCAGATAGAGCGAAATGACTAGATTTTTGTTTATGAGTGGGAGAGAAAATTTTAAGTGGAAATATCAATTTTTATAAATTTGATATATTTTCTGATGTATGTACATTTTCTACTAATGCATGTCAGATACTGGGCTCGCGAAAAGCCCGAATTTGGTGTAATGAGGCGAAGACAATATTTTACAAAAGTGAACGTGTTGTGCGCGATATATGTCCATGGCATTATAGGCCCACATATTTTGTAATAACATCTGCAGTAAAATATCTTTTTTAGAAATGCTGTATACACTTTTTAGCGATAGACTAAAAAAATGTTGATTAAATTTTCACCAGAAAATGTATTTTCAACAAATTGTCCAGCACATTGCGTTCGCGAGGTAGTAGAATGGCTTCATCGAAAATCTGGGATAAGGGTTTATTGGTAGAAATTTTGTGGCCTCCAAGGAGCCCCGATTTAACGTTGGCCAATATGTTTCTATGGAGTCGTAAACAAATCGTTTATGCCACTCCAATACCAAAAAATATTGACGTGCTAAAAGGCAGAGTTACCCAGGCGTTCAATATCCCAGAAGGAAATCAGAAATTCCTTCATATAACTAAGGGAACAAGTAGAATAATGTGTTGAATATGGAGGTGAAGTTTTTGAATTTTGATATTTTTATTGTATTGCTTAGTTTATATAATAAAATGTTTTGTATTATTTAAAAACTGCACTTAATTTAACAAAAATTTTTTCTAAAGTGCCTGTCAAAAGTAAGGAGCAAAAAATTTAATTTAGGAACTTATCATCGAGTGTATATCGAGTTGCCTATACTCATCATATCTAACCGGAATCGTTTATCAATGATATAAAAAGATATATTTGAATATTTGTTTGCGTAGAGTTTGTTTTTTAATTATAGTGTAATTTGCGTGTAATTCTTTGTACTAAACAATAACGTTTTCAGAAATTACTCTATAAAAATTGTATCATGTAAAAATACCACTGCAAGTGGCCCGAACCAATTCTTTTTCATGTGCTAAAAACAGCTGAAATCGGGAGAAACTAGTGCAAAATGAATTAACAATTTTACATAAATATCATTAAATCGCCAAATTCGAGTGAGCGTATTTTGCTATACCTTTATTGTTATGGTATGATAAATCCTATAAAGGGATTACGCACAAATGTTGAGGTTATGATTTACCAGTGTCAAAGTATAGCGTAAAATAAAAAAAAAATTATTTGAGCTTATTAGCACATAACAGATAATATAATATCTTAAACAAATATCTTGAGGCTTTTACTCCTTTAACTCTTTAACTTGTACGGATGTAGGTAAAGTCAGGAAGAAAAATAAGCAATCGTCATAAATCACCTATCGACAACAAGGAAAATAGATAGATATAGGTTTGTTAGTTGGCAAATTATCCGATTGTCCTTGTGGCCATTGTTGATGAACAGTCTTAATAATAATCAAATGCAATGTTTGTTATCTACGAAGTCTCCAAATCTTCGGGAAATAATCAAGAATATATTAAAACTCGACTTTATAGTACTCCAGCTATATATCACTTTCATTTACGTAACCAATCACGGTGAGTTTGGATTAAGTTTAACCCAAAGGTGCTATTACTTCGGAGTTTTCTTCAGATATCGTTTCTGTGATGAGCTCCAAGTAATTTGGTACCAAAATGAAAATAATCGTTGAAGAATTATTAAAATAAAATGGATTTTTCGAAATTTTTTTGAGGTTACATGGTTTTATTTCATGGAAAATGGTCTAATGGACTAAACAAATTTTGTTTGGTGCTCTAAATGATATTTTAGTATTATAAATCTCCAAAATATTTAAACCCTCGCCAAATTTGCAAAAATACAAGCGAAAAACGAGTTTTTCGTCCGTTTTTAGGACATATCTTATAAAAGTGACATGGTAGGGCATAATGAACCGACTTATCTTGAAGCTTGTACAATTACCTTTAAAACGAGTACAGTTTTATATTTCTAGATACAAGCTATCGCAGGCAATAAGTCCTAGAGCAATTAAAAAACATGCAAAATTGCTAATGCATGGTCAGGATTAGAAGTATAATATCATGTTTGTCTATTATATTTTTTATGCAACTACATCCATAATTCTCGTGAAGCTGCTTCAGTATCGTGTATATTAAAAAAAAATACGTGGCTACCTACAATACATTCAAAGATATGGCTTTGGGAAATTGAATTTCCCTGCGCTCGCGCTTGTCCGGTCGCTCCGTGATCAGCAAGCATTGGATGAATAGGAATAGGATGAATAATAAAAAGCAAAATAAATGGATAAAATTAGAGGCCATTAATATTAAATTTAAGTGGAGAACACAAAAAAATTATCTTAGATACATTTGAAGTAGCGTTTACCTCGTCCGTAGAACATGTTTCTTGTTAAATATATTCTTACCAGATTTGGCGCGTAACCCTGATTCCAATTTTAAAAATAGTTGTTTTTAACTTTATAGAAAATATTACTAATCAAAAGCCCATTATTTAAATGACCCTGTCTTACCAATTATGTTAAACACTTATTATTATTTTTATTTAGAATAACAAAATATTACTTATTATTTTATTGCCAGTAATTTACACTTTTTGGTACTTATTTGTAAGGATAATTTATATGCCGACTGAAGTCGTGTCTTAAGAAATCACTGGGCACCAAAAATGCCAAGAAAAACCTTGTCTACCTTGTAAGTTGATGTAACAAATTTTAAGAATATGAAAATGAAAACAACACATGTTTTGAATAATCATTTTTGTAGAGAAGACTGTTTTAAGTTAGTGTCCTAGCACTGTAAAGGCGTTGTAACATCCTAAGTATTATTTTCCTTTTTATAACCAACATCTTATTCAAATTCTGCGATGCCTTTCCTTTTTATACTTTTTTCCTTGTATGGAATCACTTCGGTATCCTTCCGTTCGTCACAGACGATTGTCTCTGAAACTATTCAACGTAAATATTTGAAATTTAGCACAGAGATAGAGTGTGGTGGCCCATTATAGAGGTAAAGTATAAAGAGTTTAATTTTGATTCTGGGGGTTAATTTCAGGGGATAAATTGGGAAATGGAAGAAAATTTTCAAGGATATCGTGTAGGGTGTCAAGTGAAAGTTTATTGAAGCATGAATTCAACAATATACATATATGATTAATTTTTTTATGCATTTTTTAAAATTTTTCGGGAAAAACGCTTAAAAATTGCTGTCTCCCACCCTTATCACCAAAAGAAATGCTCAGAAAAAATCTGAAAAAAAAAATTGAGAATTAGGTGTAGATTGAAACAAAAATATCACGATTGGGAAAATCTAGCACGATCCATTGTTATAAGCAATTTAATTGGTTATTTTCTTATAAGTGCTGAACCATTGGTTTTAGAGAAAAAGTTTTTCGACAAAACATATTTCTCACGATATAAGGAGCAACTTTCAGGTAAACCCAATTTTCAACCCAGTACATCAAAAACAGTTGTGTCGAGCTTAGAAAATGTTACTGACATTGAAAGAGTAGAAAATGTCACTGACGTCGAAGAAACTTCAACCTTAGTTAAAACTTCATCAAATATTAATAAGGAAATGAAAATGGTAACAAGTGTTACATTTTTGCACCTATCCAGTGGGGACAAAGTCAATTTTTTTTCCAGTCACAGAAATACAAATTTGTTTAAACAATATTTTGCTGTTTTCTTTGTAAGGCCGAAAACTTTTGAGTCCACCCTCGTATATCTAGCCATTATACTTAAGGCCATTGATAACTAAAGGTAAGTAATTTGCGAGTAAATATAATAAATCAACTTTTTCTTCATTCCTTTAGCAAAAAAGCAGGTCCATTACTCGAAATTAATCATATTATAATAAGATATGAGACAAATTTCTCTCAGAATCTCACGTACATCATTATCTAAACAACTTTGGAAAATCTTCAAGGTGTAAAAAAGAGGAATTTCTTTTATTTTTATATTGTAAAAGCAATCAAAACAAGGATTTCGTAACGTTTTCATTAGATTACATCATAACCGTAAACACACCTTAAAACATATTTTATAACAAACGTCTTTTTTATATATGGACCCTACCAATGACGAGATAATAATAATAAATAAGCGTGGTAAAATAGTATATTCCACAACAAGTTTAGAAAATAACTGTTTTCACACGAGTGAAGCGTTCGTTGAACAAGTGTGAAAAGGAATTTTCAAATGTGCAGGCAGGCCCGGATTGGAACAGGCGAGCGAGCGAGAAAATCTCGGTGGGCCGCCGGCCGAAAGGAGCCGGTGAGGCCGAAGGCCTGAGCACTTAATTTAGGTTAGAGTAGCAGACTTCCAACGCCCGCCGGCTGGTCTCACATAGACCTGATGGTCCGTTGTGTTACCACATTCCCTTGGAATCAACCCGTGATGATTCATGCAACTAAAGATGTTGCAGGGGGGATTGTGTAACCCTCACCAGAACCAGCCGCTACTGTTGATGAACCTCACCAGATGTCCAAGTGGTGCAGCGCTTACCTCCTCCAGTCCGCCGAAGAACGTCTCCCCGAAGGCATCGAATCTTCTTCTTACCAGGCCAGGACATTCACACAAAAAATATTGACCGCGCTCTACCTATTTTTCATCTCTGCAGCTTCTGCAGACATCGTTTGCTGGTATTTTCATACGTTCTGCATGACTACCAAACAGACAATGTCCAGTAATCACAGCAGTTATGTTAGGTAGGTAATTCCTACTATGTCTTAACAATGCTGCGGTTCTGTTATATTTGTATAATGGTCATAGTTGCTTGAAGATGTTACAGGTTTGGCCTGAGCAGTTAGCCTCTATCCCACTTCGAAACTTTAAATCATAAGATCCACAAACATAAAAAGGAGAAACATTGAAAACTATGTAAATTATTATTTATTATTTATATATTAATTTTTACTTATTTATTTTTGTATTAAATATCATATTTTTGAATATCATTTACCTCACGTGTGAAATAAAATTAAAATAAAATATTTTTGGGGCCATCCGCTATGTGCGTATGTGTCAAATTTATATTTGGATATTATTCAGTAGAAATGTGCAAAGCAAACGTTCAAACGTATCAAAATTGTTTGATTCAGAATTTGTAAATTACAAACAGAAACTCAGAAATTGTTACAAAATTAATACAAAATTTCCCACTTTTGTTGAAAAAAACAAAAAGAGGAAACAGCGTCAGCGATGAATTACTAGACCGACGCACAGTGCAACGAAATCGAAAATTTGTGGACATTGGTACTTTGCTTCGCTGTTTGGCAAAAATTGTGGCATATAAAAACATATATTGGAGTACGTTATTACTATAATAAATTTAGACCTACGTAGTACCTTACTGGGTACCGGTCGCCCAAAAAATAGAATTATTTTTCGACAAAATAAAAAAATACTCTTTCGGTTTAATAAACTTAAATACTAATTATAAAAAACATACTTTAATTAACTTAATTTTCACAATCTGAGCTGTACCCTAATCTATCAGATTTTTCTTCCTCAAAGTTAGTTACTTTAAAAAGTGTTTCGGTTTCTGAGAACAGGTGATTTTTTTTCGCAGTATATTTCGGTCTAATATAGGAAATAAGGAGAGTTGAAGAAATTAACAAGGTGTACAGTATGTCCTCAATATTCTCGGCCCGTCCTCGCTTTCACGCGTAGAGTTCTAGGAATTTACGAAACTGTTTATTTCTAACTTCTGATGCCCCTTCAGATAAATATCCAATAGGAATATAAGAAATGTTTTCGCAAATTCCTGCCACATATATTAATAACATGTGAACACTTGATGGCATATAGTACCAACTATATAATGACAAATACAGCTTTATTGTATCTGTCAAAAATTTTCGAAAAGTATCAACAGTTAAGTCTTGACCTGAAGAAAGCTCTTAAAGAATTGCAGCAAATTTTTTAATTAAATTTTTGTTCAATCCAGTGATTGCTGCTTGTTTTTCGTAATGTCGGGAAAAGTTCCAGTAGCATTGCCGTCGTTTGTAGTGCCCTCACTCTGTTTTAAAATATCTTACTTTAAAATGATTTGCTCTTTTAATTTTAAATTTAAATGTTAAATGATTGTAACCTTGTTTGTATTGTATTTGCCTCCCAAGATCCCCAAAGGGGCTGCGCCGACTGGAGCCGGTCTGGACTCAGCTCGGTAAACAAATCGGAATGAAACAACGCTTTGTATTAAGTGCAAATAGGTCATCATCAGTGCTTCTTGTCAGGATGCCAGTCAGAAATCCATTTGAACGAACAACAGTAGAACATATTAAAATATTTTTACATCGGAATTAAAATCAAACAGTCATTTTACAAAACAATTTCAAATTCGGCTTAAATGGTCACATGATGGTATAAGCTAAAAGTATATATTTCATTATTTTTTTGTACGAAAACTATTAGCGACTACGAAAAAATATGGTTGATACAAAAGTAGTATGTCGACTTCGAATGGCATCACATCAATGACCACCATTGTTAAGGTGGGTCAAAAATGTTCAGTTACTCTTATTCAAGACTTCAAAATGTCACCACGTTGAACGCGCCGGTGACAAATGCCCTTTTAAGTTTGATCTTTTGCTGTATTTTCTTTCGTTTCAAAGATGAGATAACGATGAATATATTAGTTAATATTAATTGTATTTACGATAGTTGTTAGATAATACTCGAAGGAATGAGAAAGGGACTTATGCAGAATATGGTCAAAATATACCAGGTTAAAAATTTTTCTAAAACAGCTCTTACAGGATTAACATATTATGCGTTCATTTGTTTGAATCTTTGTTATGTGTCTCTAATTTCCAAACTACTGAATTTATAGCAGTTTCCTTTAAATAGGTATAAGGCCAGATTCATTATTACTAAGACTGACCCAATCTGACAATTAAGGACTTAAATTGACAAATGTAGGAATAGGACAACCATACAGTGGATTTTTTTAAAGCGGACCAGGGGTATTTATACACTGCCCGTCCCAATAGAGCTTTTAAAAAATATCAATAATAAAAAAAAATTCATATGTAGCCAACTTAATAGCCAACTCACACGTACCAAGAACCCAGAAACTGAGGACTTAATTCTGTATTAATTTTGCCAGTAATAAAATTTTTTGTGTAAAAAAATAAAACAAAGCATAAGCTATTATTTGAATAGATTCCCACAATAACACACTCAGAATCTTCCTTAATTATCACACCGATACAAGCACCACAACGTGCTAGAATAATAATACTTTGTAACCTTTAACCGAGGATGGTAACGAATAAGCCAGTACTTTCCCCAATATATCACGAAAAAAATATTACGGTAATATTAATGCTACCGCTTTCTTGGCATTTTTCCTTTGTCACGATCCTGTGGTGTATTGTTATGACAAATTTTAAATAATTACGAACGATGTTCGGAATTGTACGTACAGTGCAATAGGAAGAAATGTCTTGTCTTTCAGATTAGGTAATCAATTGATTTTTTGTCATCTTGAATATATTTGACAACGGCCATCATACTCGTATCAAGTATGATTGGTTTTTTACTTCAATGGACCACTCTAAGAGAGGATTCTGTTCGAAGATCTGTAAGTAAGTACGCATCATCATTTTACAGTGAATGAAACCTATCGGACGAAAATTAACATATGCACTAAGAATTTCTTTTTTGCCTAATGCCTTACCACTTCTCAAAACTTAAATTCAAATTTCTTAAATTTTAACAACTATAAAACTGAGACAGCAGTAAAAAGTAGGAGTATGTTAACTATTTCTTCATACCTAGGGTATCCTGATTATGGAAGAGATGTTTGAACTCCCCCCCCCCAACCTCCAGTCCCTTACATCCCGCGTCAGTATCATCCTGGAATCCAGGAATTGATCCCGAAAAATTGTAATATTAATAAACGTAAATTATTTTTATTTGTATTATTGTAATTTTAAAATAAAAACAAAATAAAGTTTATGCAGAGGACACATAAAAGTATAAGAAGTAAAAATAATTTGAATTCTTTTACATAAGTACTTAAATAAAACTTCCAGGGTTGCCATATCATGCGTTAAACGTTATTTTTAGGAAAAATGCTGCGGTGATGCTTTAAACGTTAATTAAATTAGTTTTTTTTAACATATTTTTTTCGATTTTTCTTGACTGTATTTTTAACGGGATTCCGGGATCTTGGGATTGCAAGACCTAGTTCCATCAGGCCAGGATTTTACAATGTACCTATGCTCTAAGTGTTTGTGTATACCCTACCTAAAAAATAGAAAAAATCAGCCTGTTTTGATAAGTGAAATGTTCGGTCCGCGAATGATGTACGCTGTATTTTTGCGCAACGTCAACAAAATAAGATGAGGCGCACCTAATGCTGCACTGTGTATATTAAAAAAAAAATTAAATTAAATACATTTATGCATACAGGTGTGTATAAAACGGGAGAGCAAGCTTCCAGACCCATATTTCAGTTTTTTAAGAACATATTACCAGACACACAATAAAATACATGCATTCTTATAATTTGAGATGTTTGTAAAGAAATTTACCTTAAATTGCTTGTACACACTTAACGACACGCTAACCAAACAACAGTTTAGGACATTTTATGGACGTCTGGACCGAATCAACTTACTGGACGGCCTCATAACGCTATCTGGCAAACAGTTCATGAACTAGCCATAGCAGGGCATCTCTCCCGGTGGGGCAACTCTCCCGGAATTACCTCATCCTTATTTCGTCACCATTTTATCAAATGCTTAAGAATTATAATGCTATAAAAAACAATGTAGATATATTTTGTAACTTTGCTTAAATTAAAAGAATATTTGTTTAACTTTTCTTCATAGTATAAGTATACATTATTATTGTTATGATTAAGCTTTTTTAAGGGTATGTTACTTTTATGTTTTCCTCTTCCTTATCCTATAATTATTCATTATCCTATAATTATATTAGTTAACCTGTTCGATACTGTAAACTAAATAAATAAATTTGTTCGGGGTTGCTTAAGATTTTGTCCTATATATAACATTTAGATAAACTTCAAAATTTGCAAAATTTTGTATTAGAAAACTTAACTTTTCGAAAATCTTTCCGTTCAAGGATATAACGAGTAATAGTAGCAATTTTCAAAAATTTATTATGTATCCCCCGAGTATATTTATTTTCCCACGAAGGTTTTATGCTAAAATGAATACAGTTTTTATCATTTTTAAATCGGATATGATAGGAGATAAAATACAATAGACACATTTTAGTTTCGTATTCCGTTTATGTACAGACATCCACTATGAAAAGAATTATGCAAACACTTTCTATCACTTGTCATTTACCTAATACACCCACTTAAATACTTTGTACGTACACATAACGTATCATATCGTATTCCATATACACACAATACAGTAACTGCAAAGATATATTTATTGAATTCTTTTGCGACTAAATGCGAAAACTTTCTCCGAAAATGATGTAGTCTTATTTGGATATACCACCCGCCTACTACAAATAATTACACCAAATTTTGTTACTTGTACCGTGACATTTGTAAGTTGAACAATAATAATTTATAAATTACCATACAATGTTTTTGCCACTGAACAATATGGATACTTGATATCGATATGGATGGGATTTTTTACTTTGCTGACATTTGCAAGGTAAGGGGAACGCCCTGGTTAGGGTTCGGTACTGCTTGATTTTATTCTCATTAACCTTAACCTAAGAACTAAACGCGCCACGGAGCGCAATCAAGAGCAGTATTCAGTATTCATTAGTTAGTGGGTACTACAGGGTGTCCAGTTATGGATGCCCTTTTCAAAATCAAATAAATTCAATGCCATTGAAATAGACTCCATAGACTATGGAGTCAGGCCAAACGCTTTTATGATGCCCACGTAAACTCGATCAAGGACGTTATTGAGTGCTGGAGGATGGCATGAAATAATGTGGTGACCGCCAATGGTCTAATTACGTGCAGCACACCGATAATGTTATTAAGGAGGCTTGGCAGAAAGAAAAATATATCAATCACTCACGAGCCCATAGTTATTTATGTTTCAGATGGTGACGACGCGCGACGGTTCATCAGATGAAGATCACCTCTAAGATACTTCTGTGGAGCATGAACCAAAAGCAAATTGGGAGTATTATTTCATATTTTTCTACCCTTTTCACTCCAGACGACATAACCATGAAGTGTACGAAGGTTCCGCGAATCGATCTAATGAAAATAAGTTTAAACTTTGATCGATTTTTCATTAATTCTGTTTTTGACGATTTTACTGATAACTTTTTTTTAAAATTTAGTTGTCATTTCGGAGTCGTTTAATTGAAGCTAAAAATAAATTATCTTACCAAAAGCGGCGTGAGATTGGTGGCAAATATCACATGCTCATTTAAACTTATTCATAGTTATAGTACAATTTTTTTTCATATTTCTGCACATACGTTGTCAGTAAATTATTTTCAGCAAGATTCTGTTCCACTATTTAAACAGTCATAAATTTTGATAAAAAATGTGAAGTCCGGCCCTGACCGAAGCTCAAGTTATGTATAGAGAATGTTACTAGAAATGGCATGTGTCAATGGTCGCAATTAAAATCTTACCTAATGTGGAGTACTATAGATAACTTGCATCTTAACAATATTGGATGGATAAGGCTCTATTTTAACCCTACCTCCACCTTACTGTAAAATATTTCCATAGGAGGCTGGTTCAGCTTCATCTGAATGCATGATCTCTGGCAGCCGCGACTTGTAAACAGTAAAAGACATCAATTTCACTGACAATCGGTATTTATTTCTGGTAAATATGCACAACCACCATTCTTGACACTAACAAAAACATGACGTGTATTCTTCACATTCTGTTATTACGAGATTCGAGATGTTATTGTCGTATATTTATTCTGACTTTCCTTGTTTTATAAAATGAAATATAGGACTATGCCTAAGATAAAAGGGGAGTTTTTCCCGCACTGATTTACAGGACTATGCCTAAGAGAAAAAGGGGGAGTTTTTCCCGCACTGATTAAATTTTGGTCTCACTTGACCTTCGCGATTCTGTTGCGCCAAGGGGCGCAACAGCCTTTCCTTGTGGTAGTTGCTGGACTGATGTCGTCTTTATGTTTTGCCAATAACTGCGTGTTTTTATGCAAGTTAAATTTACAAAGGAGACAAGTTTGAGCTTGTTTATTTGAAGGGGATTATTTAGAATTCAAATAGAGTTATAGAATTAAACGAACGGTTGGGTTTCCCCAACAAATATGTTATGTCAACAAGATGGCGCCACGTGTTACGCGGCAAGGGCAACTTTGGATTTGTTACGGACACGTTTTCATGACCGCGTCATTTCTCGAAATGATGATATTCAGTGGCCTGCACGATCATGCGATCTAACTCCCCTCGATTTTTTTCTTGTAGAGCTTCCTCAAGAATAAAATCTATTCTAACAATCCACTGATGACTGGCAATTATGTATTTTGCCGTATATAATCGCTTATTCCATAATATGATGATTAAAAGTTTAATACTCAAGCTAGAACGTTTTATTACAAAACTTGCTGCCGATATTTCACTGGCAGTTCCCAGTAGACTATCGATACCTTAGATTAGTCAGCAAATCGATTATCTAAGATCGCTAGTACAGTTATCGGTTTGAATCGCAACATGCCTACAAGAACAATATATATATATATATATATATATATATATATATATATATATATATATATATATATATATATATATATATATATATATATATACGTAAAATTGTATTAATTTTATGCGACACCCACATTTTGTTGAATAACCCGGTTGCATAAACAGCAATAAAAATGAAATGTGATATTATCTCCCGTGCTATCTGCGACATGAAAAGTAAAATTAATATCTCGATGACATTTAAAGGATTTACAAAAATCCTATATTTACGATTTCTTCAGATATAATATCCTGATAAATATTCGTACATTAAAAATAATATTGTGTGTACAGCTGCTTTTCGCATGGTCTGGTTGAATGTTTATTTTTTGATTTAATTTATGCGTTTGACAAAATTACAATGTTTCTAGTTCGCACCTGTAAGAAATACCTTTTTATTTTTCACAAATGCAGCATGTAACAAACATGCAATTTATTGAACTTGCATAACTCATACATTTTAATGACAATCTATTAACAATGGCAGGACAAAAACCTGTCGAAACGAAACTAATCAGCTAGAAAATCTAAAATATCTGTATAGATGTAATACAACACCTGGTCAAAGACACGCTAGCAACCCAACAAAGGCACTAACCACTGGAATGCTGCTTTTACCACGCACACAGATAAGACGGGCTTACTGATAGGCTAGTGTAGCTTTAGAGAGCGCCTACAAAAAATAGGAATCTACACTGGTTTCGTAGAATGCAGTATGCGGTGAAGAGCAAGAAACTGCCTTACACATTATATACAGCTGAAAACTCAAAATATTTAAAGGAATCCAATGCGGTGACAGCCTTCCGCATGGACACCTTGGAAGAAACGTATTCGATCTGATCAAAGGAACCGGGCTTTTCTGACAAGACGTGGGTGCACAATAAGCCATGAGGCTGTAGTGCGAAGATCAGAACATACACCAGACTCCCGCTTTTAACCAACCAACCAACAGAAGGAAGATTGAACTTCTATACTTAGAAGGACGAAAGGAATATTTGGTGGAGGCTTCAAAGCCCCTGGAAAAACATCCGATATAGGAAATTTTAAAATACTTAGTAGAAATGGATAGATCATTGGGATAGATGCAAGTCCTAGAGTGCATTTTTCTAGAACGATTGCTAGTATGTCGTTCGGAGAGATGGCTTTTTGGTGATAGGAGGCAGGAAAATTCTTTGAACTTGAATATTTGATATTTTGAGCATTGTGTACGGAGCAGAAGCAACTGCCAAAATTGAGCTTCTAGCAAACAGAAGATGGATACAATTGGTAGCAAATTGTCTTTTATTAAGAGAAAAGGATGATTTCATTAGCGTTTTTAGGCGATCGGAATGTCAGTTTTTAATGAAAATAAATAGTGAATTATTATGTCAATATGTTGGTGCCCATAGATCCACCTTTGGATAGAATTACTAATCGTCTACATGAATCTGTTGCCAGAGATAAGAACTCAAAAGCAAACAATCAAACAAACTACCAATATTTACCATCATTACATTGTATTATTGATATATCCTGGCAACACAGCATGAATATCAATGGAGAACGAAAAGCGCTACTAAAAATACAAGAGGAGAAGCTAAGCAAAGTAAAGAATTTTAAGTATCGAGGTTACTCCATCACATAGGATGCACCTGCATTGAGAAGAGGAGCGTATGGATCGGAAACACGTCAATCAAGAAAGTTTATGAAAGGAAGCTAGATGTGGAAGGAATGAGAATGTTAAGGTGGATGTGTGGGGTAACACTGAGAAACAAGGTTAGGAATGACAGAACTAGGGGAATAACCAAGGTTCTGGGTAGGTCTAAGAAGGGACAGGAAAAAAGACTAGACTGGTACGGGCATCTGACGAGAAAAAATCATCATTATATAGGAAAAAAGGTCATTACAATGGAAGTCTAAGGGAGAAGAGATAAAGAAAATCCAAGGCAGGGGTTAAGAATGATTAAGGAGAAAGGTTTAACATTGGAGCTCTGGTCCGGGAGTTGGAGAGACGATTAACCAGGAAAGCTGGAAAAAGACGGAGTTAATGAAGAAGAAGATGGAGTGGGAATATTCGATAACTATTGGTTTGCCAGGAACTCATTGATAATTATCAATTTGTCGGTAGCTAGGGGGCAATAATTATTGCCTGCTGATAAGTAGAAGTTATCCGTCTCTTAGCCTGCGTCACAAGATGGATATAATTTTTTTCATTAAAAGGGACGTAGGTATTTGTTGCTCTATTTTCTAGCTCTTGACCAAAAGTGTAATAGAAAACATGTTTTAATACGTTTCATTCTAGCCCACAAGACTTCTTGAATTGCCCACTCTGTGATCTTGTTTGCATTAAGTATCATATTGCATATTTATTTAAGCAAATAATCTTATTTGCGACCTGGTTTACTTGCAGCTTAATGCATTAATATATGGATTTAACCTTATGTTAAAGCATCCTAAACATCTCACAATAACATTACAATTGATAAATAATAATTAAAAAGGAAAATCTCATAGTCGTGCTAAATACGAATGAAGGTGCCTTTAATGGGTCACATCCGAATTCGTCTATTCAAAATCAAAATCAAAATGTAATTTGCGAAAAAAAGGTTCAATTTTTGAATTGACCAACCTGGGAAAAAAATTAACACGCTTAGGTACTTTATTTATTATTTTTTCTCAACAAATTTTTCTTCATTTTGGCGACAATTCTTAAATTTTAGGAGAAAAAAATATGTTCGTAGAAAGTTATAGTCATTTGAATTTTTTTTAAATTATATTTTACGTTTAAAAAAATTCAAATGACTATCTTTCGTCGCAAAATTTACACAATATTTTAGCACCATCATATAGTATGGGGTAAATCATAAAATTCACCAATAAACTTATTCACTGTAACTAGTAGTCGATTTTTAGTCTTTCCCCGTTCGACATAATTACTAAACAAAGAACAGTATTTTTAACGCAACTCACGCCTCCGCGCCGTGTCGTAAACGATTGCCGTTGAACGAAAACAAACTAAGAAACAATTCACTGTAAACACCCGCCAAGCAGGTTTCGACCGCGCTGCTTTTGCGATCCGGGAACGTCAGACCGCTCTAATAATAAAGGTTTTCATCCCTATAAAATTCATTGGTCCAAGAACTTTATGAAGATGATTTTTATCGCCGGATGGAATTTTGTACAATTATGATGCAAAAATGGAAAGGAAATCGTTATTTCTTTATTAACATAATTTTTTTTCTGACGAATCGATCTTTATGCTTAACGGTACAGTTAATCGACATAATTGTCGATATTGGTCTGACCAGCATCCTCATTGGATGCGCGAAGCACATACTCAATACCGTGAAAAACTCAACATTTGGGCAAGTATCATTCAAAACCAAATAACAGGTCCGTTTTTTATTGATGGAAATTTAAATTCAGAGCAGTATTGGGTGATGTTAGAAAATCAAATATTACCCGAACTTATAGTTAGAACAGGTCTCAATATTCAGTCGACATGATTTCAGCAAGACCCTGCCCCTGCACATTTTGGCACAAACGTAAGAAGAGAAAAAAATTAACAGAACGGGTGAAATAGAATGGCCACCCAGATTTCCTGAGCTTACGTCGATGGATTTTTTCCTTTGGGGCCATTTGAAAAATTAAGTTTATATAACAAAATCGGAAAATATTGAAGTACTAAGAGATAGAAATACGACAGAATGTCAGCTCATAACTCCGATTATGCTTCAAAATGTAACGAATAGATTTTATTACAACTTGACACATTGCCAAGCTGTTCAGGGAGGCCATTTTCAATATTTAATTAAATAAGTTTTTTGTTAAAGAAGTTGCATTGTATTTGTTGTGTTAATAAAAATGACGTTATATATTTTAAAATTATGGGCCCAAGCAAACCCAAGCAAGACGGTGCCCCTGGATATTTTGGCATAAACCTAAGGAGAGAAAAAACTTAACAGAAGGGGTGAAATAGAATGGCCACCCAGATCTCCTGACCTTAAGTCGATGGATTTTTTGCTTTGGAGCCATTTGAAAAATTAAGTTTATTTAAGAAAACCGGAAAATATTGAAGTACTAAGAGATAGAAATACGACAGAATGTCAGCTCATAACTCCGATTATGCTTCAAAATGTAACGAATAGATTTTATTACAACTTGGCACATTGCCAAGCTGTTCAGGGAGGCCATTTTCAATATTTAATTAAATAATTTTTTTTGGTGTATTAATAAAAATGACGTTATATATTTGAAATTGATGGATTTAGGTATAGGATATGTAACAAGGTTCGCGTAGAATTAAAAAACAAAAATCAAAATTGAATACTATTCCATTTAAAAAAAAATGGCACATTGCTCTGCACTGACTTTGTGAAGCACCCCGTATACTAAAAACTATTTTTCTAATGTAGACTACAAAAAGATCTATAAACTTTATTTAACTCATTTTTTGATCAGAGGCGACGTTTCCGAAATATTGGTGGGCGCCGGGACTTTTTGAACACAGTGTATATGTTACCGGCAAAGTCCGTTTCATCGTCATACTTAAGTTTGCCTAGGTAAACCGCACATTGCCGGGACGTTTTTGGCAAAGTCGGAAATTGTTCTCTATTTCGGAGATTTCCTAGAATGTAACACGGCAAACTTAGGTTTGCCACACACGTTTTAGGAAAAGTCGGAAATAATAAATTTGTGACCGTTACGTCACTGTTAATTGTCTAGTAGTAACTAGTTATAGTCTGATTTTTTTTTTAGTTTTTAAGACATCCCACGTAGACTTCAAGTCTAAGTACTAACGTACCGTGGGCGTCAGAAGGGAAGGGAAGTTGAGTCTATTGACACGGGATTTGAAGGATTGGAGGTTGGGACGGGAAGGGAAAACATCCGCAGGCAATTTGTTCCATAATCTGGAGACCCTAGGTATGAATGGGCGAGAGAAATGGTCTGTTCTAGGCTTTTGTAGTTGGACAGTAAAGGGATGCATACGCAATGCGCCTCTTGTTGTTCTGTTAGGAACAGTCAAGGGGGGAATAAAACCGTCTAGTTCTTCAGAGCAATATCCGTGGAAGTGGCGAACAGAGAAGGGAGTTTTCTCGTGAGGGCTGGGTCATTGATAACCCCAAAGGCTCTCTTTTGGATAGAATCAAGGATGTTAAGTGTTGAAGGTGATGCCGCTCCCAAGATGTGGGAGCAGGACTCTAGGTTAGGTCTTATTTGGGAAACATAGAGAGTGTATAAGTTGGAAGGAGAGAAGTATTGTCTGGCTCGAAAGAGAAAACCAAGCTTTTTAGCTGCCGATGTGGCTACTGAAGTAATGTGTTTGTGCCAGCTGAGATCATGTTCAAAAGCGACGCCAACAAGATCGAATGTTTCATTGTTTTGTAGGGCCTGGCCATTCATGTGGATGGGGTAAGCGTTGCAATACGTCGCAGGTACACACGCACTGCGTTGATTGTTTAAGGTGGCATTTTCCGATCGCGTCCATGGTGGCCAACAAACCACGACAAATTTCATTTTGTCGTGGTTTGTCGGCTTTAAAATTTTTATCAATAAATTAATATTTTAAAAAATGTTTTGAGTGTTTGTCTATTCGTCTAATCATAGGTTCTCAATCTTATTTTGCTCACAGCCCAATTTGAGAATATGTTTTTTTCTAGAGCCCCCCATCTATATTTTTTAATCTGCCCACGCCCCCTCTGCGTCATCTCAATGCCCCCTAATTTTCTCTGGGTCTTCTACCGCCCCCCAAAAGTCCCCAATCAAACGCCCACAAGGGGGGTGTTATCGCCCACGTTGAGAACCTATGGGCTAACTGGACCGGGTTTGCTCAGGTTTGTTATTATCATTTAATAAGTATAATATGTAGGTATATTTAACTTAGTGAAATACGATGAAATCATGTTATTTATAGGCTTAGCATCACTAGTATACCAATTATCATGATACAACAAAAAGGTAAGTTCGGACTTTTCCTAAAACGTGTTTGGCAAACCTAAGTTTGCCGGGTTACATTCTAGGCAAACTCCGAAATAGAGAACAATTTCGGACTTTGCCCAAAACGTACCTAGGCAAACTTAAGTATGACGATGAAACGGACTTTGCCGGTAACATATATACCAAATTATTATATGCACTGTACCTATATTAGTAGTGCCTTATTTATAAGTAAGTATTGTGACCCTATATTTTTTGAAGTTCTTATTTGTATATTGACCTTAAGAATCAAAAAAACTTTACCCTAAAATAAACTACATTTTTTAAAATTTTTTGAATAAAATTAATGATCTATTTTTTTCAACAAGGTTTCGTCCTTAAAGGAAAACCGAATTAAAAATCTGATTATGCATCAGTGTATAAAATACCGGGAATTGATTAGTCCATAACCCAACTTTATATACCAAGTGTTTTCTTATTTACTTCTTAAATAAATAGTTCATTCATATACGCATTGGTCATTTCATTAATGACTTCGTTCTAAATAGGTATGTAAATAGAATGCTGAATTTTAAAAATGAACAGTTGCTTGCTGCAGTTGTTTATTGGGCCACCTTGTATAAAGCCATAGTATAGCTGAAAATATACAAAAGCACTATTTGCGTTTAAAGATACTATCAAAATATTTAATATTTATAATTAGGATAACTTAAAAGTCAATAGCGATCTTTACTTTTGAAATATAATTCAGGAGTAGTTCGTGCGTATCCCCCGGCTAGGCTATTTGATGTTCCATTGAATTTCATGACCTGACATTAGCATATTATCCTCGCGGCTATATTCGTTTACGTAATGAACAAATAAGAAACACTGTTAATCGTCGCTTCGGCAGCAAATGATGTGCACCTACTTTTGCTTTCTTCTTTATTTTACACAGTGTCTCAAAAATAAATAAATAGTAAAAACAGGTACAGGATCTTTTAAGAGTATTACCTAGTGTCCATTACTACCATTCTGTTTTTTTAAATGTTGTTGTTGCCCAAATATATGTTATAGAAATGAACGACAGTTCAGTGTGGGCATTTATTTTGTAGAAAGGCAGCAGTAGTGTCGTTTCTTAGTTTTTTTAATCGTGAGTTTCAGATATCTTTGTTTTTGAAATGATGAATCAAGCCATTAATATTTTTTATACTGTGTAAAAATTAGTTATAAATTTTAATACATTAACCTTAAAATAATATTTTTGTCCTGGAAGGTATTGAGCTTTCTTTAAGTATTGGGGTTTCGTACTTTACTGATCATTAAACTCTAATATAAACCTCTTTTATACTTAGACTTAGAGAAAAATGTTGTACACACAAGTTGTGAGAATAAATAAATACCTTTTGAGGAACCTGTTTTGATTAATACAGGATACACAATAGCGTCTCCCTTGAAGAGAATTACTAAAAAAGAATTTTTTTGTGATTTTGTTATCGTTTATTAACGCTTATAATCGGTACGGTAACTGACCCCACACCTAAAAATTTACCTTTCTCCAAGGGTTTGTACCAAAATCCAAATGGTCGCTAAAACGCAGCGGTTAATGTATTGTTTTGATCGTGGTATTGGGATTAAAGGCAAGGAAAACAAATACAGATTAGTTTTAACAGTGTTGAATTTATAAATTTGCAAAAATAACACCCTCGTGTATCTCCTATGGAACTGATACAGAAATAATTTTGTCATCTGTCAAAGCTACCCGTTAACCGCCAATAAATTACGTCCCGACTAGGGCAATAAAAGCGTTATTGTTTCATAAAACAAGGTCGCAATTTTTGCTAGTTTTCTTTATTTATTTTATACAATTTTAAAAGGAATTTCAAAGGAATTCTAGAAAAAGTTTTCTACTTTCCCAAATTTTTCTGTTACTTATATCTTGCACTGCTTACATATCTTTTAACTTTCGCTTAAGATATTTTTCTCTACACTTGTTTAATAACAATTTCCAAAATATTAGTAAAAACTTTAAAAACATGTAGTTTAGAAAAACTGTGTTGTGGAAAATCCCGTTTCCCGAAGTTTGTGTTTTAAATGGGAGGTATTGTCCAAAAATTGTATTCATTTTTCAAAGAAATGTTTTCGGAAATTATTTTTCGAAATTTTTTTGTAGACCCGCCTTATGGTTTCGATAAAGTGATATTATGAACAAATCACCAAAAAACTGTAAAAACACAAATAACAAAAATTTCAAACAATGCAAATTGTATGACCCTAAATCTTAAAAAAGAAGCAATTCCGAATCTATATTACCGACAACTTTTTCACTTACGTCTTCGCCAAAGAATCACTGTAAATCACAATTGTAATTTAATAAACCTTGAGGTTTGTGAACAGGGTGAATAAGGTATTAAACGTAATTAAGTAAAAGTATCAATTGGGTCAATATTTTCAAATCCCTCCACCATATAAAAACTTAATATACTCACATCGCTCCTAATGTGAATCAATGCCTTTTCGTTAACAACGCCATTGATGCAATACTCCTTCTTCACGCATACCTTGTCATTGCCCTTGCAAACTGAACCGGATGCTCCGCCATTTTGCCCTGAAACAGCGATCGAAGTGTGATATCCGGTCTTCCTAAGGCCCTTAAAGGGAATCGAAGGCTGAACGCCGAGAAATCCGTTCTCATTACGGATTCTGTCCCCATTGGCTGTCGAAAAACAGACCAATTAGGGCAAGACCTAAGCCCATGTCAGATTTTCACAGAGTACTAAACTAATATTTATAGTTTTGTTTTAATAGTTACAGATATTTAACTAAAATTTACAAGGGGCTTTCTTAATAAATTTTGATTGTGTCATCGCATAGAACAAGGAAAAGCAAAATTTTTCATGTTCTCATATTTTAGCATGAAGTTTTTATAGAGAAAATTTCGCACCCCCTTTTTCTAACCAATCACAAGCTTTTATTTTGAATCGTTCCATGGCAACGAGAAAAATTTCCTCAAATATTTATCTTGCTTCAGCTTCCGGCACTGGAAATTTTTCTGTTATTTGAAATGACAAAATATGGACGCGGGAATCAGAGTGTCTAAAATCAAAGTTATTTGTCGACGCAAAAAAGCATATTTGGTACACAAATGTAATAATAATTATCAAAAGTAAATATTGTTCCACCGAAGTTAATGGACTAAAATTAATTAAAGACGAAAGTATAAGATGTCTTTAAGTTGTATATAAAAGTTTTACCTAACTAAAGTTGAAAAACGTCGTTTTATTTCGCTAAAGAATTTAATACTTTATTATGATTATAATCTTGTAATGCTTCGGAATGATTATCACGGTGCTTTTACTTTTAAAAGTTCATTATTTTGACTATTTTTACGAATTCTGGTTGAGTAGGAAAAGAATTGTCCACATAGATAGAAAATGAAGTTTTAACGTACATACTCCGTGATTGTGAAAACATCAAAATCTATCGGGATTGTGAAAACAAGAATGCCAACGTTAGAAATAACTTCAAATAAAGAAAATGCAATAGAAGACTCCAAGTCTGAATACGAGAAATATCGCGTGTGAAAGGGCCCTAAATCCTCAGCCAAGAGAGGGTTCGAAAAACAAAATAAAGGCGATTAGAAATTAGATGGTAGGCACTTCAGAATTAAAGTTTTTACAACAAAGCAAACTAAATACCTACGTTGTTTAGATGTTTACCCGTTTTTTTTTAAGTAACACATTAGAGGTCAGTTGCATCAAACCTTATGTATCTAATTATGTAATAACTTTAAGTGGCATTCAGAATTACCTTTAATTATGATTGTTATATGCATTGTCACACTTCAAGGGTCTAATTAGATTATTTTTACAGCCTTGTGCAAATGAGTAGAAAATAAGGCGAATTTTATGCAGATCTCCTCCATCGAAACCTATTGTTACCTATCCGTTATAGCAAAATAAATTCAAAAAAATTGTCATATCAGGTGAAACCTATTGACTTTGATGATTTTTTAACATTTGGCTACTTCCTTCATTAGTTTACTTAACATTTGCTGTTAGATTTTACATAGAGAATGAGCTTATATAATTTGCAAAATAAAATATCATTTTTATTTACACATTTCTTTATTCTTACGTATTTGGTAAAAATCTATTAACTTCGGTGGTTATTTATATTCAAGCTAAGCGAAAAACTTAGTTATCTGTAAGAAAAGATTAAAACAATTTGTGAATCTCTTCCACCTAGGAAAATAAATCAGTTAATATGTGAATAAAAATAATAAAGTTAAAAAAGGACAAGTTTTCACAACTTTTTATTAGGTGAATTATTTGAGTAATCTATTCATCTTTTGTTTCCCTAAATTTATATTTTCCAACCTTATATAAAAGCGTCCGGGTTTGTTCAGGTTAGTTATATAGATACCATACGAGTTTCTGTTTTTCATCCGTATGGCTACAAGGTTCTCCTTAAAAATAGTGCAACAGGTCTTTAAAGTGTGGTTTCCCGATTAACGCTTCGGCTCCCAACCTTCTACAAACTTTTTCCCAATAAGAAAGAAGTTTAACATCTACCCGTTTCTCCACATTTTCCTTCGTTTTACCAAACACAGCATGGTTCATCAGTTTAAAGAAGTCTTGTTCGCAAAGCTGCGCTAGTAGATCGATATCTTTCTTCAGCCACGGGGATTGATCGAAATATAATACACGATGAATTTTGGTGAGCTTAAGCCCATTATTTAAAGTCTGACGCAAATTTTGGTAATGAATTATATTTTTCCTCCTTTTAGAAATTTTTAATTAATTTCTTAATATCTTTGAATTTTGACTGTGGCGGGGCTATGGATTCTGGACAACAGGATAGTTCGATGTGTAAATAATGTAACTGTTCCAGATATTCTAAGTCCACCTCTAGTACGTAGCCAGTTTTAGAATCATTCGCGACATTCATGTAATCTAAACTTTGATTTTCGGCCTCAAACAGTCACTTAAAATTCCCCGTCGGTAAATATTGTGACATGGCAGCACCATACAGGTTGGTAGCGTCCAAATACATGATGTAGGAAGTAGGTATTTTTCTTCATTGAAGTATGTAGTCACTTTTATTCCTTATGTTTTGTTAGGCCTCTATCTTATTTTTGCGCACTTTTATTCTGCAGTCTTCACTGCTGCACATTTTACAATTTGTCCGCAAACATCTTGCACCAGAAGACTTTTCCCTTACTTTCTGGAATAATATATATTCATCTTGGGTGCGGTGTTCTTCCTGCTCTCTTTCTTACCTGTGTTCTGGCTTTTGACAATCTTAGGGAATTCCTACATACATTTCCCACATTTCTGTTTTCTCTCATACACCTTCATACTTCCTGCCGTAGAACTCTGTCGTAGGCCTTTTGCAGGTAAATAAAATCCATAGGCAATCATTTTTATTTCTCTTGATCTTTTTCTTAACCTGTTTATTATACAAATTCTACATGCGCTGTAAATTGTAATGTTTGTGACATCAGCTTGATTTCTCTATAGTTTTCACATTCTGAAAGGAAGGAAAATGGAATCTTTTGATACGAGATTTAAAAGATTGGAGGTTGGGTGAGGGAGGGAAAACATCTGCCTGTTTCTTAATCTGAAGACCCTAGGTATGAATGAGCGAGAGAAGTGGGATGTTCTAGGCGTTTGTAGCTGGACAGTACAGGGATGCAGCTGAGATCATATTCGGAAGCGATGCCAACAAGATGGGACGTTTTCTTGTTCTCTAGGTCTGGCCCATTCATGTGGATGCGGTATGTGTTGCCGGATTTTTTGCGTGACTGGGTTTTGGAGTCGTTGAACTGAAAAAGATTTTTGGCGCCCCAGTCTAAGATCAATTAAAGCTCTTAATTCGAGACTTGTCTGGAGAAATGAATGTTGTAGTGAAGAGTACTATCGTCAGTTTAACTATGGATGAGATTGGTAGTTAAAGAAAGCAGGTCGTTAATCTGAAGACGAAATAGGGTTGGTGCCAGGACTGAATCTTGTGGTACGCCAGCATTGATAGGATGGAAGTCACATGAATGACCGTCCACTACGACAGATATGCGCCGATTAGAGAGAAAGCTACCGATCAGATATATAGTTGGGGGGGTGGGGGGGGGGGGGGTGGATGCCGTTTGATGATGAATGCGGCATGTCATTCTTGTTCTCACTTTTCCTTATATAAGCACAATGATGCTGTCTTTCCTCTGATTTGACATTTCTTCCTGTGCTACATCTTTTGCGCCATATGCCATAATAGTATATCTACCCCCTCTGACCCTAAACATTTTCATACCTCAATTTTATTGGTAGTACGTCATGATAACCATCAAGTTCCGTTGCTCTGTCTGTAAGACATTCTCTGCTTACCGTTGATGTGCCAAGATTCAAGACTTCATCCTCGAATGCCAACCATGAATTCTCTCTATTTAGTAGTTTTTCAAAATAGTTGGCATTGGAAATGATTAGTTTTTATTTCTTTATTACTGATATCATCACAAATTTTGGCTACAACTCCATGATTTTTCGATATATAACATCAGAAAATAAATGAAATTTTCGAGTTTGCGCATCTTTGTTTCTATTGAATATACAGCAACAATTAATTTATCTTAAGGTTATGCAAAATTTCGTCCAGAAAGATCGGATTAGTAGGAAAATATTTTCACACGAATCCAGAGTAGCGGCGCAATTTAATTTTTGAGTATCACCACCTTTAGCCTTTGCATAGCTGATGGTAAAAGTAAGTACATTTTTACTTCTAAATGACTTTTAGGAAGAAAACGATGTTGCCGGCCACCAAAAGATTTTAATCGAAAAATGTTTTCGTATAGAACAACTAATCGCAATGTGCATGCCATTTCTTCCACTAGGGACTCAAATAACAGCATTTTAAACACAAATGAATGACTGCAACTTTTTTCCTACCATCTTAAGATGTTATCTTAAGATTTGTCCTAAAAATATTTTTTGCCATGAGGATTAACAATTTGTCCATTAAGTATAGTTATTCAATTATGAACAACTTCGCCCCTAATCGTAGAATCAATAGACTACCCATGTACTTCTAGAAGAAGAGAAGTTGTTGGCAGATACTGCGCTTATGATAAGTAACAAAAATTATAATGTACATACAATCGTGACTGTAGGTTAGGTAAGTGTTTGAAAAAAGTAAATTCCCATCATAATCTCACAAGGCGGGCACAGTTGTCTTATTAACCACATGATTCTCTTATTAACGAAGTATCATTAAAGAAACCGGTATTTATAAAAGCTTTAAGCTGTGCATACATATTTTAATTTGGAATCATTGTTCTGGAAGGTACCACCAAATTTTACTAGCAACAATAGCAAAACACATTTTAAGGGGGTTGTTTAACAACTATACGGTTCTTAAAATAACGTTTTTGATTATTCGATATTTAAAAATCAAGAAAGTTGTTCGAGAAATTATCGGGTGTCAATTTTTGAGAAAACAATATTTTAGATTAGTATATTAAAAACTGATTCATATAATAATAATATTATTTATCCTGCTTCGTGATTAAAACAATAGGGTTTTTCAAACTTGTTATTCTTTTAAATAAACTAAACAGCAGCCGTTTGTACCAAGAAAAAAGGGGTACAATGAATTTCTATTACACAACATAACACATGCAAAAGACCATACATGTTATGTTGAAAATCACAAACGTGCAGCATAAAATAAACTATTAAAAAACCAGAAAACAGTAGCAAATAATATATCACATACAAGTATTAAGGATACGTAATTGTTATAATTTTTTTTTTTGAATATGTCAATTAATGGATTTAGTTAACCTGTTTATTCATAAGCTCTTTATATGTACGAAAAAGAAAAATAAATTATTCTTATAATTATTTTATTTGCCTTTAGACGAGTCACATGAATAATAAAGAAAATATTTTTTAAGGGATTCATATCAATGATTCACGAAAATGAAATTTAAGTTAGATTCTTTTGACAAACAATGGATCATTATTGCATTATTATGTCATTATGCCGCAGAATTCGTTTCTTCGATCTGGATTAACTACCAATAATTCTTGAACGAATTGTAAGTTATATGGATGAAACTTTTCTTTTTTCAAAAATTTTGACACTGTAGTTCTGTGTCAATCACAGATTGAGTTATGAGTTCCCTATGGGGATATTAGTTAAACATTCCACAATCTTCCTGTTGGGTCCTGGTTTTATCACCAGTACCAAGCATTATTAAAATTTCGATTCTCTCCTCGGATAAACACATAGCCAATATTTGAACACACATTGACAGTGACACAGTCATTAAATAAAACATCTAAGATAGAACAACAGTTAATTTACATTTTACATCTCGTTAATGCCCCCAACAAGTACGTCTTCGGGGGTTTTATCAAGTTTATTTATAATATATATATATATATATATATATATATATATATATATATATATATATATATATATATATATATATATATATATATGTATATATATATATATATATATATATATATATATATATATATATATATATATATATATATATATATATATATACATCTATATATATATATATATATATATATATATATATATATATATATATATATATATATATCTATAACATATTTAAATTGTAGTTAATTTAAATAAACTTTATTATTATTATTATTATTAATGTATCAAATTTGTCATTTATAATATCTCGAAAACTCTCAATTTCAGTTTTTTTATATATAGTTTTTTATATTTTATATATATATACATATATATATATATATATATATATATATATATATATATATATATATATATATATATATATATATATATACTTATATATATACTTATATATTTATTTATTTTATATATAGGTTTATATATAGTTTCAGTTTTATTATATATAGGTTTTTTTATATGAAAGCCAAAAAAAGGGGTGCTCTATTAAAAAAAACTAAAGTTGACAGTTGAGGAACTTTAATTTGGTTCAAAATAATTTTAGAATTGGCTCAAAAATAAAAATAAATCGATGTGTCCGAGAGTTTTTTATTTTCGAGATATTATATTCCTTAATTTATCACAACCCTGTATATTAGATAACTAAAATATATCTTTTATGCTATTTATTTTAAAAGGTTTCGCTTCTTACCTGCATGAGCGAATCCTCCTTTTAAGAAGGGATTGGCACTCAGGTCAATGTCAGCCCCAGAGTGAAAACTTTTGGCACTAGTATCACCATTAGCGGTCAGACTTTCGGAAAATGATGCGGATCCAGTGGGAAAATTGCCGTTTAAGAAAACATTCTTTTGGATATCGATTGAATGTTTGCTGCATTTACCTGTAATACGAAAACCAGAATTGTCGAACCAATAAATTTTACTATGAACTTATAAATATATCTCAGAAATACATAGATTTGCAAAATTGACAGCACAAGATTCTAACGCACTCGGTTTGAAAGAAAAGTAACAATTTCATATCATATTTACATATCTGCCATTAAACGTCAAATATTATTAACTTGTTACATAATTATTACAATATTAGTACTGTGTTCAAGTTGGTAATTGTAAAATAAATTATTTTGTTATGTATCAATTATTTTAATGCATCATCAAAATACTGCAACACAGAGGTTAAGAAACCTAAAGGTTATCAAATTTTTAATGAATAGAGAGATAACTGTTTACTAGAAATTAGTTTACAATTTTAAATAAATTTTCTTTATGAAAGTTTTCGATATTGTCAAAAATAAAAGTATTTTACTGTGGGGTAAAATTCATATTTTCTGACAGACCTCGTATATGACTGGGAAATTTCGATATATGATGATTGCATTCTAGGTTTTGGACCATGCGGAACTTTTTACGAAGATTAACTTTTTTTCGTAAAATTAATAATGAAAAAGTTTCCCATATGCTGCGAACTTAAGCAGACACACTGTATAGTATACCTGCCACATATTTCGCATGATCTTTGCTTGATTTATTACTGATTCGTGGGCAAAGGTAAGATCGTCTGACGCAGTATGCTTGCCTACTTGGGAGAAGGGCTCTTTAACCCCAAGCAGAACCTGCGCTCGACGCCGGCGTCTAATTTCCCTAGGTACGGGAAACTGATCTATAGTTGATCTATCTATTTACGGTCTTATTAGTTCCCATGCAAATTTCTCTATGAAATCGCTTCGTACATTTTTTTTCTTCGGGATTGTTGGCTTTATATACACAAAATGCGTTTATTCCAGATACAGGCCATCGATCTGTGTTTCTGATTGCATTATATTTTTCAGACATCTAATTATCTATGTCTACGCCAACTTTAATCTTGTAACAAGTTATTATTTCTGGTTTCATATCATCTCCAGTTTCTAGATCAACAGCTGATGCATAGAAGAAACTAATATCTTAGAGAATATAAACCGAAATAAGAGAGTTCATAAAAGTTATATGAAAAAGGCAAAAACAAATTTAAAAAAGCCTAAATTTTACATGTGTAAGCTTAGCATTTTTACAAAAAAAAATAACTACAAAATAAAGTAAAGAATTGATCTTGCCGAGCCGACCAAAAAATGTAACGCGGTTAGTCGCGTGGTCTACGATTGTAGACCAGTAGTATTTTGGCCCCGCTAAATCAAACATGCGTACTTCCTAATTGCATTGAGCAGACTAAACATGTGGTCAGTAATATTATCGATAGCTATTGAAGAAGGCGGACGCGCGACTAATGGAGGGTTAAGTTTTGACAGGTTTTGCCCTGTCATTGTTAATAAGTCGTTATTAAAAACATATGACTTTTTCTAATATTTTAGCGATTTTCTTGGTTTTCAAATGATTTTTATCTTGAAACGTGTTGCTACGTACTAAAATTACCCTCTTCTTGATAAATTTGCGACAAAACTTAGACAAAATTATTTGTATAAAACTTAGTTGTATTCTTACACTCGTCAGTTTAAAACTTTTGGTTGTCAAATTAGACCGGTCCAGCTTTGGATAATCTAGCGCTAATTTTGAGTTCCTGTAGCCTGTGTGTAAAGAAGGATAAATTAATCAAGTAGGACAACTAATTAAACCTTGGAATTAAAATTTTAACTTCTGGGACGAGGAAGTCTATTAAAAACAGTATTCTTGAATATCTAAAAATAAGGAAAAGTAGCAAAAAGAGTAAGATTTCCTCATTGAACAGCTACGCTGGTTGAAAAACACGGTTAAAAATAAAAATTTAGATCTATGAGTAAACAAAATATATATTACATACCAGTAGCCGCACATTTCTTAAAATAATCGTAGGAGGCTTTCAACGGATTGTTTTCATTCTTCATCCACCAGAAATCGCCATTGCTCGTCGTATCGAGGGCGTAGTTGATTTCCTGTGGGTCGGCGGCTGGAGGGTGTGCATGCCCTTGAAGGACGTGACTTACGTCCGCAAGGACTGTCGTGAGGAGTGTTATCCCCACTATGAATAGTGGAGACATTATGGCCTAATCTGAAAATATAAAAAGAAACTCCGTTAGATTTCTGTATCTGTTGCAAGATTTAATTATCTTTTTCTCATAATATATTAATTTATAGTATCACATATAATTCATGTTGGGCGACATAGTCCCATTGTGATACCAGATGTTGCTTCACTCATTATTATTGGTATCGGTATATGTTATTCCTAAATTACATTTCTACTGCTGCTAGGAGGACATCGCGTTATTGTCGATTCTTATAGTTTTAAGTAATCACTTTTATTTTAGTTTATTATTTTTCTATGAATATTTTTTTATAATAAAAACAAATCGCTTCTGTATCAAAAAAGGGACAGTCTAAAAGAGTTTTCTTTTCATAATAGCTTGCAAGTCACTTCGCATATATATCTTGAAACAATTTACATATATTAGATTGCATTAGAAAAGACTGCATAAAACATTAGTAATACAGGATGATGTGTGACCCAACGTAAGCATCTAGTTAAGGCCACACCCACAATCCTAATATTTTGACATCTGTAGACCTGGTAAATTTTAAATATTATTTTTTAGTCAGTTGTTCGTTTTGATACACCAAATAATATTTTTCATTGCTATGAAATGAATCGTTCTGAATCAAAATGCAGTTTTGCTATTGTCCTCTCTTGATTGCGTTATTTTGCAAGTATCTGCAGTATTTTATAGTTTTAACAGACCTGATAATGCAGTAAATGTTTTAAGTAAGAAAGATATAACATACGTGATAAAAAACACGTCAAGAATATTTAATAATGTGTATTAAAGAAAGCCTAACGAACGACCTTCACTGTGCATTATTTAGAAGAAATCTTTATCAACAGGATTTTGGCCAATAGGATTGTTTTCGTGTTAATAAAATAAGATTTCTAATTAGTTTCATTCGTATAGAATAAATTGACGGAAAATTTAAAAGAATTAAAAAATTCTGGATCTAAGTATACATATCATAATTTACGTTATTTTTAAACCATTTCTTGATTTTGGTTATAACCTCTATTATATTTTTTTTACCTTTTTTTACTATCTAATTCATTAAACTTAAAGCGGCTATAAATAATGCAAAGGATACCTTGCTATCATCCAAATCCAGGCATTTACATATATAAGGAAACTTATGCTGCTTACAGAGAATGGTGTGCAAGTTTTAAAATCAAAGAAACTTTTGAAGACAGTATACTTTCATACCTACTTCAACAGCAATAGAATAATTTTGCTATGCTAGTCCAATAATGAACCATTTTATAGCCGCAAAATTGTACCATCAAAAGTACTTTAAATAATGAAATCGTATATAAAATATGGATGGATGAGGCTCTATTTTAACCCTACCTTCACCTTACTGTAAAATATTTCCATAGGAGGCTGGTTCAGCTTCATCTGAATGCGCGATCTCTGGCAGCCGCGACTTGTAAACAGTAAAAGACATCAATTTCACTGAACAATCGGTATTTATTTCTGGTAAATATGCACAACCGTCATTCTTGACACTATCAAAAACATGACGTGTATTCTTCACATTCTGTTATTACGAGATACGAGATGTTATTGTCGTATATTTATTCTGACTTTCCTTGTTTTGTAAAATGAAGTATAGGACTATGCCTAAGATAAAAGGGGACTTTTTCCCGCACTGATTTACAGGACTATGCTTAAGAGAAAAGGGGGGAGTTTTTCCCGCACTGATTTACAGGACCATGCCTAAGAGAAAAAAGGGGGAGTTTCTCCCGCACTGATTTACAGGACTATGCCTAAGAGAAAAGGGGGGAGTTTTCCCGCACTGACTGAATTTTGGTCTTACTTGACCTTCGCGTCTTTCCTTGTGGTAGTTGTTGGACTGATCTCGTCTTCCCGACGGGAAACAAGTCGAAGTGATATTGACCACCTTTTTTGCGCTCCGCCCGACCAGTCATAGTCGCCTACGCGATGACGTAAATCTTTTCTGACCATTAAATATTAGGAAGAGGCCGAACTAGATACGCTGCACGGCCAGGAGACCTAAAGGGGTTGATACTTGTTGTCATGGTTACTGGCCATCTTTTTCATTTACTAGAGCTATATTTTTAGCACGGTACGTAATAAAACTAAGAAATAAGGAATCTTCAAAGGGAACTAAGCCTTTAACGGTCGCCGACAACTTGTCGGTGCTTTAGAAGAGCTACATTAAAAGAAACATTTTCTTAAGACGTTTTAGCCGAAATAGTCTTTATGTTTTGCCGATAACTGCGTGTTTTTATGCAAGTTAAATTGACAAAGGAGACAAGTTTGGGCTTGTTTATTTGAAGGGGATTATTTAGAATACAAATAGAGTTATAGAATTAAACGAACGGTTGGGTTTCCCCAACAAAATTAATTGTAATGCAAAACCTAGTTTTCTTATTTTTATGTTTGTCAATTTCAACTAGTTTTACAAATAATAAATGATATTCAAGAACAAAACTCAATAGTAAATTTTTCCGACAATAAATAAAATTTTAAATTAACTTTTAATAATTAACGGAGATAAAATTGAAGAACCAAGCCATCGTTTGCGTCGATCGTCTCTTCCTAAAAGATCGCGCCATTGTATGAAGTACTTACCTACACTTGGCTAATCTGATATTTATTTAACATTCTATATTTATTAATTTCTATTGACATCAGAGTATAGATGGTAAAATACCAGTCTTGTTATGCGGCAAAATACCTAGCAAGTAACCTTTAGAGACACTACTATAATTTTATAATGGATATTCATAATACAACAAACATTTCCAACCGTAGGCCACGTGTGTTTATTAGTATAAATAATGTCAGTAGGCCAGTACAGGTTCTAGTTTAAATTATAACTTGGTTACCGGTTTTTCGCGAAATCTCAATCAATATATTTTGTGTTTAGAGTAATCAGATCTAATAATTTTTTGTACCCTACACACACCTACGAATTCGGCGAATTTAGTAAAGAATAATATTTTGTTTAATATGTATAAAGTTTAATCACGGAAGAGCTATTGTAGAGATTTATATCCTTATTTGCAAAGTTGAAAATTTTGTCTTGATAGTTCCATATTTTTTTATAAACACGTAAAAATTTATCATCGCGGTCTCTATCTAGCTTGTACGAATGCACCAACGACGTCCTTTTAATTTCTGAATTTGTTTTAATCTCAATTTTTTTGTCTGATCCTGTAAATGTCATAATTCATAATCATAAAAATAAGCAACGCATGGAAAATATTTCGCACAGGATTGCAAACGAATTTTGTTAAATGTCTCGCCAATCTCCAGCCTTTAGGCAACCTTCTTGCACTGCGGCCTCAATACATCCACCCACTATCCCGCTACCCTTACCTGCTATCCACTGCCTTCTAACCTCATACCTACCCACCTGCAGTATGGCCCTAGGTTAAGAGATGAATACTCACTGGTGGTACGTAGCACCAGTAAGGAAGCTTTAAAAGGAATGCGGAGGGCTGAATGAGATTCTTGGAACATTGAGGTCTAAAAATCAATGGGAAGCACATGATGCATATGGAGTTTAACAGAGGAGAAATGAAAGAGCTAAGGGTTCAAGAAGAAAAAAAAAATAATAAAGTTAATAATCTTGAATCTTTAGGTTCGACTATCACAGAAGATGGCATGCAATTAGATATATAGTAAAATTAAAAATATTAAGATTAATATCGGGATGACAACGAAAGACAAGGCCAGCAGGAAAACAAAATAAGTGGAAAACTAATGTAGTGGAAATATCTGAGGAAATACGTGAGAAAAGACTACAGCGGTGCGGGATAGAGATGGATAGAGATACATGATGATTACATTGACACAGGAGTTCCACGAGATGACAGGTTTACCACGAGACGAAGCTCAAGACCGGATGTTGTGGGGACAATTAACTAGTAGCGCCGACCTCATAATAATACAAGATTGTGCTAAGACGGAACCAAGGAAACAGTAATTTAATTTACTTCTAAGAAAATTAGGTTTCAATAGAACCTCTGGAGTAAACAACTTTTATATTGCGACAATTTTAGCTTAAATTTTCAGATGAATTTTGATGTTATAAGTTTTCTTCCTTCGATAGAATTATTGATATTACAAAATGTTAATTAAGACACATACAGTAAGTTAACGGCTTTTTGATTTGGTATATTTGGTTTAATTTTAAATATTTATTTTTGGTTTTACATAAGTCATAACGACATAAAAAATAATTGGTTAATGCCCTCGGCCAGTTTTTGCTTTGCTTTTCTTTCTGTTTATTACTTTAACGGTTGTGTTTGATTATCTTCTCTCTCTTCTGTGTTTTGATGCATTTCATTTTTATTATAGTCTTTTAGACAAAAAAATTCTCAAACTGTAATAATCACAGAAAAATAAAGGGTTACAATCGTCACTTCTCTTCAATTTCAAACCAAAGTGGGAGTATCCAAAACTTATAAAGACATCATTACAAATTACAACCGACCTTTAGCGTGATACTAATAAACTTACTAAATTACAGAAAACAACAATGATAAAACCGGTTCAAGAAACTAAAATACTGAGAATCATATTTTTTCGTATAGCTGAAAATGACAGACTTTTTTCCATTCTGCAATTCCATTCCTAAAACGAACCTATTCGATTGAAACGCTTCAAAACCAAAAAGGTACGAGAAGAGTGAAGCTAATGTTATCGAAAATTTGTAAAATAAAAGTGATGTCACTTGATGCTGTGTAGTTATAACCTGTATAGCTGTTAAAACTGAGAAAGTAAATACAGTTTTAGGACCAAATCTCAAAATTTAAATGCAGTTTTACCAAAGGAAAAATGTAGGGTTCAGAAGCTAATCAGTGTAAGTCAATATTTTCTTGAAATTGACTTATGTACCGTAAGTCCTACCCCATTGTTCAAATTTTTGGTAGACACAGCGCCCAAGTCACTGCTTTGAGATATCAGCAATAGATAGCGACACCTATTCTGACCACCGATTAAAAAATGCGAATTGTTCAGATGTCAATTAGTGTAAGTCGGTTGAACGTCGTGTTAGGTTTAATGGCGTGTTAAAAACAATACTTACGTTACAATGACTGAACATATACTTCGTTTATCGATAGAAAATGATGAAAATGATCCGTACTCTGATAGTGGATAAGAATATGTACCAGAAAGGGAGGATAATGAGGAAAATCCATCGGATTCTGACGAGGATTTTGGTAAGTGATTTCTTAACCTCTAAAAGATGTAACATTTCCATGGAAATGCTTTCTATGCTTTATTAATTGCGAATTTAAAATTGCGAAAATGTACATGAATTTGGTAAAATTTCTTGCAAATCATATTACATTATCATGTTTTTTGACTTACATTGTTTGACCTCGGAAATTTTGTTTCAGATTGTTCAGAATTTGCTGGAGATAATGAAGTCGAGATGGAGAATAACGTAGTCGAGAATGACGATAGTACCAACACGGACACTGCAACTAAAGGAAGAAAACGCAAAGGAAACCCAAGTACATGGAAACGAGTAGTCAATGCTGCAAATAGGTACTCTGGAAAAGCTTACGTGAATAGAAGCGGTAGGAATGTATCTGAAAAAACATTTAAAAATGTTGACTGTAAATGTGCGCGGCGCTGTTTTACTAACGTAAGACCTGAAGAAAGGCAAATTATTTTTAATGCCTTTTATAAATTAAGTGATAATACGAAGCAAAATATTTATCTTCGTGGGCTCATTCATAATAGCCCTGTTAAACAGCGCCGTGCCAGGAATTCGTGAAGACCACCAAAATCAAAGTCAATAAAATATTTTTTAACCACCTCAACAATGTCAACTCGCGTGTGTAAAAAATTTTTCATAGACACATTTCAAGTTAGCGATTCACATATTTTTAAAATCTCATGTAAATCAGAGCCATCCGCTTGCATTGATAAAAGGGGCCATAAAGAACCAAGCAATAAAATAGATATTACAAACGTCAAAGAACATATTCAATCATTTCCTTGTTACAAAAGCCAACAGGAGATTTTTAAATCCAGATTTAAATATCAGAAAAATGTTTCAGCTGTATAAAGAGAAATGCGAACAAGAAGGCTCAGAACCAGTCAAAGAAAAGATGTATTATCACGTCTTTTCTACACATTTTAATCTTCATTTTAAGCCACCATCTAAAGACACCTGCCAATTATGCGACAATTTGCAGAACGTCATAACTTTTGAGAAAAACGATGAAAAAAAAACATCAAGCAGTCACAGAAAAAGAACTTCACCTAAGAAAGGCAGAACTAGCAAGAACATCATTAAACAATGATAAACTTTCTGCTGATGAGACCACTTACGTATATACATTCGATCTAGAAAAAGCTCTTCCATTTCCAAAACTTAGCACTTCTGCTGCTTACTATAAGGTAAACATGTATGTTTATAACTTTGGAGTTTATTGTTTTAATAATAACAAAGGATACATGTTTATGTGGGATGAAACAGAGGGGTCTCGGGGTTCCCAAGAAATTGCATCGTGCCTGGTAAAACATCTGAAAGAGCATGCTAGCAATTCTAATCATATCGTTATGTACTCCGACTGTTGCACAGGCCAGAACCGAAATATTAAATTAAGCTTATCTTTGCTGAAACTTGCTCAAGATCCAGGAATGACTACATCTATTATTGACCACAAATTCCTGGTATCTGGGCACAGTTATCTTCCAAACGACGCCGACTTTGGCGTCATTGAGTCAAAAGCAAGAAAAAAAGAATTTATTTACGGTCCTACAGATTGGACCAATTTAGTTAAAAGTGCCAAAAAAACTAATTCATTTCACGTAACAGAAATGAAGGGAGAAGAATTTGTCTCGACGAAACCGTTGGAAGACTCCATTTGTAAGAGAAATTAATACTGAAGGGGGTAAAGTTAATTGGCTAAAAATAAAATGGTTTAGATATTGCAAAAATAAACCAAATTCAATCTTTTATAAAGAAACGTTGCAACATGATTTTCCGTTTTATGAGATCAACATTGCAAATGCTCTAGCAAAAGGAAGACCTCCCAATTTGGTTAATATTGTTCAGGATCCACTTTATCCAAATCGTAGGCATGTAAAGCCGATGAAAAAGAAGCACATGTCTGATTTGCTGACTTATATTCCGCCGCACTACCACCAGTTTTATAAAAGTTTGCCAGTACTAAACGAGAGAACACGAGCTTCGACTTCCAAAGTTAATGTAGAAGCAGAAAATGTCAGTGATAGTGACGATTCAGATTACATAGATTAAGTTTTAAAAAAAAATCAGAGCACACTAAGCTTAAGTCAGATTTTTTTGAAAATTTTTGTTTTTAAAAAAAAACAGTTACTATTTCTGTTTTAGTTTTCTTGAATTTAGGTGTGTCAGTATGTTATCTTACAACGAAAAATGTATTCTGCAAATTTACAGAAGTTGTTATTTTTTTATATCCAATTAAAATAAAAAGGTAATTTATTTCATCTTTTTGTTTACTGACTTACACTGATTAGCTTCTGAACCCTCCAAATAATACAGAAAACCAAAAAAAAGTAAACAAACAGTTCAACGTCTAAAATTTAATTATATCAGAAGATTCCGGAAAACAAGCAGCAAGTCAAGGGTATTTAAGGAATAAGGGAGTATTATGGGCAAGTAAAGTAATTCCATCAAAGAAAAAAAAATAACCGTTATAATATATCACAGAATTTTATCTTGAAATAATCTCTTTTAATTAAATTCTTATAAACATTTTCTTTAATTTTAATTTTAATATTAAATTTTTTAATTAATATTTTAAATTTTATAATTTTAACTAAAATGACTACTTTTGACCAGGTCGTACTTTTAAAAACGTATATGTATAGTGTTTTTTATATTTAAAATTTTAATATTTTTCGCGTTTTATATCTTACAATTAGTAGTAATATAGTTACTTCTTTTTACATATTTTTAATATTATTATGTTATATTAGGTACTATATTATAATTAGATTTTTTGGACTTCGTCAATAAAACGCATTCATTGACAATGAAGAATAAGCAAATAAAAAATAACTAAACAAACAAAATACAGGGTGAGCAATTAAACAACACATACAAAATAAAGTTTGATTTATTTAATAAATTATGTGTCAACAGTGAAAAGTTATTGTTTTTTTATAGCAAATAACGGAGCAACAACAATAGTAGTAATAGGTATTAAATACTACTCTGAAAATCGACTTGTATATTACTACTGCTAAGTTTCCGGGTTTTGCACATTGTTTTTAATTTTTTTTAATACAAAAACCGCCAAAATAAATGTAGGTATATAAAATATCTTGATAACATCACTTACAATAAACACTTAACCAATTAGACATTAATTTAATATAATTTTAATGAATGCTAATAACCGTATCCGCAATCATTGTAACACATTAATAAAACCAACCAAAACAACGTAGTATAAATTGTTTTTATAATACCATTTTCACAGCACATGTTCATTGTTAAGTTTGTTGTAATTATAACTATCAGTTTTATTCAATTAAATATATTAAATAGAGACCATTAGCCTAAAAATATTTACCGGTAAAACATCGTTAAAAAGGAAAATGAAACGAGACTCGAGTTCAAGAGTATTGCTTTGGAGTGTGGTAAAAACGTGTGAACAGTGTTAGCATGCCAAAGATTCCAGAATGGCAACACAGGCTAAAGCATATGACTAAGAATTAATAAAATATACCAATATTCCATTATTTTTTGTAATAATAAAATTTTAGGAAATTTAGAGTGAAAGTGGCAAGGTCGCTTTTTCTCCGTAGCGTATGCCGTTGGCCCGTTCATTCATGGCTTTAACAGTTATCCTGGCATAGCATTTTATGCGTAATGTCTTTGATAGGTCGGAATATACGTGTTTTAGTACAATTTTAAGTCAGTTTTGGTTTTTCTTAAAAGGACCATATCCATAGACTTTTAAAATTGGGAATGGAGGTGTGAAAAAATGGATCCTTTTTATGCGGGATTGCCTTTTCACAGGTTTGCTCGGTGGAATACAGGCGGCTTGGAAAGCCATAGCGGCGGCGCGCGATGTCAGATGTTTAGCGTCCTCTCTCTCTCTCTCTCTCTCTCCTCTTTCTTTGTCCTACATACGCATTATGTATGAAACAAAATAAAGGGCTATATGAATGAATGGTGTCGTCTTCTCTTGCTAAAGGTCAATAATCTGGGATCAGGCACTGCCTGTAACTCCCTTTGTGTGTGGCGGGTTTTTAGTTGCTAATTGTTCCTTGGGTTTTTGTTGAGTTTGGAACTGGCTGGCTCAGCATCTGGGGAGCCTGTATGTCCTCCCTCTGTTTGGTACTGGTTATGGTGCATGTGAAGGGCGGATTAGGTTGCTTGAATTTGTGTCTGCCTTTGTGAAAAAGTTCTGGGAAATTTCTTCGACGAATTATTCGATTTCAGCTAAGTTTAGTTCTTTGTGTAGTGTAGTGTTTCTAATGAACCAGCCAGCGTATGTTGCTATTCTAAGTATTTTGCTTTGGAAACTTTGGATTTTGTTTTTTCCTGTTTTGCAGAGTGATGACTAGGTTGGTACTGCGTACAGAAAAGTTTATCTCGGTCAGTTTTGGTCATTGTAATTTATAATATTATTTTTACCGTAGAATAAGTGGTGCCACCTTTGGCTCACATGATCAGGTGCATCTGATCATGCATCATATTGCCTTCCGTTGGGAGTTTTAATGTTTTCTTTAGTTCGAAAACGGCATAGGTTGAGTTGACATGATCGCTTAGGGAGATCGCATGTTGGTTCTGGTGAACGGTTAGTGATATGCAACCCGCACTTTTAGCTACGACGTTGGACGCATGTTGCCCGCGACGGTTTTGTAGTGCTGTGCAGTTTGATCATGCCTTGGATGTATCATTTTTACATAACAGACAACATGGTATGAACTTATAAGCGAAACAAGGCATATTATGTTTTTTACATCTAGTTTTGATACCTGAGTGTCCGTTGCTCATAAGGATTGGTATCCGTTGCTATCGATACTTGGGGGTATCGAGCATCCTGCACATCGCCACAACGGGGACTAAAAAAAGCGAATATTGGGTTTGTGGTTGTCTTGCCAAGGCACGATCGTCCATTTTATTTTTGGCTGCTAGCTCAAGATGGTATGGGTGAGCCTTCCCTACGCCCTGTAGAGAGCCTTGCGGATTTGGGAGTGCCACCCCGAATTTTTCTTCCGCGGGTTTGTGTGACTGTTTGTGCCGTTTTAGTTTGGCTGTTAATGCCTTTTTTTCGGGAGAATCTCATTTTAATGTATCTAAGCCGTGAAGGCTGGCAGGCACCCGTTTAGACCCGCCCAATAACCTTTAGGCTCTTAACATTAGGTATCAACTGTATCTTCTCTGGACGTAACATATCCCATCCATATCTCACTTAGAGGGAGACATCTCATCTTCTTTTCCACCAGGAGAATTCTTTTCTCTACACCTCGACTATACCTTTGTTTACGGAGGGAGTTCTTTTCTTCCGATCTTGTCTTGATGCCCGAATACCTCTAAGGGCTCGGACACCCCTTCCGAAAAGAACCCTTCTGCTCGCGCCAGAAAACTAGGCCGTTGCTAGGAGCCAGCAGCTCGCTAGAGAGCTCTACGGTAGTGGTCACCACGGCCGTCATAACCTTGGGCCGGGACACCCTCATCAGAGGACAACGGCACTGTTTCAGGCAACCTCTTTCTTTTTTATTATTTCTTTTTATTATTACTAACTTTACCTGCAGTTAGCTTTAATTATGTTTGGTAGAATTTGATTATTTGATATTTTCCTCCCACTAGTTAGCTGATCCCGTCACCATTTATTTTGTTTCCTTTTCCTAGCCTTTCAATTGAACTGACATGTCTTGAAACTTTGGACCCCCAAAATTAGAGACTGCAAACCCCATGATAAATAAAACAACCTTTGCGTTTTTTAAATATCTTTCCAAAAAAAAACAATAATTGTTTTAAAAATGGCGATTTCTTCAATGCTTTTAATATGCCTTGGCAATTTTCTACTGGCATGCTATTCATAAATAAAAACGGCATCCTATGAATATATAAAAGTAAGTGAGAAACTTAACTAAACTGAAGAAAATGTATTGTATTCTCTGTAGTAGGTTGGCGGACCCCTAGGGGTCCGCGAACCACCATTTGGGAATCACTGGTCTAGAGAATGGCTCTTTTAGAATTATTTTGGTGATTAGGGAATTCTAGATTGTCACTCATCTATATATATATATATATATATATATATATATATATATATATATATATATATATATATATATATATATATATATATATATATATAATAACATGTCCTGACCTGACTGACTGACTGGCTGATTCATCATCGTCGAGCCGAATCTGCTGAAGCTATACATATGAAATTTGGTCAGTAGTTTTATTTTATAATGTAGAGACTCACTAAGAAGGGATTTTTCAAAATTCAATACCTAAAGGGGTCATAAGCGGGTTGACAGTTTGTATGGAGAAAAAATATTAGTTGGTCCTATTAACTTGAAACTTCATAGAAGTACTCCAAAAAATAAATGATTACACACATGTTTTACAGTTTTTAATAAATCAACCCCTAAGGGGTAAACTGGGGGTTCAAAGTTTGTAATGGAGTAAAATTGTTATACCGCGGACGAAGTCGCGGGCGCAAGCTAGTGACTACATAAAATAACAATACTAAATCTTCATTTTGTTTACCTATTAGGGCAATAATGTGAAGATTGTCAAACTAATGTATTTACCTTTATTTTTATTCCAGTTTAGTTGTATCAATGCAAAAATTCACCTCTTCTAACAATTTAATTATTTTAATTAATTTTATTACAAGACCTTTGTAGGTCATCTCGTGTGTTAGTTGTATTACTTATTTCATTTATAAATGCCATTGAGAGGATGTATTACTAATATTATTCTTTCATATAACGTTTTTAATAATATGAAATAATCATGTTGTCGATTAAAAGGAATTTTTTTATTAATAAATGATCGTTTTGTAACCACAAAAGGCTTGCTGTTTTTAAGATTGGAATAATAATATTATATGCACCAATGATAGCTTTTGCATAGGATAAATTACCGCGATCTCGCTCGCATGTTAATGATAATATTTATATTTGATATCTTTATATTTCTATATAAGTTTAAAAGAAAAAACTGACTGACTGACCGACGTATCAACGCACCGCCCACACCGTTAGATCTATATATATATATATATATATATATATATATATATATATATATATATATATATATATATATATATATATATATATTGAAAATGCTATTCTCACACTACGCCAACGTGTTGTCCAAGGAGTATCATCCTTGGTGGTTCAATGACCTGATATCACAGGTACAAATGAACCGTGCCACCCTGACGACAGGTTTCGATACTGTTAGATCTCATTCAGGCCGTGTCGAGCGGGTGTTAAATGGTCGAACCAATATATATATATATATATATATATATATATATATATATATATATATATATATATATATATATATATATATATATATATATATATATATATATATATATATATATATATATATATATATATGTTTAAAAAAAATTAAATATACTTTCAAGAAGGAATTAAAAAAACAAAGAATTTCTTAAATCTTGCTATTCCACTAACATATTATTTTAAAAATAAAATTGAAATTAGAAAAAATATATGAAAAAGAAAAATGTTGTTTATACATAGGTTCCTACTGCTGAGCTCTTTCCGTAAGAGATATAGGCTAAAAAAATTCGTTCGTTTTGCGACGGCTGCACTGCTAGGTCTTAAAAAAATATAAGAGCTTTTAAAAAAATATTACTAAATGTACATTTAGTTTTCAAATTCTATAACTGTCTATGAAATTTCAATTCTTTCACGCTGCCTATTTATTTTAGTATTGCTCTTTTTAAAATAATAGTAATTATAAGGCGTTTAAATTCAACCTTTATAGTAAAAATGTTACTTAATTATTTATTTTATTATTTATTGCTATTCGCTTTTGCAACCTTAATTGCCGTTAGATTAACAAAAGGTGGCCTGAGAAGCAACATTAACTAATAGTAAGGTTATTAACATGGCATATCTATTTTTATTACAATATATTTAGAAGAAAAGTTTTAAGAAATTTGAAAAGATTAATAGATCAAAAATGAAGACCATTTGAAGGTGCAGTATTTTTAATAATATTTGAATTGATTAAGAGCACAACATTCCTCAAAAAACCTTTTCAGCATTTGAAAAACAAAAATAACAATAAATATAATTATCAGGCATTCCCTTTTGTGTGTTTACGTTAGCTATTATAAACTAGAACTAAGTTAGTAAGTTTTATGTTTTGATAATAATAATTATTTCCTAAAATTGTGCATTAACTTAACGAAGTGAGAAATAAACGGCAAGCCTGGCTGTAGTACGGCATTATTTAAAATTTGTAAAATAGTATTTTTAATGCCTATAATTTATATTTTGTAGAATGTTCAACAACTGAACCTGGAAATGTATTGCATAATATTTATTATACAAGTGAGTTATGTTGCATCACGTAAGAAAAAGGTTAGAGCACGAGGCCGAATTTTTTAAGTGACTTATATGTAATAACTCACATCAATTTTCATATAATAGCGCAAAATTAAAATTTATGAAATGAAATTTAAGTCAAAAATGACATTAGTTATTTGATTTGTCATTAACAGCATCAACAATGACGTTTATACAGGAGGGTTGCTAAAAAGTTGCAAAGAAAGCTGGGTATGTAACCAAGGAATCATTTATTTACCAGAGAACGGTAGACGAGTTTGTCCTCGTCCAAGGAGGCACCACCACACACATATACTTAAAAGGGCTGGTGAAATCAATACGGATGTTTCCAGCTCTGGATGTGTGAGTCGGAAACACAAACGCGAACCGATCGAAATTCAACAAACGTCAATTACAACTATAAAATGGAAAATTTCCAAAGGGTCTAGCCGGTTAACCATATGACAAGTGCCCCAACGTCCTTTCCATGTTCATACCTCGTAAATTATTGTTCTTTGACAGAAACATTTTTACACCAAATTTCAAACCCCTCCTCTCAGTAATGAGGGAGTTATGGGGGTGGCGACCCATAACTTAAAAATTCATTATCTTTAAAACTATTTGAGATATCTCAATGAAATTTTAACTGCGCATAGTTGTTTATAAGGTTTATATAATATGATTTTTTCAGATTTTTATCTCATTATTAAATGGTATAAAACAAGATGTTTAATTTTTAGAGGTGGTTTATCATACTTACCCCCGGAGTGACACCAACTAAAAAAAATTAGTATAGTCGTCTATTCTCTAGTAATAACATAAAAAAATTACACAAAGCTCGAATAGGTGGAACATTGTTAAAAGAAATAAAAACCAATGTGACATGTAAAATGAAGCATTATTTTGGGGAATTAATGTAAATATAAGTCGTACTGACGAAGGAATCGGGAATAACACATTAATTTTTATTTTTTTTAACAATGTTCCACCTATTCGAGCTTTGTGTAATTTTTTTATGTTATTACTAGAGAATAGACGATTTGTTGGTGTCACTCCGGGGGTAAGTATGATAAACCACCCCTAAAAATTAAACATCTTGTTTTTTACCATTCATTAATGAGATAAAAATCTGAAAAAATTATATTATATAAACCATATAAATAACTATGCACAGTTAAAATTTCATTGAGACATCTCAAATAGTTGTAAAGATAATGAATTTTTAAGTTAAGGGTTGCCACCCCCATATCTCCCTCATTACTGAGAGGAGGGGTTTGAAATTTGGTGTAAAAATGTTTCTGTCAAAGAACAATAGTTTACGAGGTAAGAACATGGAAACGATGTTGGGGCACTTTTCATATGGTTAACCGGCTAGACCCTTTTTTAAGAAATTTTAGAAAAGGCTGGCAAAGCAACATTCAGTATTATTTCCACAAAATTGAGAATCCGCTACAATAAAAAATTTTATTGTAGCGGATGCTCATAAGGATTGGATAAATTACTTGAAGGCGTCAATGAAGATGTTCTACTAGCATATTTCCTAAACCTTAGTGAAAAATTAGCTCCACCATCGCTATGGACTAAGTATTCTATGATGGAAACCACTTTAAAAGTTTACAAGAGTACAGACATCTCCAGATATGGAAAACTGATCGCTTTTCTGAAATCCAAGACCAAAAAGGCCAAGATTTTGAAAAGAATAAATCAATTTTTGCGGGAAGCTTCTGAAGGACAACATCTTTTATTAAAGGTAATCACCCATTACTTTAGGTTTAGGTTACTGTTGTTGGTTTTTTTTTATTTATAAATATCCTTGAGTTTGGATATTTTTAAAAAAATTTACAGCATCATTTTGCAAAAACAAAAGTTGTTTTTTGGAATCGTATGATATTTATATCCATTTATTTTTTAAAGTGGCGCCAACATTAGAATTTCTTTTAAAATAACCCAGCACTTTTATGACTATAACTTACTAGTGAGATATGAGTCATTACTCACTATAGTGCGTTATGAACAACTTTATACGTTTAAAATCTCATCAATATTATACACTTTATATGAAAATGTTGGATAAAATATTATCATGTAAAATATTTCAAAAAATGTATAAATTTCGATTTTATCGGACTCATATGATAATCCGGTGCACAAAAAACGGTACGTTTTTTCTATAATCGCCCACCTTCCCCACGTGGGAATTTTTGGAGGTTCGCTATATTTTATTGTCTTTCAAAAATGAAAAAGAAATATGAAAAACAAAACTTAAAATATCGTTTTAATGTTCATATAAAACAATACACCCGTATTCAAATTCAACCTTTGATCACAAAATATTAATTTTTAATAACGTCCCACGCACGTCAGTTCTACACGTACTTATTTTAAAGAAGAGTCCGTGAGATCTCTCGCGTTACCTTGACATCTGATTTTCGATTAATTTTTAAATGTCAGCAATCGGCTAATTTGTTGCTAAGTTGGAAAAGTTAAAATTAACCGCAAAACGGATGTTTAAGTCTGTTGTTTATGTGACGTGCGGCCTTTAGTTAAATCTTCTGCTATTTAATGCTAATCTGATCTATTTATAACTAGTCAGTTATATTTTTATTTATTTGAATCATGTTAGTATCGTCTAATAGTCCAAGCTAGGGATTGCATGGGTTTATGTTTGCTTAATTTTTCAACATTTTTAAGAGTAGTAACCAGGTAACATCTCTTTTATTTTGTTTTTTTTTTACTCAATTATTTACTATATAGAAAACCAATGACTCTCCGTCATAGTCACATAAAAAACCAAATATAATCATGCGTGGGTTCGGTCTTTAAAATTTTACTGTCATAAAACTAGATTTACAATATATCGTTTTCAGACAATAAATAGTCCGATCTAAAAGTGATATTGCTTCAGTTGCTTTCTAAATGCATTTTTTTCTTTCCCTTTACAATAATCAATTTTGTGATTCAAAATAGAAATTTTCATCATTTTTGTTTGAGGAAACACGATAAAAGAGAAAATAAACTTTCTTTTGAAAATTCACATTGACTAGGAATAATTTGAAATCTTACAGTCAGATTCTTCAACGCTAGATCGGTCTAATTTGATAACCAAAAGTTTTAAACTGACTAGAGTAAGAATAAGACAACTAAATTTTATCCTGTGAATTATTTTCAAGCTTTTTCGTAAATTTATAAAGAAAATGGCAATTTTAGTGTATGCGGCGAAACGCCTCATATGTCCCAGCGCGATCAGATGTCGGCGTGCGAGCATGAAAACATCCCATTTTAAGCTCATGATCTCGCAATAAAAACACCATTAAAAAAATAACTGAAACATAGTTTTGAATGCATTGTTTCCTCAGCTTTCCGAATGTGTATTTTTTTTTGAAATTCCGCCTCCAAAAGCACTAAACGTGTTGTATCTCGAAAAACGCCATTTTTATCATTTTTAAATACGATAGATCAAAAGATCAGGATTTTTTACGCCGATAAAGCTATTTTTCAAAGAGAACTATTTTTTTGTTTACTAGGCATTAATCGAAAAGCATAGCCCGGCGAGCCTTTGCAGCGTGCCCAGGCCGAGTGGTATGCATTAAAATAGAGCAGTAAAAAGTGTAATTGTTGTTTTATGCAATAAATCGTTCACGGCAATATTTGTGACCCTAAAGAAAGCTGTTGAGATTAGATTACAAATATAACACAAATTTTTAAGGGTGTAGTTTATTTGGGTTGAGTTGGGTTCCAGTCTTGAGATTTGACATTTTTCCGAATATCAAAGAACCCAAAAACTCAAGAACTATTGTTCAAGAATATTCACAAAAAAACGCCAGCATCGAATAAGGCATTGTCAAAGTTCAATAAAAGTTTAAAAAAAAGTAAACATCCAACCACAGAGTCTGAGCCCACGCGTCGCTGCCCCGCCGCGCAATGCCAAGGCTCGCCGCGAGATGCCAAGGCTCGCCGCGCTATGTTTCTCGACTAATTCTTTGAAAACAAAAAAGTCCTTTCTGACAAAAAAAATTTTCGACGTAAAAATCCTGATCTTTCAATCTAGCGTATTAAAAAAAGATAAAAATAGGCTTTTCGACATACACGAGCACGTTTAGTGTTTTTTTGAGGTTAAGGAGGCAAAATTGTGAAAAACAACCCAACCCAACCCAATCAAACCCAATCAAACTATGTTTCACTTCTTTTTTATAAGGGGTTGTCATTGCGAGATCATGAGTTTAAATTGGCATGTTTTCAGGTTCGTGCGCCGCTTGGGAGGCGATTCACCCCGTATTCCCGGATACCTCTTACAATAATAAAGCTAAATTCATTTGGGCCCAAGAAGAAACCGAGCAAAGTGCGGAATTATTAAAATAAGTCACAGGTTCTTAATGACGAATTATTTACAATGACAGGACGAAAACCTACCAAAAGCTAACTGATCAGCTAGAAGATCTTAATTTAAATCAGTACTAATTCTTAAAGCTTTTTAGTAAATCTAAGAGTTATTAATTAGTAACTTTTGTATTACAATACGACGTTTCTTTTCTTAGTAATTTTTGCCTCCTCCGGCGTAATATACATAAATAAAAACGAAATTTGACTTGATGCATCTCCAGTATTATATGATAGTTTTATCTCTTTTAATATTTTAGACTACTATACGCACACCCGCAGGCAAAAAAATCGTTCACTATTTCACAGTCTAAGTTTCAGTTCTCTAAGAGGGATTTTATTAAAGAACGTTTAGCCTGTGAATTAGTAATACGAATGTATAATTCATTATCTTTAAAAGCAATAACGGGGTTTCTGTCTTTATCGACTGTTAAACTCAAATTTTGTAAGCTATTGAGTTTCTCTTTTCCTTTGGCAAATAAATAGTATATTATATATCAAGGGACTAAAGCAAGCCTTTTAATCCTGAGGGCAAAATTTAGTGCCCGATCCGAAGGCAAGGGACCCTTTAGTCCCGTGGTATATACGCTATTTTTTCACTGCAAAAATTATAGGACACAAAATTCACAAATATTCTTTTGTATTATTTTTAAAATCACTTTGCACGATAATAAGACATATGCATACCTGTAATAATAGTTTATTTTAAAATCATAATGGCTTTTCTACTATGGAAACTAAAATTTTGTTTAAAACTATCAAACAATTTTTTACCAGAGAGTTCCAAACTATGAGCGATTTTATCGTTAATGAAATTGAGAGAGATGCAACAGAAGCTACGTCTAGCTTATTGTCGACCAAATCAAGAACAGTATATGAAAAACAATACGAATATTTTGCAACCAGGTTCGAGTCCAAGAAAATAACTAAATATACAGAAACCGTATTCCTAGCATATTTTCTTTAAAAATCGACGAAGCTGCGAAGCTCGACCTTATGGTCCCAGATTCAATGGTCAAAGCGATACTCCAGATTAAAAACAATAGACATTGGTAAATTTTCCAAACTAATATCATTTCTAAAAAGAGGTGATGGGTACAAACGTAAGAAATCTAAAATTTTGACTTCAGAACAAGTGGATAATTTTGGCGTTTTAAATAGGTTAGTGCAGTCTATGTTTTAATGTAATAAATATTATGTTTCTAACGTTACTTGTTGTTATTTTTATTGTTACTACAGGGAATAAAAATACATTTTAAAGGGATTTAAAGCATTTTTAAAAGTGACACTTTAGTCCCTAAAAATATAAACTAAAATAGCCTTTTTTAACTACAGAGCGCAGAATAAATGTTTCTGCAACAGTTTTTAGGAAATATATGTTACGGATTAAATGATTATTATTAATTATGATAAACACGAATGGGCAGTTTAATAAATTCCATTTAAAATTTAACATACTGACTGGTCATTATAAATACTACTTTGATCTGGCTGAGCAAAGTACTAACCTGACTAGTAAAGAAAAGACTTAATCAAAGTTATTGCAACCCAAGCAAACCTGACAAAACAAAAAAAAAAGGAATAAGTGCAGGTTTACTTAGGTTTGCTCAGGATCTTCCTCTGTCACTTGTTAATCAATATTTTTTAATCTTTAAAGTTCAAAATTAATTTAGAAACACTGTATTTTCGAAATATATTGTGGTGACCGAATAATAATTTTTTGAAAAATTGTATTGTGGAAAAATTGGATTTTCGAAAAAAATTACTTTCGAAAATGCATGTTTTTCCCAGCCAGATTAGAGTAGTGGTATTCCTAATAATCAGTCAATATGATAAAATATGAATACACAACATGAAATTTAATAAACTCTCCATTCGTATTTGCCATTATTCATAATGGCTGGGGATTATGTGTTTTGCCCTTTATAATCACTTAGTCCATAACATGACAAAAACCCTTTATTTTATTACAATTGACGCCGTAAACTGAAAAACCTAAACTTTGAAGCCCTCTTAAATATTTCAAGCAAAATCTTATAAGTATGGCAAAAATTTCTAAATTTATAAAAAAAAATATTTAAAAGCTCTTTAAATACATCTAATCACCTTTACACATATCACGTAACGAATAAATAAAACCTCAAAAACAATGGCTACAGTAAAATATAAACAACTTAAGACAATAAACAATTTCTTCTCATTACTTTAAGTGGTTATTGATGGTGCAAAATACTTTCACTCTCAAACGAACCGTTACACTTCATTAAACTCAATTATTATGCCAATATTTGTGGCGAAAAAAGTATGGGTGTGCATCAACAAAAAAGTTTATTATTGTGTTGGTACTTTGACGAATAACTATTACGTTTGGGAGACATTGTGATGCTGTTTTTATATTTCATAGGAAAAATCTTTTTAAATTTTTTTCCACTTTTCTGAATTTGGTGACCATTCTCGTTGCTGGGTGTTAATTTCTCAGATATTTTATACAGGGTAAAAGGGTATAAGTGCAATAATTCTAAGGGGTATTAGCATAGATGTAGTAAAACAAAACAAAAATATATACCATTGGTCGAAAATCAACCGTTTACTTAAACTTTTTAATTTTCTTTGAAGCTTTTTAGGGAAAGTATAAGGAGAATAATAACGAAATTTCGCGCTGCTGGAAGAGAAATTGTTTTTAGCAAAATGTACTAATTTTTTTTTTATCTCGTACAATCCACGTAGACTTGAAGCCTACTACTAACGCGCCCAAAAAGGAAATATAATCTACTGACGTGGAAATTAAAGAATTGGAGGTTGGAAGGGGAAGGGAAAACATCTGCAGGCAATTTATTCCATAATCTGGAGACTCTAGGTATCAATCAGCGTGAAGTGGAATGTTCTAGGTGGTCAGTAAAGGGATGTATATGTAACGCTATTCTTGTTGTTCTGTTAGGAACAGTCAAAGGGAGGAATTAGAGAGGCTAGTTCTTCCAAGCAGAATCCTTAGAAATATTGGTAGAAAAGGGACAGATTTCCAACAGCACGGCGGGACTGGGTCTTTGAATGAGTCGAATGGCTCTCTTTGGGATAGAATCAAGGATATTAATTGTCTAAGGTGATGGTGCTCCCCAGATATGGAAACAATAATCGCATCGCCTAAATATCAAGTAAAATATTGATAAATGATTTCACTTAAGTAAAATCATTTATTAATTGATAAATAAGCGATGAAATCCGATCTTTCTTTGTGCATTTTGCTTATAACAATTCTTTTTATAACAGCGCGAAATGTGGTTGTTATATTCTTTGCTTTTAGGTATACGGTTGGTTTTCCTCGGTTTTTTTTTGTCTGTAGTATCACTCCTTAAAATTATTGAACGAATACCCCTTTCAACCTGTATCTGCTTTTGAGTAGAACCTTGAGAGAGAAAAAATCACATCCCTTTCCTCCAAGTTTGGTTTTCTTAACATTGTTGTTGCTATTCTCTATATATATATATATATATATATATATATATATATATATATATATATATATATATATATATATATATATATATATATATATATATATATATAATATATACATATATATATATATATATATATATATATATATATATATATATATATATATATATATATATATTTATATATATATATATATATATATATATATATATATATATATATATATATATATATATATATATATATAAAAGAAGAAACTGACTGACAGATCAACCTAACCTAACTCATGTTTCATGTATTTATAGTCATGACATCAAAACTACACTATTATCACCTATACCACGCGGACGAAGTCGCGGGGGAAAGCTAGTACAGGAAATATGTCCTTGTTTGCTCAGAATAAATCGTGGATTATACCTTACATTTTTTACGTGGTTTCCCCTCGTATATTATTTCTAACTATCCATAACTAATGATTTTTACTGTAATTTCATTACCTAAACAGTTTTTCCAGTGTACCGGAATGATCAAATAAGAGAAGGTAGTTGGTTTACCCGAAATAAGTGAGGGGCGAGGACGGATAATTATAGGTAGAATAGTTTCTAATGTTTCAGAATGTATTAAATATTATTAAAATAAATTCCAGAGAGCTTATTGGACTTCCAGGACTTTTTGAGGATTTCTCAACGGTGAATGAAATTCCATAATTTTTCCGGGGTTTGCAGGTGTAGATATATAAAACTCCGTAAATACTTAAATTTCCCTTTTTTACAAACTTGCTAAATTTACGCCGATTTAAGCCCTTGATTGGCAAATCAGACGTGTCTGAGAAATACCGATAGTGCATAGGGAATTTTCATAATAATATGTTAGATTTGCCAAAACTCTACAATTTTATAATAAAAGAACTCAACAAAACCAACGGTATGCGGATCTTCTTCGCGACTTTTGTTATTTGCATAAGGATTTAGCCTCAGGGTATAAGTAATTATTAACTTTTTTTTGTAATTCTAGTAGGTTTATTATTGTTATTTCCGGAGCCCATTACGAATCTATAAATTTAAAGAATCAGTTTTTAATGGTGCGTAGACGAAAGTCATTAATATTTGTACAATAAATTAGGCATATTCAGTGTTACATAATAATAGTTCCTATCAGACTGGGGATTTACTGTTAACATAGTCTTTAAATTACCAGTTTTATATATTTTCGAAAAAAGTTATTTAATATAATAGCTTGGTAAGAAATTTGTAGGACAGCTTAATGTCATTATAAACTGCCATTAATAGATTATTAAAATGTATCTTAAGATTACCATTTCACTTTCTATTTAATCACAAAGGAGGAACTATGAATTCTTCTACATTCAATTCATTTTCCAATAAAATACATATTTTTGTTATTTAGATTACCTCTTTAAAACACCATTTCTTTGTTATAAATCTTGCTAGAAGGAAAGTGAACACTAATTATATATATATATATATATATATATATATATATATATATATATATATATATATATATATATATATATATATATATATATATATATATGATAACTAAGCATTGTTTTAATCCCTTACGTAACAGATTTTACTTACGCGATTATAACGTATGTTTTAAGCTTCGGTTTCCTACAAAGCGGTACCGTAAAAAAGCGGGCGTATTTTGACGGCCGTTTTTGCCAGAGTAAAGTACGGTCGCTTTGACGGTGAACATTATTGTAAAGTAACGAAACGGTGTAAGACAATACGGCCGCTATGACAGTGAACTTCATTGTGAAAATTATGGAATATTATGTGCATATTTTCGCATTTTCTTCCAACCTATAGTTGTTGCTCCCGATACAACGGATAAGTTAATATGCCTGTATTTTGCATAATATTTTACGTGAAGCAAAAGTGCTCGCTCCGAATCAAGCTACTTTGGATGATCTTATGCCTCTACCAACGCAAAACTTAATTGATCTTGCCGAAAATAATGCACGTGCCCGACACACATCGCTTGAAATTCGTGATAAATTTAAGCTTTATTTCAAAGGACCCGGCGCTATTGAATGACGAAATCATTACTGTAGAGAACATTAAAAGAGATTGTATATCTGTCATTACAAAGTAAAACGTAAAAAGTAAATAAATAATATCCACCTGATTTACGTAGTATTGAACCAATTTCATGCCATAAGCTTTGCTTCAGTTGCATCTTCCTGTACTCCGCAGACTTTACATTATATAGACCTTCATGAGTTCTGACAGTCAATTAAAATTTCGTCTTGTTCACTGAACCGATTAATTTGTTCAGCCATTTTCAAATTCCATTCGCACAACACAATCTCTGCATAGGAGCACCGCTTAAAAACGTGCTGGCAATATCCCACCGTACCGAGCGGCCGCTTTCGAAAATACGGTGCAGTATTTGTATGAAGCGGTAGCGCCGAACGCTCTGGAGGAAAACACTAGGATTTGCAAACATGTACACGTTTTTTTGTGACGTCACTTGCCGTCAAAGTACGGCCGCTTTTTTACGGTACCGCTTTGTAGGAAACCGAAGCTTTAGTCCCTGGGTGTATTATATACTAGTACTAAATATTATTAGTATTCCTACTGGGCGACAAAAAAATGAGAGTGATTGAATGAAATTTAAAGGCTAGATTTTCGGTATTTTTTAAAAATATATTTTATTTTGGAAAAATGTTATTGTTGTTATAATAAATTTTATTTCTTTGATCTGTTTGAATTTGCCAGGAAGGGCGGCGCCCCAGAGCCAGCCGCCACTTGAAGCTACGCAAATTGCAGTAATAATAGAAGAACGTATAAGTTTTTAATGATATTAAAAAGTTGTCAAGACCTAACTAGAAGATCTAACTTTTAACCAGTAACCAGTATCTTACACATTTTTAGTAAATCCTTGGGTTTTTTAGAAATATAATTTTTGAGGGCTTTGTTTTGAAAAATATCAAAGTTACCATATTTCTTCAATTTGTTTGCATTTAAAACACACTTAGTTACAATACGTTCCTTTTAGCCAATTTTTAAATACAATTGAATTTAAATTAACATGATAATTCTGTCTAATTAGCTAACATAACAAAAATCTTAGATTTTTAGACCGACAAAAAGCTAGTAAATTTCCTAATGCACAAAAATTCACATCTCGTTGCGTTGTGTTGTTAATATTCTAAACGCATATTGTTAAATACCTCTTGTTTTAATTACATTACTAAAGTGTCATTACGTTACACAAATTTAATTACTTTGCCGGTAATGTACACCACAAGAAGAACTAAAAAAAATTGAACTTGTAATTAGAAGCATCGCAAAGGGTTAAGATTTAAGTATAAATTTGTTTGAGCAAGATGAAGATCGTTTGGAAGCCCAGCAAATCGCAGATATACTCAATCCCACATAAGATTTTAATGACACATGTCATTTCTCGTAACATTCTGTTTACACAACTTGAACTTTGGTCAGGACTGGACTTTACATTTTTTATCAAAATTTATTACTGTTTAAATAGTGTAACAGAATCTTGCTGAAATTTATTTACTGACAACCTATCTATGTGTAGAACTATGAAAAAGCAATTGTACTAGAACTATGAATAAGTTTAATATGTGGTGATATGCCGCTCTTGGTAAGATGATTTATTTTTAGTTTCAGTTAAACGAATGCGAAACGACAACTAAATTAAAAAAACAAAGCTTGGTCCTAAAATCGTGAAAAACAGAATTAATGAAAATCGTTTTAATTTGTTTTCATAGTTCGATTCGCGGAACCTTCATACACTTTATGGTTATGATTTTTCATCAAACTACTCGTTTATATTCGTAATTTACACCGCAAACATATAATTCCTATAACATTAATTAATTTTGGGATAATGTTTATCTAGATAATTATTAAACAAATAAAATATGTTTATCTACTTACTTTCTAATAAAAAGAAACACTTTAATTAAAAAAGATACACAAAGTCCAACAATATATTACCAAAATTTCTAATAAGGACAAAATACTGGCAAAATGCTATCTGACAATACCGAAAACCCACAGCAATATTCCTCAAAACAATCTTTGATTTAGCTTGTCATAAATCAAAATCGGAATGACGGGACGGCTCTGTAAATAGCGAAGGAACACGGAATAGACAAGACGGGTTGAAGACTGTCGGAAAGCGATATGCCGGTGCAAAGGCGTAAGAGAAGGATGCCCATCTACATGGCATTCGATGTGAGGTGCTGCACATACTCCACCTGTTGACGATTTTCCGGCTGCAAGGATTAGGTGCGGATTAACGTATGTATATTCCTAGCGTGCATGTAAGTGTATGCTCATTTATCCATTTCTCATCAAGTCAGTGATTGTCTGTGTCTGCGAGGTGTTTCCTGAATTAGGGAACTTTTAAATTGCAAGTTGGAAAATCTTACGTGGGATTGAGTATAATCGTAGATAACTATAGGTAATAATAATAAGTTTTTAATAACGATTTATTACAATGAACAAAAATATGTTTAAAAACCTAACTAATTAACTATATAATCCAATTTGATGTAAAACCATCAAAAGTCCTAAACTTTTTGTTAAATCCCGAAGTAAAAGTTCTTTTGATATGTGCAATAAATATTTCTAAATTTTAAATTTGTATAAAGGAGAAACCGATAAAGAATTTTGTAATTATTTGCCTTGAAGCTTAAGCAAAAGGAGATGCATTGCCCCCTAATTAATTTTATAGAGTAAATAGTAAATAATATTTACTATATACAAATATTATGTATATAGTGCTAATTAAATCAGAAATTATGTAGTAACGTATGAAGAAATATGTAAGTAAATCTTATAACGAGCTGTTGACATTTGTTTTATGCTATTTAGGTAAAACCTGCGTTCACCTAATATTTCTATTATTTGTAAAAATCGTATAAAAATATGCTTTGAGTGCTTTCATAGACAAGGTAAACATTAATTAAAACTTAAAATTTCATCTCAAATATTACAGCATAGTTTTGTTCTGAAAATTTACTGAAAATATTTTTAACTATGTCTTAATATAAAACCTTCAAAAAAATTCTTAATTGTTAAAATTTCGTTAATATAATATTATATAAAATGTTTTGTTCTATGATAATTTGGGCAGAAATCGTAGGATCAGCGAGGGGAAAAGGGGAGCGTTTTATAATATAAAAGAGTAGTTAGACCTGCAATGATTTACTAAAAGGAAACATGGCATTAAAGGAGGTTAAATGTGACAGAAATGAGAATTTTAAGGTAGATATGTGGGATTTCAGATGAAACAAAGTTAGGAATGAAAGAATAAGGGGAGCAACTAAAGATGAGCAAATATCTTATTTATAGGACAAAAGATATAATAAGAGCGAGGAGCTACAATGATTTTATAACCCGGCGGATCGAGAGCGATGAGTCATAAGTCAGGGTCGGAGTGGGTTTGCAATTTATTTTTATTGTATTCTGTATTTCATAATTTAAAAAAAAATGTAACCAAATTGATCAGTGATTAATAACCAGGAACTTTAACTGCATATAAAGTTGTGAAAAAAAAAACACCGCTTTCGACAGTAGCGTTGACAGTTGAAGGAGTTGATAGAGGTAAATGCGAATTAATACATACACTGCATTAATAACTACAAAGAAGTTATTCTTAGTTTGAAATCGACATGTTTATTTTGGAGAAATCTTTCAATCTTTTAATTACTACTTATTTCAAACATACGTGCAATCCTAAGCAAACATTTTAATGTAAACCAATACTTAATCTTAAAACCTCTTTAGTGAATTTAAGAGAGTTTAAAAAGTGTGTAAACCAAAGCAAACCTTACTCATGTTTGTTTTTGTTTCCTTAGGTTTGTTCAGGTTGTCCTCACTGGTTAACTGGAAGATTTTAATTTAAATCAATACTTAATCCTTTTAGTGAATCTCGGCGTAATAGTTTAACAAAAATTGGGAAATGTTCTAAGCAAGTCTGAGAAAACCTAAATATATTTTGAGTTTGCTCAAGTTTGTTTTTGTTTGCTTAGGTTTTTAAGGTTGGTTCTCACTGGCCAACTGAAAGATTTTAATCTAAACAAATGAATGTTGTAGTGAAGAGTACAATCGTCAGCGTAACTGTGGGTGGAATTGATAGTCGAAGTGGGCAGGTCATTAATGTGAAGGAGAAATAGGGTTGGTGCTAGACCTGAACCTTGGGGTACACCAGTATTGATAGGATGGAAGTTGAATGAGTCACCATCCACCACGACAGAATTGCGCCGATTAGAAAGAGTTTGAAGCTGGTTTTTAACGTTTTTCCAGCAAAACGATTGTAAATTTTAGTATTAAGAACTTGTAAATATCTGTTTTCCTGGGACGACAAATACTAATGGCTCTAAAAGATCTCTTCGGATGGAGCCGGAATCAACCGTCACGCATTCTAATTCTTCCCCCAGGGCCAACAACTGCCCCTACCAGCCCCCTGGTGGCTTCTTCCTGGCGAATATGAACTTTATTGTAAATATTGTACTTGGAAATCATAATGGAAAATAGAAAGAAGAATGAAATGTAAATTATATTATGAAATTAATAAATATTTTTGAAATGAATGATTAGAGAGAAAGTTACCAATCCATGCAGGTCCGTTGTTTGGGAGGAAGGGAGTAAAAAGGTAGTTTGTTGAGAACTGTGGCATGCTATACTTGGTCAGAGGCCTTGGAAATATCAAGGGCAACCATCCCGGCGGAATAGTATAAAAAGGGTTAAAAACGGGAAACTGTGTAAGCAAACTTGGACAAATCTAAACAAGCCGAAGAAAACCTGCACAGGTCCATCAATTTTAAGTTTGCTAAGGTTTGTTATTATCTGCTTAAGCATTTATATGAACATTTTTAACTTATTATAGTCTGAGTCCTATATAAAAGAAAATAGTCTAAACACAATACACGTAGAGAATAATTGCACATTACTCTTCAGTAAATTATATTTTCGAAAAAGCGAAAACTATATTTTTCATAAAACTGTTTTTTGGGAAATTAATTTTGAAAAATTTCGGTAGATCTCTCTACCCAGCTGACTAGACTATCTACTACAAATAAAAACAGTTAATATATGCATCCCAACAATGCATCGAAGGTCGCATTCAAAGAAATAAATTAACATGTTTAAGTAGAGTATGTATTACATAAACAATGTAAACACAACAAGCGTGACATCGAATTCAATAAACCAAATGGGAAAAGTGAAAAATTATAATCGTGGATATGTCAAAGATGTTGCATGTGCTAAAAATAGACGTTACATACTTATTTTAACAAAACGTTTAAATAGTAAAAAAGTTAATGGCTTCTGTGTCAACAGTCATAATTGATTTGTTGGAAATTTACGAATTATTGTAAGGTTGGAATTTTTGATGCGTGATAATGAGCTTCAGGATCTGGTTAAAGCGGTTTTGCGAATTAGTAGTACAAATAGTTACGGAAGTTTTCTCAGATAATTGATATTGCCAACTGTTATATTTTATTAGTATCAAATAATACAGTGTTTATTAGGAGTGCATCCGGTTGCGGACGAAAAATCCCGGACACAATATTTTTTGTAATGTAATTTAACTGTCTACACCATAGATCTCCTGAATTTTACCCTAAAGTTGTCATGGAGTGATAATAAATGTCAACAGATTTTAAAAACATTTGTCACTTTAATTTTTGATAAAATGAACAGATTAAACCAACAACAAAGAGCAAGGTTGATGATCTTATTTGAACGATGTCCGAACAAATCAGTTTACCAAAAAATACCGTCCAAGAGTTACAGCAGAAATGGGAAAATAACGGCCCTCTAAATAGAATGCCTGCAAGTGGAACGAAGAGAATATCAAATGAACAACAAGATCATATCTTGGTAACTTTTTTGGAAAACCATTTATTCCAAAAAGCCGTGGAGGCCTGGTGGAGAGACAAACAAACTTTCCTGGCTCTATTAGGGCAGACCGAAATTCAATCGTGTAAAGTACAATGACGTTGGTGCCGGCGGAAAGATTGTTGCGTCGCCGTCTCTCTCGAGCCTCGTGTGACTTCATTAACAACCAGTGGTTAACTAAAAGTTTTCCCTCCGCCGGCACCAACGTCATTGTACTTTACACGATTGAATTTCGGTCTAGCAAAATGCCGCGTAAAACAAGATCTAATTTAAGAAATCGTGCTGCTGTTAAGAAACGATTTCTAACTACTGACAACAAAGAGCAGAGGGTAGGATTTGCTTTACAATGTTTGCAGGACGGGTTTGGGGTATTGAGAAAATGTTGTTTTTACCGATGAAAAGACCTTTCACTCCTATAAGAATGGGCGGGTAAGAGTTTACCAACCTGCAAATACCAGATTTGAAGAATAATACGCACAACGGGTTAAAACAACAGATAGATTTTTAGACAATCTATAGGTAAACATGACCTCAAGAGGGCTTGGACTTTGCTATCACATTAATAGCAGGTTTACAGAATGAAAGTGTTTTTTGTTAAGTTTTTAAAAATAACATAGACTTACTCTTATTAAATTACTTGGTTACAAACCGGTAACCATCTCAAATTTCTAAACCTTCTGGTCAGTTTTCGAAATCCTTTCATTCATATGCATATGTATATATATATATATATATATATATATATATATATATATATATATATATATATATATATATATATATATATATATATATATATATATATATAATAAATGTAAATGCGAAGATTTACTACTTCGCTAGTGCAGCGAAAAGGCCGTGAATGAAAAATAAAAATAATGAGGACTATCTTTGATTCTGGTCTGGGTGACCTCCTGCTATCGATTTCTGGGCCCTTACCCATCAGCGGGCAGGCTTACACCCAGGGTGGCTGAAGAACAGACCACGATTTGACCAGAATCAAAGAGAGTCCTTATATCCAAAATGTTCGGAAAGGATGGGTAAGATGTAGTGGCTCGCGCCAACTAGTTCACCCAGTGTTGCTCCAAAAATGTTTGGCTGCTAACACAATAATACTCGAAAGTATGTCGAATGTCGATTTTCTCGACGTCGACGGTACAAATGCACCATTGTACAACAATTGTTGTACAAATATTGTTGTACAATGGTGCATTTGTACCGTCGACGTCGAGAAAATCGACATTCGACATACTTTCGAGTATTATTGTGTTAGCAGCCAAACATTTTTGGAGCAACACTGGGTGAACTAGTTGGCGCGAGCCACTACATCTTACCCATCCTTTCCGAACATTTTGGATATAAGGACTCTCTTTGATTCTGGTCAAATCGTGGTCTGTTCTTCAGCCACCCTGGGTGTAAGCCTGCCCGCTGATGGGTAAGGGCCCAGAAATCGATAGCAGGAGGTCACCCAGACCAGAATCAAAGATAGTCCTCATTATTTTTATTTTTCATTCACGGCCTTTTCGCTGCACTAGCGAAGAAGTAAATCTTCGCATTTACATTTATTATATTACCTATAGGCCAAGAAATCTTCCATTTTTCTACTATATATATATATATATATATATATATATATATATATATATATATATATATATATATATATATATATATATATATATATATATATATATATATATATATATATATATATATATATATATATATACGAGTGCTGTAATTTTTATCGTATATACACTTTGTTTGTGGTATTTCCTAGTGTGTAATCACGATGTTCGCGTCACTTAATATTTAAATTTCAACGAGTTAAAAAAGCTGCCGATAGGATACCCGGAAATGGAATAAGCAAAATTATTTTATAATTGGTTAAATTTAACTTCAAGGATGAGCATATAGTAAGTACAGATAAAAAGTAAAAGGAATTTTCTTCGAAGTTTCGGGTTTTTTTTATCAAAAATTTTGGCTAACATTTTTTGTTTTTTAATTATAATTCTTCGTATAAGTGAAGTGAACAGCACTTGTATTTTTATACCTGTGATGTGGTGTAACTCGTCAAGTTAGCCTCTATCATAGATAGTTTTGTAATAAATATCTAAAGTAGAACATTACACTCAGATACACAACCATAAAGAACAATAAAAGTATGTATTTTAAGCCAAACAATGCAAATATAACAAAACTTGCGCCTCATAAAAAAGAAAAATTATTTAAACATCAGAAATATTGTTAAAACTCTACAGAAACTTTTGTTTCAAATATCTACTTTCCGAAAAAAAAATGTTCTAATATTTTTATTCAAAATATCAATCTAAATATACTAAACCGTTTTGTTCAACCACTTGTTTGGTATTTTTTAAATTATTCGACATTTTTTTAGTAAAAACAATGTATAAATTGCCTATTGAATGACTCTGCTTGCATACACTTGAGTTAGCAGTGTCACATGTAGTTTTTTTTAACGAGGAGCAGTAAAATTAGTAATAAGTATCCAGGGCCTATTTTCCCAATAAGCCCGGTAGGCCCGGACCTGGGGCCGCACTTTACTCATTAAAATAGTACAAGATAAAACCATAAATGTTACTATACCTATTTTAAGACTGTTTACGGTTTTCTAGACTGTTAATAATTATTATTGTATTTGTATTAACTAATCGATTTTCTTTATGATATCATTAAAGCATAATAAATTAGCGTTGAATAACTTATTAAGGAAAAAACACTTTTTAAGTTGTGAGGGGCCCCGAATTGCGTAACGGGCCTAGGGCCCCCTATTATAGTAAAGCAGAAATTTTAAAGAGCTTTGTGACTGTCAGTTCGATTAATCTCATCATATCCCAAAATATGTCCAGTTGGTTAAAGATCTTAACATTCTAGTAGCCTCGAGATTTTACGGGGTGTTCTTCTCTTATGTCACTTATGATTTGTTTATTGTCGCTCCATTTCATTATGGCCATCAGTAAGAAAAGAATTACCGAACCACCCTTATAATTTTACCGCCAGGGGCTATAGACCCCAAAAGCCCCCTCGCTAACCCGGCACTGCCTTATCCTTGATATTATTTGTTCCAAAATTCAAGAATATAATAAACATTGTAAAATTTTCTAAAGCTGCCTCTGCTGTACTTTTATAACTATAAACAATGAATTACAAGGTTGTCCAACGCAAAAAAATATATTTCAATACCTACTATTATATTCCTGTCTAATCTATTAAGGTATTTCTATTTCTATAGGGGTCAATTACACACAAATAAAAACAAAGGCTTGCAATTGGTATAAAACTTTTATCCACATCATTGAAGAGTTAACCATTTTTTTGATATGAGGTGTAACGTATTGTTATTTTAATTCTAGTAATATGAATGACGCATCCTCTATTAGTTTATGGTTGTTGTGTACTTTTTAATTATTAAAAAAAATATGATTGATTGATTGATTGATTGATGGATTTATTGACTGATAACTGGCAGCATTTAAATACTACAAATAGATAGAAATACAATAATAGCAAAAAGCGTGAGTTCCCCTTAAATTAAACAATCAATATTTTTTAATGCACCTGAACGCTCAATGAGAAAAAATCTTTATTGGTTTTATATTTAAGGTACAATTAAAAAAATTAATCATTTATCATTTTAAAAAAGCAGTGACAGCAGATAGCTTAAAATGTTGTCTGCAAATGCATCATAGGATAATACCGTTATGGTCTACTGAACAAGTTTAATGTGCAGCATTAGTTATAACATAACAGTCCATAATAGCAATTTTTAAATAGGTATTAGGTTTTACTAAGTGAGAAAATGTTGATAAGGAGGACAGAAGCCTGAGCAAGCGTATGCAAACCCAGAAAAGGCGAATCTGTCTACAGTATGTCTACTTAAGTCCTCTATATACAGGAAACCTTTGGTTATTAATTTTACGACGAAAAGCTACTTTTTATAAAAAGTTCTGTTTACTAATAAAATAATATTAGACTATTAAAACTTGAAATGGGATGTACAGAGTGGTCAGAAAATAGAAAAATTTATAATTGACGCAAGAGAGAAGTACCCTTAATTTTTATTTTAGAGCAAAATGAAATTACAAAATGTTACTTAGAACTAAAAATTATATCTAGGTTTAAATCCACTGCTTTCTATTAAAAAAGAATATTAAAAATTTAAATAGGTAAATTCTTTTTTATATAACTAAAAAATACATGTAAATATGCAACTCAAAATATTATTAATCACTTATCAATTACCGACAAATAAGGAAGTTTTGGTTGTATATAGGTGGGAAGAGGTGGAAAGGCATTGGTGGTACCATTAAGAATTAACATATCTAAATCTTTGGAATTATTTTTTAAAAGAAAGCAATGGACTTAAACTTAGATATAATTTTTAATTCTAAGTAACGTTTTCTTATATCATTTTGATCTAAAATAAAACTTAAGGGTACTTTTCTCTTGGGCCAATTATATATTTTTCTATTTTCTGACCATTCTGTACATGCTATTTCAAGTTTTAAAAGTCTAGTATTGTTTATTCAGGAAGCAGAAATTTTATAATAAAAAAGTTTCCCATAGGTATGTAGAGAACTTGAGTAGACACACAGTATATTTGCTCAGGTTTATTTAAGATTGCTCTAGATCATTTTCATTCTTCTTTTAACTGCATTTTCTTAGCTACTAAACCGGAATTTACTGAACTTTTAAGATCTAAAACTGTTTTAAATTAAGAGCTTCTGGGTTTCAACAAGATTTTAACCTGTTACTGCTGCACACTTAAAAAAACGTTCCTATATCAAGAAACTCTGATTATTAGTGGTATTCTCGAATATATTGATTTCGGGTAGTAAAAATATTTCTTTTAAACACCGTACTAATTTTGTCTTGAATCTTTTGTTTTTCTAAAAAGTATCGATTTGGCTCAATAATATAATCTTAAGCCAAGATATTTATTTCTTATTACAAGATATTTTACTAAGCTTATTCAATAATATTTATTCGTGAGCCAAGTAAGCTGTAAATATGTACTGAGGATTATAAATTTCTTTGAAATACTTAATATACTATTTTATTCTTCGGGAAACATTATACTTCTGTCAAGAAAATAGTTTCTTATTTTAAGAAACGCACATTATTGGCTTAACAAACTTATTTATTTCCATGAGCTTAACATACCTTGCGGATGTACAAGAACCTGATATACTTAAGTGGAGGGCCTTTTTTGTGACTATAACATTATTCTTTTGGCTTTGATTTTTTATGAACATCAGTAAGAAAAGAATTACCGCACATCCTTATAATTTTATCGCCATGGGTTATAGACCTATAAAGCCCCCTCGCTAACCCGGCACTGCCTTTTCCTTGATATTTTTTATTCCAAAATTTAAGAATGTAGTAAATATTGTCAAATTTTCAGGAGCTGCCTTTGTTGCACGTTTTTAACTATAAACAATGGATTACAAAGTTGTCTAACGCAAAAAAATCATTTTCAATACCTTTTATATTCCTTCCAATCTATGATTTCTGTAGGGGTCAATTACCAACAAATAAAAACAAAGGCTTGCAGGTGGTATGGAACATTTATACATATCATTGAAAAGTTAACCATCTTTTGATGTGAGGTGTAACGAATTGTTATTTTAATTCTAATATTATGAATGACGCATCCTTTATGAGTTTATGATTTTTGTGTACTTTTTAATTATTTAAAAAAACATCATTGATTGATCGATTAATTGGCTGATATCTAGCAGCATTTAAATATTATAAATAAATAGCAATACAATAATAAAAAAGCGCGATTCCCGGTAAACTAAACAATTAATATTTCTTTAATGGACTTGAACGCTCAATGAGAAAAAACTGCATTGGTTTTATATTTAAGGTACAAATAAAAAAAAATATATCGTTTTTAAAAAAACCTATAAAAACAGATCGCTTAAAATCGTTAATAATAAAATGTTTTGTACAAACACAATATAGAATCATATTGTTATGGTCTACTGATTAAGATTAATGTGTAGCATTAATGAATATTAGCAGTCCGTAATGGTAACTTTTTAAGTAGGTGTCAGGTTTTACTAAATTAGAAAATATTGATAAGAAAGACAAGTCTGAGCAAGCCTAAGCAAGCCCAGAACGGTGAATCTGCATAGGTTAGCTCATGTTTGTTTAAGGTTGCACTAGATCATTTTCACTCTTCTTTAATCTGCATTTTCTTAGCTACTAAACCGAAATTTACTGAAAAGGTGTATGTCCAGATTCTCCAACGCTGGACCGGTCTAATTGGACAACCAAAAGTTTTAAACTGAGAAGTGTAAGAATAAGACAACTGAGTTTTGTCCTATGAACTTCCTTCTGATTTTTTTCGCAAATTTATGAAGATAAGGACAATTTTAATTTAATCAGAATTAATTTTAGCAACATCTTCCAAGATTCCAATGATCTGAAAACCAAGTAGGTAAATCACAGGAATATTAAAATATGTCGTAAGTTTTTAATTGCTACTTAAAGACATGATAGAAACCTGTCAAATCCTAACTGATCAACAAGAAGATCTTAATTTAAATCGGTACTAAATCTTAAATCTTTTTAGTGAATCTGAGCGTTACGATTTAAAACTGGTTTAAATTAAGAGCTTCTAGGTTTTGACAAGTTTTTGTCTGTCACTGCTGCATGGGTTAAGAAACTTGCTGATATCAAGAATCTCTTTCTCTCGGATATGTTGATTTAGCGTAAGCATCTACTTACTTCGTATCAGTACAAATACTTTTTTGAAACACGGTACTAACTTTGCAATAAATTTTTTGTTTCCTTAAAAGGTATATACAGGGTGTCTAAAATAGGTGATACCACTATTGCTATCTCCGAAAGGTAAAAGATACGAGGTCGATTAAATTAGAGAAAATGTGCCATTTCTAGTCCCTACTCATATTTCATTTACGAAGTTGCCACATTATCTATAGTTTCTTATCTACAAGGGATTTTTTTAAAAATAGCCGAAAATTTAATTCTTAAATATCTCGAAAACTATTATAGTTAGAAAAACAATGTTTGAACCTAAATCACACAATTTTTTACCCTCTCTAAAGTAACGTAATTGTTTTGTTTATATCATTTGTTTTTATTGAGTTACTGATACTAACTTGTTTTTTTGAAATACGGACCTGGACTTTTTGCTGCATTTTCTGAAAGAATACTTCATGCCCTTTACATCTGTGTATCACTTAGTTATGTTTTTCGACGTTTTGGTGAAGAATAGCATCATCACGATATTCGACCAGTACCGACCTGACATTTTTCAAGTAAATGCGCCATTCCACAACCACAAAAACCACAAACCGTAGCGATAGGTTGTCAATTACCATATTATCAGAAAATCCTGATGATGTTGCTATTCTTGAACAAAACGTCGGAAAATATTTTGAAGTTATACACAGTTGTAAAGGGTATAAAGTATTCTTTCAACAAATGGAGCAAAAAGTCCAGGTCCGTATTTGAAAAAAACAAGTTAGTGTACTCAATAAACACGAAGGGTATAAACAAAACAATAACGTTACTTTATAGAAGGTAAAAAACCGTGTGATTTTTATTAAAGCGATTTTTTCTAGCTACCTATAATAGTTTTCGAGATATTTAAGAATTAAATTGTTGCCTATTATTAAAAAATCCCCTGTAGATAAGAAACTGTAGAGAGTTAGGCAACTCCGTAAATGGAATATGAATAGGGACTAAAAATGGCACATTTTCTCTAATTTAACTGACCTCGTATCTTTTACCGTTTCGGAGATAGCAATAGTGGTATCACCTATTTTAGACACCCTGTATATGGATCAAGAATATAATCTTGAGCCAAGATATTTATTTCTTAATACAAGATATTTTACAAAGCTGATCACAATAATTTTTATTATTCTTGAGCCAAGTAAGCAATCAGAATCAAACATTCTTCTATTATATCCATGACAACAGACATTCTAAGCGATGTTGTAATTCGTTTTATACACAATATGTTATTAATATTTTACTATCTTAATGGGGATCGTGATTTGGCCTATGTGATTGGCGAAAGTGGATGTGTTAGTTTTTTTTCAGACTACCTTTCTTAAAGAAATTGTAACATCTAAAATATAGTTAATCAATGTTAACAATCAGTTTTTGATGGTATCGAAATTACTTATATCAAGTGGTTTGTTAACGTTTCTAAATTTAACAAGAGCTCTTTCGTTCCAAATTATGTCTTACAAAGTACAGCAAAAAAGTTGCAGAGTTAGGTGTATGGCAATTACGAGTATATGAACCTGAAGCTTTAATGATGTGCCTGCATGCTAACAATGGCGTAGCATACCGGGGGCCAAATGAGGCGACTGCACCTTTTCTACCATAATTTTAAATATCACGGCGAACGTATGGTTTATTTTGCAAAACGGTCGTCGATATTTGTGCATGGAAACTAAGCTTTATAATTTATGGACTCCCTATATCGACAAAAATCTTTTGTACATTATCTACATTAGTCCCATTATTATATTACATATCGACAGTTTGTTAAAGTAATATGTATAAATGCTACTTCTGCTGAAAGAAGCTCAAGTGCATGTATAGTAAAAGTTCGAGACAAAGACTCTCAAATACTAAATTGCTCAACTCTAAAATATGAGCAGGACAACGCCCTTAGAAAGCTTTGCCTTTTCAGCTACTTAAATGTCAAAAGATTATTCGATTTTGATAAAAACCTTTTACCATGTAATTTTTTTAGTCACATATTCTTAAACCACCCTGTATCAGCTGGGATGCTCAGTTTAAAGAGCGATTTTTTTATTATTATCTACGTTTTTGTGAAAACTACATTTCTTAAATTAAAAATATATAAACTAAAAAGTGGGCATATTAGAGTTCGACAGTCGATGAGGCAAGAGCCCCCATTGTAACAATGTGCGTTGAAAAATAGGTACCTATCTATAAATTCTGGAAAAATATGTACGAATGCAATTTCAGCTGAAAAAAAGACAAGTGCACGCGGTGTTCAAGTGCTTTTTCCTACTTCATTTAGCGTAGTTTTATGTTACTTTAAATAAATATAGAATTTTTAATTTCGGAAAAGTTTCATAAACCTCAATATCTGACATCTAACCACGTAAATCAAGACAAGCCAAACTGCCAGCTCAAAGTGGTGTAGTATGAGAGGTTTGCTAACTCTTGACCACTGCTTCGATGGCGAAATTGCACGAACTGAAGTACCAATTGATTTCTAATCCACCGTAATCTCCAGATTCGGCCTCATTGGGCTTTTTTCTCTTCCGAAATTTGAAAAAATGGTTTCCTGGAAAAAGTTTTCATCGGATGCTGAACGAGTGTTGTTAATGCCTATTTTTCTGGTTTAGATGTCGGCAGGAGGTAGGGGAAATATATATTTGAGGAAAGATGAGTGTATGGATTTGATATGATTTAGATTAGATTAGTTGTGTAGACCGGAATCGTCGGCCCTTATATGGTTGGGAAGAGTTGAGGTAAATGAAGAGTGGGATAAATAGAAATTTGGTTAATGGATTTTATAACCTTGATCTAAAATAAAATATACAAATTTTTAAAATAAATTAACCATCAGAAAAATTATTACATAATCTCCGTATAATAAAATTTACGCAACAATAATTACATATTTCTCGTTTCGATTCTCCGAAATACATATATCGGACTAGTTACTACCCAATAAAGCACGCATATTTCCTAAACGAAATATTAGGAACTAAGTTTCTCACTTTCAATTTTATCGTATTATAAATCTTCTTCACTTGTTTCCTAACACATCGTGCGAAACACCTTGTGTGTTTTATCATTATACACACTTAAGATGTAGATTTGTTTGTTTGTATCTGTGCTGAACAACAGCTTTCGTAATTACCTAACTACCTCATTTAAAATCTAATAGACACAATTAATTACTCTTAAAAGTTTATTAAGTGTACTTTTTTAAAGGAGTCCGCAAGCGATAAATTAAAATGGATGAGTTAACGAAGATGTATTTTATTTTTTTTAAAATTTATTTTTCACGTTCTATTTTATGTAATATGATTTTTGCTTAGTTACTCTGTGAGATTTTATTTGTCTTGCTTAGTTTTGTATTTTTGTCCATATGCCTAATTTTATTTTATAACCATATTTTACATGGTAAAATTTGTTCTTTTAATTTTCGTAAGTTTTCAACAGGATTATAATTTTTTTTTTGAATTGCAACACAAATAATACTAATTATATGTTCTTTAGCAGTAAAATAATAATTTCATAAATCGATTTGGTTCATTATCAGATTACTCCTAATAAACGAAAAACTTGGGTTCTATTGACGCCTTGTCGGAGAGCAAACCATCAAATTTCCATTTACTGATTCAAAACTAAAAATTTTTCGCAGTTAGGAAAAGTACTAAATTACCAGTATTGTTCCCAAAAATGGTTAATAATTGCATGTTTATATAATTATTTTGTTGTTTTATAAATTATGTACCGATAATACACGTGTACCATTTAACTGACGTAGCTTTTCAAGAAACTTTTTCTCTTCCTCCTGCTTTAAATTGCTAACAAAAATATTTAAAAATCAGGAAATTTACTAAAACCATTTTATCTTGCATTTGATGAGGGGTATTTTCATACTGATATACAGAAATTCTTTCTTTGTTTAAATGAACGTATGCACACTCAAAAAATCTTGAATACTTTTATATTATTTTTTTATTGTATCAAAGATAGAAAAAAACTAATCGTCCTTAAACATTTTAATTAGATTTTTAAACATTTACTCAACCAATTATAATATAACCACTATTGCATGTACTCAAGTTGAAATTGCATAATAAATTTAAAATATCTCGTAAGAAAATGTTAAGGACAATTTGCATTTAGGTTCGAAGCATCATCCATTGAAAAAACAAAACAATTAGACGGACATTCTTTAAGTGCTGTTAGATTAAATATTTTATTGGTTGTTACGCGTCTTTCTAGGTTAGTTCGCCATACCAAGGGCGACTTTAATTTATTGAAATGTTGATAAACAATAAGAGATATCAGTGAAAAACTTATTAATTTTAGTATTAGCGAGTACATAAATCACGGATCACCATAAAATACCACTCGCACGGTAGATTTCTTTAATTCAAGAGAAGTAAATACTTACAATTTTTTTTTTAATAATGCTCATTTATTTGTTACAAAAAATTACTTTACCCTGTAGACACACAGAAAAGACACATAATTCGTCAAAGAAATCAAAATTTTATATTATAGTATTCTTTAATAAATTATTTGTCTCTCTTGTAAATCCGCACCGAAAAGTTATTGGTTTTCTATAGCAAGAAACTGACTAACAACAATGTTTAAAAACCAAGATTACGTATAGTTGGAAACAGATTCCTCCTCTTAATCTAAGATAAATTCTCTACATACAGAAAATTCCACTGAACATGGAAACATCTAAATATCTTGTTGAGACGTCTGATCTATTTTCGTCACATTATACAGTCCCATGGGGGATAAGAAGGAAAAGCTGGGAATTTCTCCAAAACTTTTACTAATGTGTCATGTTCGGGGTTATTGAGGTCAAAAAATCTAATTTTGACTAACAAGTGTTAAAAAAATTAACGATGTGTGGGGGAGGGGATAAAAAGGAGCGGCTGGTAATTTCCCCAAAAAATGTTAACTAACTTCACTTTCGGAGTTATTGAGGTCAGAAAATCTAATTTTATCTAACTGCTGTTACAAAATGATTAAAAACAGGGAATGAGAGGGGATCAAATGCAGCGACTGGAAATTTCTTCAAAAATATTGACTAATATGTCACTTTCGGGTTATTGATGTCAGAAAACCTAATTTTATCCTAATTTTATCTAACTGATGATGCTAAAAATGTTTAAGGAGACGGGGTGAGACTTTCGGGGTTATTGAGGTCAGAAAATCTAATTTTATATAACTGATGTAAAAAATGTTGAAGGGGAGGGGGCGAGGGGGGATTCAATGGAATGAATGGGAATTTCTTCGAAAATATTGACTAATATGTCACTTCCAGGGTTATTGAGGTTAAAAAATCTAATTTTATATAACTGATGTAAGAAATGTTGAAGGGGAGGGGGTAAGAGGGGATTAAATGGAATGAATGGGAATTTCTTCGAAAATATTGACTAATATGTCACTTTCGGGGATATTGGGGTCAGAAAATCTTATTTTATCTAACTGATGATGTTAAAAAATGTTTAAGGTGACGGGGTGAGAGGGGATAAAATGGAGCAACTGGAAATTTCTTCACAAATATTGACTAATATCTCACTTTCGAGGTTATTGAGGTCAAAATCTAATTGTATCTGACTGATGATGTTAAAAAATGTTTGAGGAGATGGGGTTTCTTAAAAAATATTGACTACTATGTCACTTTCAGGGCTATTCAGTTCAAAAAATCGAATTTTATATATTATGTGATGTTAAAAAATCTTTAAGGAGAGGGTGAGATTGGATAAAATGAAGCGACTGTAAATTTCTACAAAAATATTGACTAATATGTCACTTTCCGGGTTATGGAGGCAGAAAATCTAATTATATCTAACTGATGATGTTAAGAAATGTTTGAGGAGACGGGGTTTCTTAAAAATTATTGACTAATATGTCACTTTCGGGGGTATTTAGTTCAAAAAATCTAATTTTATCTATGTGATGTTAAAAAATGTTTAAGGAGGGGGTGTGAGAGGGGATAAAATGAAGCGACTGGAAAGTGTAGTATAAAAATATTGACTACTATGTCACTTTCGGTGTTACTGAGGTCAGAGAATCTAATTTTATCTAACCGATGATGTTAAAAAATGTTTAAGGCGACCGGGTGAGAGGGGATAAAATGGAGTGAGTGGGGGTTTCTTCAAAAATAATGATTATTTTGTCACTTTTGGGGATATTCAGTTCAAAAAATCTAATTTTGTCCATGCGAAGTTAAAAAATCTTTAAGGAGAGGGGATAAAATGGAGCGACTGGGAATTTCTTCAAAAATATTAACTAATATGTCACTTTCGGTGTTACTGAGGTCTGAAAATCTAATTTTACCCAACAGATGTTAAAAAATGTTTAAGGTGAGGGGGCGGGAGCGGATAAAATGGAGCAACTGGAAATTACCTTAAAAAGATTGACTATATGTCACTTTCGGGGTTATTGAGGTCAAAAAAATTCAACTTCATCTAACCAATGGTAAAAAATGTTTAAGGAAAGGGTGTAAGAGGGGATAAAATAGAGCAAGTGGAAATTTCTTGAAAAGTATTGATTAATCTGTCACTTTTGGGGATATGGAAATGAGAAAATCTAATTTTATCGAACTCATGTTAGGAAACGTTTAAGGATAGGGGTGAAAGGGGATAAAATGGAGCGACCGGAAATTTCTTTAAAAATATTGACAAATATGTCAAGGTAAGTAAGGTCAGAAAATCTAATTTTGTCTAACAGATTTTTAAAAATGTTGAGGGAGTGGGGTAAGAGGGTATCAAATAATTTCGAGGTAGTTTGGATCAAGGAATATGATTTTACACAACACACATTAATAGATATAAAAAAAAAGATAAAGCAGCTGGAGCGAGTGTACTGAAATGAATCGAGAAACGATTTATTTTGGTATAAAACTATGTATAACATATTATTTTTTAGTGATATCGGCTCAAAGAAGTCAATACTAAAAATAACTTTACCAATTTAAAGATGGTGAGGTAAGAGAATGGGAGAGGTATAGGTGCACTTAAGAGAAAGAATTTTTTTTTCGAAAAAGTGAGCCACCTTCAGAAAAGGAAAAGCACTAAACTAACTGACGTTAACAGTAAGCTTAATTTTGTTCAAATTTGGGTAACTTCTACACCAAAGTTCTAAACTTTAAAGTCGGCGCAATTCCATACGAATCCGTAGTAATATAATTTATGAACGATTAATAAGGAGTTGCGCTTACTTCAAAGTTTGAAACTTTGGTGTTCAAATTACTTAAAGTTAAACACAATTAGGCCTACTGTTAGGCTCAGTAATAAATAACCAAAATATTACTCTATATTAATAATTTATTAATATATTATTACTAAGGATTCCTATTATTCTTAAAAATTTCGTCGACTTCAACTTTATTCAAAGTTCTAAACTTTCAAACCCAGAAAAGTCCGTTAAAATCTAGAATATGAATCTATTCTGATTTTATTGACCACTAGTGTATCTACTAGAATGAGTGAAGGTTGGAGAAAGAAGGAAAAGTTTTACAGGATATATGTCCGTTATCTAGATTGTGTATACTGTAGGTTTGATCGAATTTCGATAAACTACCAAATGAAAGGAATTTAGGGTAGGCTTTTAGGGATGAAGTCCTGAATCCTGGCCCCTTATTAAGGAGAAGTAGAAAAGGTTGCCTTAAGGAAAAGACTGGTAGAGCAAAGGAATCCGATGAGATAGTAGTTGATGCAAAATTAATGGCAGCATTCTTGTTCTTATAAATAAAAACAATATTTACAAGGACAATGGGCATATTCAATACTGTAGAGACTATAAATAAACCAAGTCGATGATACTGAGGATTAAGATTGGGGACAAAATTGTAGAGGGAAGACTTATTTCAGGAGAAAGAATAGGAAGAGCAATTTAAATGAGCATGCTGATGGATGTGTGGAAAATAAGGTTAGGAATGAAAGAATAAAGAGAAAAATCAAGGAGGCTTAGTATATAAAAGAAAAGATGCGTAAAAGAATACCACAGTGTATAAGCATCTGGTTTAAGGGGGTAGTGGTAATGGAAATGTATGGAAGGAGAGGTCAGGAAGTCAGATGAGTAGATGGAGTCAAGTATGATTTAAAGGAGAAAGGTTTAACAGAGGAAAAACTAAGAACCGGGCATTGTGGAGACATTGGCCACATATAAAGTTTGGAGAAGCTTAAGAGTCCAAAAAGAGGAAAAAGAAAGCTAAGTGTGAACTCGTGAAAATTTGTGTGCTTGTATAGCTGAGCAATTCTTGTTTTTCTATTGAAAACAGCCGTGGAACTAGTTAGTTCTTCCCAGTAGATGTCGTAAAAATCATTCACAATTGGCAAGTAAGAAAGTAAAAATCATTCACAATTGGCAAGTAAGCCAAGGTGGCAAGTTTTTTCAGTAACATATATTTTGGTATGTGTAAAAGTAATTATCAAAATAATGTGCATGTGCTCCATTTCAGATTTAAATGCTTTTCTGTAGACAAAGAACATTTTTTTATAAATGAACTTCTGTCTCTTCACATATGTTTATAAAATATTCCTTTTTGTCAAAAATGAAGTAATAAATAACAAATAAATGATGTTAACACCTTGTATAAAGCTGTTTTCTTATAAGATCTTTAGAAAAACCTGTCTTTTATTAGTCAACGATCATATAGCAATTCGGATTTTAATATTTTGATATTTTTTCCTCAACCCAACCGGTTTGATAACCTATTACAACATTTATCAAGATTAGATGATCGTTTCACCTAAATTCAGTATATATGTAATTATTATTCATTAAAAAACATATTTCACATTTTCATAGTTTACACCTCAAGACACTAAAAAGTGTACTTACGTTGTTTAGGTTTACGTCATTAGATTTTGTCTTATCAGAAAAGCTGTTCTATATTTATTCAAAATAATTTCAACTGAATCTGAGGCTGGGCATTTTATGTATACATTTTCTTATAGCGTAAAAAGTTGTCTTTTTTGTCTTTTGAAAAATTTACTTTTTCTTAGTGTATTTCTTGTTCTCTATAGAAATACGCGATATTGTATTATTTCTTTCATATTATTATCTTGATATCCTTAGCCTATTTTAAATAAAGCTTTCGATATCTAGATTCAATTGTTTTGGAGATACTGACCTTTCAAAAGTGACATTTATTGACTGATTAATGCAGTCTCTTTAATGCACATCTTATCATAGTGCACGAGTTTTATATAATTTTAAAAATGTTTTTTACAGTAAAAGAAGTCATTTTTTTTTGTGCCGTCCCGTTTAGATCAAAACGGTCTAAATTTAAAACCCTACTAAATCTTAAACCCTCTTTGTGAATCTGATTAAGGATTAGGAAAATAGCTTGAGGAATTATATTGTTACTAATTTAAAATCATAGGGTATAGGGATTTATTTGGCTATTGCCGGAAAAATATATTAAAAGAAAAATATTAACATATACGTATGTGCTGTCCACACTGATAAAACTAAATCTGTCCTTGTAACAATGTGGCAGCACAAAGAGATATTTTATTGAGAAATTAGTAAAATTGATAAAATATGTTGTATCTGATTAAACAAATATCACTATTCGTAATAAATTTAGAACAAAATCCTAATTCGTCCTCTTACATTCCAAAATCTTAACTTCTTAATTTCTTCTCTTCTTTTACTGTTGTAAAGAATTTTTTTAATAATATTGGGGACAATTATTGGATGTGGTTCACGGGCTTGACACGGAAGAAAAATACTTAATTTAAGAATAGCACCCTAAAAAATATTCTTAAATTTCAACTAAGAATATTCATCTTAAATTAAGCTTCGTTTTATTTAATTCAAGAAACGAAAGCTTACTTTCAAGTATACAGGGTGCTAATAAAGTACGTCGCCAAACTTCAGGGTATTATTCCTTACTTAATTTTAAGACAAAAAGTATATACAAACATAGGCCCTAAACGACTTTGTTTTTAATACACAGGGTGTTAATTTTTTTAAAATTTTTCCTAAATGACTAGAAGACGCAAATTAGTATCAAGTTAAAACTTGGTGACAATTTTTAATGCATTATGTTTATATAAAGTTTTTGTCTTAAAACTGACTAAGGAACTACACCCTGAAGTTTGATCACATGCTTTATTAACACCCTGTATAGTATTAGTAGTTGAAATTCAATAATATTCTTGACGGTGGTATTCTCAATCACGAGTATATGTATCTTGCTCTGAAATTATTATACATATTATCCCACCACCAGTAAGTGCAAGAACTGAAAAAGAAATATATATCTATATTCTGTTGTTTATAAAAAGCGGTTGCCATTGGTTACGTATCATAAAATAATTGAGATTTTCTTTTACACAGCAGTCCACTTTATATTAATATAAAATGTTGTAACCAAATAATGTATAAAATTACAATTAAATAAATGCTAATTGGTTAGGGAGGTGTTGAACCACGAAGTATAGATGTGTATGGTTTAAAAAGACAGAATCATAATTTAAAAGAGAATTTGAAACAGTGCCTTGTTTTAATTTTATTTTAAACACAAAATTATAAAAGCTCTTAAAGATTTGTATTTAAAAAATGGGGTAAAATGTTTTTAAATGAGTCTACTTACTAATGAAGGTTACTTTACAAGAGTCAGATCATTGATCAACCATCAATTGAAATAAATACTCATATTTAGTATTATATTGATAAGAAAAAGCGATTTAACCTAAAATATAATCTTTTTTACTTAAAATTTAATAAATTAGTGTGTAAAAAATGATATAAAAGGCCTAACGTAAGAAAGAAATATTTTGAAGCTACTTTAAGGTAAAAAAATATTTTTATTATTTAAAAATTTTCCTGGGGGTGCATCTGTGCAAATACCGATTTTCTGGTATTAATAAGAATATTATTCTTTGAATTTACATAGTATGTATTATATTAAAATGTATCTGTTTCACCCCACTACTTTTTGACCAAGATCTTCTAACGTCTTTAAGTCAACTCCTATGTTTAATTATCTTAACGTATTGATTAGAGAAAACAACAATTTAACGAACAAAAAATGATTTTTTAACTTCCTAATAATTATTGAAATACATATTTTTACACATTATATGAATATTAAACAATAGCCAAATTAAATGTTTATAACTTTTAAATTTAATTAAATGTGATTACCTGAAATCAGATTTTGCTAATATTTGAGAGAAATATTTTAGACACTCGTAACGATATGTAATAAACTTTAATTATTAATATTCGATTTCTCTTATATTTGTATTTAGTTTAATTTTTGAATTTAGAATCAGTCAAAAAGCAGCTTTAAAATATATTTTTTAAGGATCGGGTATTTGCTGCTTTTTTAGTTTTTCAAGATTTTTTCAGCAACAACAATAATATTATGTAAAAATTTGCTCAGGATTTTAAACAATCAACTTGGTTTAATACCAAAGTTCTTTTAATAGTCAGCTGCATACTCTTCTGCCACAAGGAAAAGGCAAAATGAAGGCGATTTTTTACCTAATCAAGCATTTTTTAAAATGCCCTACGCCCTTGCAATTTAAAAATAAATATAACTTTGCTATTAAAAAATATCTGTTATTTAAAGTAGTAACAAATTTTTACACGATATTATTTTTATTGAAAAAATATTGCAAAACCAGTGCAAAACACCAACTACTCAACCCTTAAGTTCCACATAATATGATCACTTTACATCCTAATAGTCCATAGGGATGGGATCACTGAAACCACCTTTTATATCACTATTTATCACTGCCAATATAATCCAACAAGGGCACTATAGGCACAAAACAGTCCTTTATCGACAACACTATCAGAGGGCTAATACAATCCTGTTTATGACTCCTGCTGAAAATGATGAATGAAACCAAGGCATTTTTCGCGTAACATATTTCTTTCTTTATCCCTCGCACGACGTTTCGTACTTACAATTAAAAAAATAGTTTTGTCGCACACCTCGATTTTGAACACTCTCACTTGTTTGAGTATGTGGGTACTGATCTCGCCAAATTGGGATGTTCGTTTTTATACGCGTATCATCTTTTGCATTTGACTCATTGTCTGCACGGTACCACCTCCAACTATGTGGTATTCCTTGAACGCCGAGCGATGATGGGTGTATCGGAATCTCCTTTAATTGCACGGCTGTCTTGACTACCGAAAATCTTGCGTATCCTGGTTCGGGCTTAAGGCTTATCAAATGCTAGCGTGCCCGTGGGGCATAATTTTGTAAATATTTTTGTACTGAAATAAAAATTTCAGAACTGACTTCTATTTTGATGAAAATCTAAATACCACATCCTTATACTATTTAAAATTTGTTTATTTTCTTGAAAGATGTAAAAAAATTTAGAAGATTGTAAATTTTTTGTTCATGCCGTACATTTTTACACTTTCTAAACAAATATTTTAAACTTAATTTCCGCAGATGCAGAACAGGATAGTTCAGGGACTGATATAGGGAAGGTCGCATCGTGCCAGATAGGTAAGTTTAGGTAATTCCTCAAATTTGAATACGGCCAGTAGCAGTTCGGCAGTTCCTATTTTCGCTGAGCTTTTTTACCTTATCTTCAATGTAGGTCCTAGGAGTTCTAATTTAATTTATTGCTTTTATCTCGTCTGTCTCCTTTTCCCATGGCTTTAGTAACTTATAGTGTAGAGGGTCCGTAAATTTATTTAATATTTTCTTTTCTTGCCATGAATTTCATTGCCTTTTTCCTTGCTCCAAGTTCTCACTATACAGGGTGTCTAAAATAGGAGATACCACTATTGCTATCTCCGAAACGGTATAAGATACGAGGTCGGTAAAATTAGAGAAAATGTGCCATTTGTAGTTCCAACCCATATTCCGTTCACGGAGTTGCCAAATTCTCTATAGTTTCTTATCTACAGGGGACTTTTTAAAAATAGTCAAAAATTTAATCCCTTAATATGTCGAAAACTATTATAGTTAGAAATTTTTTTTAACAAAAATCACACCAATTTTTACCTTCTCTAAACTAACGTTATTGTTTTGTATATACCATTTGTTTTTATTGAGTCACTGATACTAACTTGTTTTTTCAAATACAGACCTGGACTTTATGCTGCATGTTTTGAAAGAATATTTCATACCATTTACATCTGTGTATCACGTGATCACATCAAGTCAATGGGCCATTTTGCAACCACAAAAACTACAAACCATCGCAACAGGTTGTGAATTGTGCCTTAACCTAGAAGATCCCAGACCAGTATTGATAGAGATGTGATATTGGAGTAGGGAAAACCAACTCCTTGGTGCATATACAGGGATATCTAAATAAAAGTAAACAGGCCTTATAACTTTTTTATTTCTAAAGATAGGAAAAAATGTTAAATATGAATGTTTTGGGGATTTTTATGGACCATTCAAATATCAGCAAAACAATTGAGCATCGAATGAAAAACTATAATATCAAACAACGATTTTCTTGCCTATTTTAAATGGGATGGTGTGATTTTTATCACATTTTTGGATTCTAGGAGAAGTTCTAGACATATTTTGTATAACATACCCTATGCGTTTTTCAATCGTTTTTGAAATATTTCAAATTAAAAATTATTTCGCGTAAATATACTTTAACCGTAACTATCCAGCTTGCGCACGAAATTCCTGCTACCTTTTTAAATTTTCTTCAATGTAAAGGTTGACAATAATACTTTAGTCCCCGTGAATTTATAATTTTATTTTCATGCAAAATGAGTTATTCTATTATTAAATTTATTTAAAATGCAATTCTGCGATTCTATAATATACTATGAAATAATTTCAAAAGTAGTAATTTATAAAAAATTACTATGAATTTTAGCAGTTTTAAATAATACAAGGGATTTGGGTACGCTTACGGTACTTTGTGAGGTGAAAGAGTGTCCAAAAACTTGTATTTACCCGGTTGGTCCGGTTTAGCTTAACTTTTGATATTTTGGCAGTTACGCCACTATGTGCGGAGACTCACGAAATATCTAATTGTTTATCCAGGAACTACGTATCCATTGGGATAAAAAGTAGCCTATATTTTTTTCTGTGGCGTAAGCTTTCTCTATATCGTTTCATTGCTTGGACGTGATTAACAAACAAACTAACAGATTTTCGCTTTTATAATATAGGTAAGGATAACCAGGTACATGCCCTCTCACCACTAGAAAAAGTCAAATACCACCCATTTACTATTTTAAATGCTCTTTGCAAAGGACACTATGTGTAACTCTAAAATAAGTAGAACTTTTCTGTTAGACAAGATCTGTTTCGTTAAAATGGTTACTACGTTTTTATGTAAAACTTACTTATTTTTACTAAAAACAAAAATGATAAAAACATCATCAGTGTTAATTATGAAATACCCGAACCTCAACATATTTATTATCAAACACCCAGTGAAGTTATACCCTATCGGTACTTGTCGTATGCGGATTGATCCCGACTCGTTTCTTGCCATTTGAAAATCATTGCACGAGCACCCTATAAACATTTCTTTTACAACAACGTAACTACAATAAAGTTTTTCATTAAACACTTCTTTCTTAGTACTAATAATAAACTGAATAACACTTCTGCGACATCTTCTTTTCAAGTATTGTGCTCACACAAATGCTACCTCTTACGATGTGGTGATCTTTGCATAAATTAAAAACCATTGACGGAGGCAATTTAGATAACGCTACTAGTTCTTTACCTGTTTTAGACTTATACGGCCAGATTCGCTATTGCTAAAACCGGTCTAAGTTGACAATCGAGGGTTTAAATTGACAAGTGTATAAAACAGCCACGTTTTGTATTTATTTTGAGCATTATGGCAAGTTTTCAAGAGAAGGATCTATCTAGATTGTAGTTTAAAATAAATAATACTTCAGATTATAATCGAAACCCGCGATGTCGGGTCGATGGTCCAAGAATACTCTTCCCACTACTTCCAATACCGTGGTTGCCCATATTTAGCCCGTAAATTCAGAAAATGGGATTACAAAAAAAAACGCAATTTTAACATCCAATTAACTCTGTTGGTGATTAACATTTACATCAAATTTTATAAAGATCAATAATTAAACTAATTGAATACTTATAATGCGACAGCACTCATGTTAATGTCATTGCCAAAGATGATTATAAACATCTATTAAATTTATTATTTTAGTAAAAGTTTTGAGCAACATCACTTCTTTTATTACTATTTCTTTATTGATTTGCACGGACCTTAATATATACCTACAATTACAATTGACAATTTCTTTTAAATGGGCTTATTCTGCAATTTTTTTATTTTATGACACAAAAGTACTCCATTCGAAAAGCTTATCCCCAATTTTTTTTCTGATCAAATCCACCCACAAAATAGCGATCAAACACGCTCGTAGCTCATTATAAAAATGGGAGATGGCCTCTGGTGATGTAGTCCCACGATGAGTGACCTAAATTTAAGAAATAAGATAAGCGTTGGCACCGCTGCAAAAATTTTGCGGGTTGTGTAATCAAACCAAATTATAAAAAATAATAATTTATTCTGAACTATTACACACAAACATTAAGAGAACTAAAAGGACTGGTAGCGCCTAATATTTTATAACCTAAAATGAATATTTGCGCATGGGCATCAAAGGCAAATGTCAGGCAAAAAAATGAGGTGTCCCATTAAAAAATCAAAGTTGGTAGTTGTACAGCTTTTGTGAGGCACCCTGTATATTTCAAAATAATTTTAGAATATGCGCAGAAATAAAACTAAATCGACGTGTCCGAGGGTTTTTCAGTAATTTTTTTTATTTTCGAGACACCGAATTTATTCCTTAATTTATCACAACCCTGTATAAAGGGTAGTTAGTTTCCTAATAATTTGACATTTGTGGTTTTCAATTGTTTCTTCTGACAAACGATTTTAACAATTTGGACAACAATATAAAACTTTTATATGTATGTATATACAATATGTACATGTATCTAATTTTATTCATTACTCTTCAAATATCTAATGAAGGGGTGTGTCAGTTTATGAGGAAAGACCCTGTAAGTATCAGATTTTGAAGGTTAAGTAAGTGTTGATAAAGAGGTCAGAAGCCTCAACCTGACAAAACCCGAAGAGGGTGAACCTATGCAGGTTTGCTCAGGTTCATTTAGGTTTGCTTAGAATTTTTTTTTGTAAAAAATAGCGCTAAAATTCACCAAAAAATATTTAAGATTTAGTACTTCTTTCTTTTTAAAACATTTATGTAACATATTAATATTTTCACATTTCATTGTGTCCTACATTTTACATAATTAAATTATATAAACAAAAGATTTCGCAAACTTGTTGCTAGAGCATCCCTATTTGCGAGGAACCCACACAAGAGTCTAGGGGACGGGTGCAACTTTTTATCCCGGGCTTCCGCATGCGCAGAGGAAGGAAAAATAGTGGATTTTTTTCGCACCGATCCCTCTTCGCTTGCGAGTAAAGAGACTGGTCAGGGCCCCTAACCAGGTGCTAACCCTTTTCCGATCTTAGGGTGCCCTCCGATCCACCGTTCGCTAGATTTTCTGGACCCACAACAAACAAAACATAATATTTAGGTTAAGGTAGGTAGACACGATACATTTTCTGCTCGGGACCTTTAAAAAAAGACAAACCTAAATTTTTATCGAGGAAGGAGTGTTAACCCGTTTCCAATACACCTTTTAGAGCCGATTTCCTAATTTTTTATAAAATTTTAAATGACAAAATTTAAAAAAAAGATGCGGCCGAGCGCGGATTTGGCCACATCTTATTTTACCGTGTATTTTTGTACAAAAAATACGTAAGAAGCATCACAAGATTTACTAAAAGTAATAAAAGCCCTAAAATATTTTATTTTTCTGCTAAATAATAATAAATTTAAGTTAAAAAGGTTTTATTATTTATAGGTTATGTTATTTCTAAAGGTGTTTATTTAAAATCGCTCCGAGTCATTTATAAATCTATAAATCGCACTTTTTCCTTCCTAGTTCATTAGACAAAGACGTACGTGTAACCGAGTGTTCAGACCAAGGTTCAGCCGTTTTCCTAAGCAACCAGCACAGACAGCAACACTTCTGAGCTCCAACACTCCAATGCTATTTTAACTCTTTCTACTACCATTCTTGATTCAATTACGTAGTTCGTAAACTAATCTCCTGGGGGAAATGTTTTCATAACAAATAACAAATATAAGGCTTCACGTTCGATACGCTCACAGTATACGGACATTGAATCCTTTCTTAATAAATCCATGGTTCTGTCATTGTTAATACGTCGTCATTAGAAACGTACGAGTTATTCTAATATTTAAGCTATATCCTTGGTTTCAAAATGATTATCATCTTGGAGCGTTTTGCTAGGATGAATTTAGTTCTATTATTGTGGAAAGTACGTACTAAAATTACTGTCTTCTTCATAAATTTGCAAAAAAACTAACAAATTCATAGTATGAAACAGTAGTGTTCATACGCATGTCAGTTTAAAACTTTTAGTTTGCAAATTAGACCGGTCTAGCGTCGGAGAACCTGACCGTTCAAGTTCAAAATTCAATTTTCAAAAAATTGTATTTTCCAAAAATGTTTTCGACAGTTTTTATAGATTCAGTAACTAGTTGCACAAAATAACTAGCACGTCGCTAGAATTTTCTTTAAGAGTATTCGAAAATTGTCACCATGTAGCGTCTATAGATCCTCGGTATGCAAAACATCTCCGCCAAAATACACATTGGAGTCACCTTTGAATTCCCATGGATTTCTTGCGATAAGTAGAAATATTTTGCAACATAATATATAATTTTTCTGGTTTGAGCATCCGGGTTATTGCCAATTAATATTGTTATTATCTTTTCAAGTGATCTTTCCAAAAATCCCTATTAAAATTTGTCTTCGTGGATCCTTGAGCATATAAAAAATATCATAAATATATTTATATTTGATTTAACATCTTCGTTTAAATAATTTTTTTAGTATTAAAAATTTTGTATATATCTTTCTTATTTACAAGGCATTCTGCAAGTGTATGGCAATGGGTCTTTTAATACACATAGTATTTAAATGTCATAATTTTTATACTGATGTCTTAAATAAGGAGATATTATAAATATTTTGCAAAAAAAACTAATCCCAAGGTATCTCGTAAATTTTCAATAAAAAAAATGAAACCTTCGTTGAAAACGTTTCGTTGAATTTAAAACTGAAAAAATCGCTGGCATGACGTCACTAAACCAACCTAAATTTAATCCCTGTAAATTTTTAGAAACACATTCGAACAGTACTTCATGATAACCTTTTCACAGACACATATTTATGTTAGGGTAAACTAAGGTATACTCGCGATAATTTTAATACTTTTTAATATTCCGTGAAACTTTTGGTTTATGAAAAACTTTCTTAATTATAGTCCAAAGGAACCACATCTTATAAGCACATATTTATAAAATTTAGTTCAGATTTGTGCTCCTTTTCTTGGAAAGGACAGCATTAAAAAATACAAAACAATATGGCTATTTCGTTATAAACAGTTTAACATTGTGTCAATGCATAGGTAATTTCGTAATAAGAATATTTTTTTAGAAAAAAATGTACGATAAAATTAACAAAAATATAATAGGGAATTATAGGAATTCAGGGTAGAAACCCTAAAAATTAGTTTCCACAATAGGACTTCACAAATAATAATAAATAATCTTTGTTATAGAATTATACCATAAGTAATAATATAAAGTGAAAAAGTGTCCAAATAAAACAAAACCCAAAGTCCACTAACCACTCATAAAATTCCATTCTCAACATATTCTTCAACACTGTATGGTTCAGTGTCTATTAGCAATTTAAATACACACTTTTTCAGATTTTCAGAAACTTTAATATTATAGGAAGACTATTGTAAAATTTAATACAGTTGTAATATGCGCTTGTCTCATCTATTGCAAGTCTGTGTCAAGTAAGTACATAATTTAGTGTTCTTGTTGAATATACATTTTGTTGTTGGTAAACTAAAACAAACAAAATTGCATATTTGTGGCTTCTGGCAACTTAAACCAACGTAAAATCTTGGGTAAATAGGTACACCGTTTTGTAATATGAGTTTAATCAAGCCCATATTTAAATGCCTAAAGATAATTTTATTAATTATTACCGTCAAGGTGCACTTAAAAGATATTCGCAATAAAGAATACACCTGTAGAAGAACGATAATTTTAATAAATTCAAAAGACGCTAATTACATTATGCTCATGGAAATTCTTGATATTATTTATCGGTAAATATATAAATTACATTAATGACGTGGTATTCCTTGTACTTCCTAATTTTACATTGGGATTTTTACATATAATAAAGTACATACGACGACCAAATTTGGAATTCTGCTGGTGCATCCATGTTAAGTATGTACGTATGTACATAATATGTATATAAATTTATTGAACGTAATTTTTACTTTTAAAGAAGCGATGTCAAAAGTTTTTTATTTAAAAAAAATAAGAAATTTCCCAGGACGCTTTTTGGTATTATTTAAATAAAATAGTGACTGTACAGGGTCCTCCAACGAGGACTGAACAGGGGCTCATTTTTGAGCTTCCTTGTATTTAAAGAAAAATCTAAAATAGCCAATCGATGTACTTTTTCCTGCAGAATTCAAAAATGAAACCAAAAATTTATTTGAACCAGAAACAAAAGAGTTACGCTATGGATAAGGTGTTTTTTAAATGGAACATAGCTTTTTTTATACGATTTTCGGAACGAGTGATTTTTTTTATGTCCGTTCTGATTAAAATATTTAATATTGTGACAGCTATTTTTATTAAATTTTAATGTTTTATCCAGTATAATTTCACTTCAACCTGTTTGAAACATACACTAGGTAATAAAGGTAAAATCACCTTGAAATCCTTCAAAGTCAAAAAATTTGACAAATTTACTATAATATTGCCGAAATGAAATATTCATTAGATGAGAGATTGCAGATTGCTATATATATATATATATATATATATATATATATACTTTATAAATTTTTCTTGGGTTTTTTTGGTTCAACAAAATTCAGTAAGTCTACCTCATATTTTTTATTTCAAACGTTTCGGCAACACTTTTGCCTTCATCAGTGTAATTTTTATTCTAAAATAACATTTTGAATTTCGGTCAAACATACATTTTTATAGGTTAATTAGACTGACTTACCATAAAAAGGTTATTTCCTATTGAAAGATAGGGTGGTCAAAATGACATAATATTTACAAAAAGACACCACATTTAAAAACTTTAAAAACGTTCTAAAATACATCCATACGAAACATAAACACATGAAGTTGAAACGGTACTGAGATTTGCCAAGATAGATTTGTATGGGATCTGCTTTGGTATTTTTTGTTATTTTCGAGATAAGAAGTTATTTTTTGTTTTATATTTATGATTTATTTGTCGGAGAAGAAAAAAAAGAAAAAGGGGGGGTTGGGGGGGGAGGATTGTTATTAATTGTATTAGTCAATAAATATTGACTAATTAATCAATAACGTTATAATAAATTTTGCTTAAGTTTTTTATATCTGATTTCTCGTTCACAGAATCCTCATTTTTTTTGATAAATAACATTTCTAAAAATTCCCTTTTTTGCTGGTTTATTTCCGTTTTTAAAATTTTGGTTTCAGAAAAATTAAATCTATGGGAGGTTTCCGTTTCATGTTTAGTAAGGGCGGTTTTATTTCTTTTGTCGTATCGATGGCCGTTGAGTCTGCTGTTGAGGTATTGGCTTGTTTGACCTATATATACTTTGGGGCAATTATTACATGGTATTTGATAAATGGTATGGGTTTTACGGTGTTTCTGTGTTTTTCTTTTAAGTGAGCTGAAGTGTCTCTGTAGAAGTTTATGACCTTTGTGACATACAGTAATTTCTTTACCTTTAAAATATTTTTGTAAATTTTCCGACAGACCCTGTATATATGGTATTGATAAAAATTTATCTTTTTTATCTCTATTGTTTTGTAATTCTAAATTTTCGTTTAATTTTTGTAGACGGGAGTTAAAAATTGAGTTTATTAGTTGTGCCGGATAGCTATTTTGAATAAGGATATTTTTAGCTTTTTCTATAGCTGTATTTCTATAATTTGGATCGCTTAGTTTAATAGCTCGGTCTGCTAAGCCTACGACAACAGATTTTTTTTGGGACATAGGGTGTTGGGAGAAGAAATTAAGGTATCGTCCAGACCATGTTTTTTTTGTATACCATTCAGTGTAAATTTTATTATTTTGGTTATACAGGGTCATATCCAAGAAATTAATCTTTCCGTTTTCCTCCGTCTCCAGGGTGAATTGCAATTTATTATGGAAAGCATTGAACGCATTTAAAATGTAATTTATTTTATCTTTTGGTACTGCAGTAATGCAGTCGTCTACATAACGTAAGAAAAATGGTATTTGCAGATTTAAGTTATTAATTACATTGTTTTCTAGTTCCTCTAGAGCCATTTGTGCAATCACACTTGAGATGGAGGAGCCCATTGCACAACCCTCGATTTGTTTGTAAAACTTGTCTTGGTACATAAAATATGTCGAGTTTAATATCAGTTTAACAGCCTTCAGAAATTCATTGAGAGGGATATCTGTATATTTTTTTATTTGATCCCATTTGTTTTTAACTAAATTTAGGGCGAATTCTATGGGTACATTTGTGTATAAAGACACAACATCTAAGGATATCAGGATGTGATCATTCGGGATAATAACATTTTTAATTTTCTCCTTGAAATCCCACGAATCTTTAATATAAGTACTGGATTTATTTGTAATATTTTTAAGGATGTCTTTTAAAAATTTGGATAAATTACTTAATGGTGATTCAACGCAAGAGACGATGGGGCGCATGGGTATCCCCGTTTTATGCAATTTTGGCAATCCGTATATTTTTGGTGGCTGAGCATTGTGAATTTTCAGGTTATTGGCGATATTTGGGGGAATATAGTTTTTATTTTCCCATTGTTTTACTATTTCATTATTTTGTTTTTGAAGAATATTTGTCGGGTCGTTATTAATTTCTTTGTAGGTCTGTGCATCGGACAAAAGTATTGCCATTTTCCTGTCGTATTCATCAGCTTCCATAATTACAGTTTTATTTGATTTATCAGGCCTTAGGATTTTTAAATTTGGGTGTTGCTTCAGGAATGTATTTGTTCTTTTAAGTTTTTTGCATAAGTCTTTTTCAAGGGCATGGTTTTTAGTTTTGTGTCGATTAGAGCTAAGTTTATTTTTGTGACTTGTTAACATATTGCAACAGCTAGCTCTGATTTCATCTTTATTTTCCGTAGTGAAATTATGAACAGAAACCTCAATAGATGAAATTATTTCCGGGACAGGTAACTCTTTAGGATCTTCAATCGGAACCGCAAAATTAGATCCCAAACTTAAAATATCTATAGCATAATCGGGAATATCAATATTTGTTAAATTTTCAAGCCAGGCTTCTTCTATGTTTATTTTTTTGGGCTTTCCTTGATGATTTTGAGATATAAGACGATTTATCTTTTTTATGTTTTTTTGTTTTATTTTATTAAAGAAATTTTTAAAAGACATCCTTAAAAATATTACAAATAAATCCAGTACTTATATTAAAGATTCGTGGGATTTCAAGGAGAAAATTAAAAATGTTATTATCCCGAATGATCACATCCTGATATCCTTAGATGTTGTGTCTTTATACACAAATGTACCCATAGAATTCGCCCTAAATTTAGTTAAAAACAAATGGGATCAAATAAAAAAATATACAGATATCCCTCTCAATGAATTTCTGAAGGCTGTTAAACTGATATTAAACTCGACATATTTTATGTACCAAGACAAGTTTTACAAACAAATCGAGGGTTGTGCAATGGGCTCCTCCATCTCAAGTGTGATTGCACAAATGGCTCTAGAGGAACTAGAAAACAATGTAATTAATAACTTAAATCTGCAAATACCATTTTTCTTACGTTATGTAGACGACTGCATTACTGCAGTACCAAAAGATAAAATAAATTACATTTTAAATGCGTTCAATGATTTCCATAATAAATTGCAATTCACCCTGGAGACGGAGGAAAACGGAAAGATTAATTTCTTGGATATGACCCTGTATAACCAAAATAATAAAATTTACACTGAATGGTATACAAAAAAAACATGGTCTGGACGATACCTTAATTTCTTCTCCCAACACCCTATGTCCCAAAAAAAATCTGTTGTCGTAGGCTTAGCAGACCGAGCTATTAAACTAAGCGATCCAAATTATAGAAATACAGCTATAGAAAAAGCTAAAAATATCCTTATTCAAAATAGCTATCCGGCACAACTAATAAACTCAATTTTTAACTCCCGTCTACAAAAATTAAACGAAAATTTAGAATTACAAAACAATAGAGATAAAAAAGATAAATTTTTATCAATACCATATATACAGGGTCTGTCGGAAAATTTACAAAAATATTTTAAAGGTAAAGAAATTACTGTATGTCACAAAGGTCATAAACTTCTACAGAGACACTTCAGCTCACTTAAAAGCAAAACACAGAAACACCGTAAAACCCATACCATTTATCAAATACCATGTAATAATTGCCCCAAAGTATATATAGGTCAAACAAGCCAATACCTCAACAGCAGACTCAACGGCCATCGATACGACAAAAGAAATAAAACCGCCCTTACTAAACATGAAACGGAAACCTCCCATAGATTTAATTTTTCTGAAACCAAAATTTTAAAAACGGAAATAAACCAGCAAAAAAGGGAATTTTTAGAAATGTTATTTATCAAAAAAAATGAGGATTCTGTGAACGAGAAATCAGATATAAAAAACTTAAGCAACATTTATTATAACGTTATTGATTAATTAGTCAATATTTATTGACTAATACAATTAATAACAATCCTCCCCCCCCCCCAACCCCCCCTTTTTCTTTTTTTTCTTCTCCGACAAATAAATCATAAATATAAAACAAAAAATAACTTCTTATCTCGAAAATAACAAAAAATACCAAAGCAGATCCCATACAAATCTATCTTGGCAAATCTCAGTACCGTTTCAACTTCATGTGTTTATGTTTCGTATGGATGTATTTTAGAACGTTTTTAAAGTTTTTAAATGTGGTGTCTTTTTGTAAATATTATGTCATTTTGACCACCCTATCTTTCAATAGGAAATAACCTTTTTATGGTAAGTCAGTCTAATTAACCTATAAAAATGTATGTTTGACCGAAATTCAAAATGTTATTTTAGAATAAAAATTACACTGATGAAGGCAAAAGTGTTGCCGAAACGTTTGAAATAAAAAATATGAGGTAGACTTACTGAATTTTGTTGAACCAAAAAAACCCAAGAAAAATTTATAAAGAATATATTTGAATGGTTCAAGAATCTAGTATATTAGAATATATATATATATATATATATATATATATATATATATATATATATATATATATATATATATATATATATATAGTAAATTTGTCAAATTTTTTGACTTTGAAGGATTTCAAGGTGATTTTACCTTTATTACCTAGTGTATGTTTCAAACAGGTTGAAGTTAAATTATACTGGATAAAACATTGAAATTTAATAAAAATAGCTGTCACAATATTAAATATTTTAATCAGAACGGATATAAAAAAAATCACTCGTTCCGAAAATCGTATAAAAAAAGCTATGTTCCATTTAAAAAACACCTTATCCATAGCGTAACTCTTTTGTTTCTGGTTCAAATAAATTTTTGGTTTCATTTTTGAATTCTGCAGGAAAAAGTACATCGATTGGCTATTTTAGATTTTTCTTTAAATACAAGGAAGCTCAAAAATGAGCCCCTGTTCAGTCCTCGTTGGAAGACCCTGTACATCCATAAGTATACAAATTTATTGGTCGTAATCTTTACTTTTAAAGAGGCAATGCCAGAAGTACTTTATTTAAAAAAAAAATAAGAAGTTTCCCCGGACGGATTTTCGTATTATTTAAATAAAATTTAAATAAAATAACGTGTCAGTAATAAAAAATAACCATGACGATATGTTAATTGCTTTCTTTCTGCGTAGCTTTAGTTTAAAAAAAATCATGATTTAAGGATTATAATTTTTTTAAATTAATTGTCTTATATATCACGTGATGCTTCAATAAGTTTTTTTTAAATACGACGCGACGTATTTTACTCTTTTAGAAATATCCTGAACCTGAAATAGGCAATATTATGCACGTAATTCAAATAAATCTTTAATAGTTTTTTTGTATTATCTATATAAATTAAATATTTATGACGGTCAGTGCCGGACTGGACCGCCGCACTACCGTACAAAATACCGGTGGGCCATGCCTAAAGGGCTTTCGCCTCCCCACCCATCCCTGGAATGGTACTCTACACTTTTTAGTACTCTTTCGTGTACGTAAGGAAAATTTAATCAAAAAACAATTTAAGGCGGCATTCTTCACGTGACGTCTACGTTCACCAACCCAATTTCATTTTGACATGGTTTTTCGGCTTTAAAATTTTTAACAATAACATTATAAGTAGAGAACGAAAATCCAGTTCACTTACATTGGCATAGTTGTTGATATTTCTTATTTACTATTTTTCAATATTTCAAAAATTAGTTTTTTCACTTAGTACACTGTGTTATATAAATTACGAGCAGATGCCGCCCGCGGCTTCGCCCCCGTTTTTTCTTAGATGTCTCCCCTTAATAAGGGTAAAAAAGGTATTGACAATTTTTGATTAATCCCATTGTTCTGGGTTGTAACTTGAACCCCCATACCAAATTGCAACCCTCCTCAACGTCTAGAAGTGGCAGAACATTTTCAAACATATACCTACCTACATATATACATATTATACATACATACATGCACAGTGCGCACCTACATTCATACAGTTACAACCTGTATATATATATATATATATATATATATATATATATATATATATATATATATATATATATATAGAGAGAGAGAGAGAGAGAGAGAGAGAGAGAGAGAGAGGGACTTTTTACTGCCCACACGACGTAAGGGATTCTTACATTTTGTGTTAGCCATAATAACTTTATTATAATGTATGTACACCCGGAAATAAAACAATCCACAGCGCTGTACGCTACCACACTATACACCTGCGACGCACCACTCACAACTAGAAGATTCTGCTCTTGAACCAGAAAACATATTACCCTCAGTAAAAACATTAATTGTCACCGGACGACAGTGTTGCCAAATGTTGGCTTGGGTTGGACACTGTTTACTCTCCCGGCTCCCCTCACCTACGCCCAAATTTTTCCAAAGATCGATTTTAAAAGATCGATCTTTTAAGTCGATCTAATTAGTGAATCGATCTCCATGATCATGATCTAAGATCGATTCCAAATATCGATTTTTTTTTAATTTGGTGAATCCCTAGTCCGAATGTAGATACTTGTAGAAAAATTTTATGTGATTTTTCGTAAAGGGCTTTATTTCAAACCTTTGAAAAATGGTGCTTAAGTGCCAAGTGTCCAGCAAAATGGATTGTTTTTATCCGTAACTCTCTTTACACAGATTTCCCCGGGGGAATAGCGACGGCTCGGAACTCCATAACGACGGCTTATGAAATCGAATGTTTAGCGTTTTTTCTCTCCTCTTTCTTTGTCCTACATGCGCACAATGTATGCAACAAAACAAAAGTCTAGTTGCGAATGAACCGTGTCATCTTCTTCTGCTGAAGGACAATGGTTGCCTCCAACCAATCCCAGGATTGAAGACTTCAATTATAATTCAATAATTGTTACAAAAGATTTTGCAAATAGTTCTGTCCTTCTGCTCCTTAACATAGGTACTTTCATTTTGTAATTTTATTTATTGGAGGAAGTTTCTGGAGCATTTACAAATATTTCTTAAAATTAAATTTAAAATAAAAATCTGTTGATTGTTACATCAATCTTGAGTGAGATATATTTGCTGTTTCACCATAACTTTAATTTAAATAAACACTTGTAGCATTGGTCAATTGGTTCTTAAACATTCTTTTCACAACAACATTAACTGTATACATCTGAAACATTATTATATACAATAACTAATATTTTATGCTAAATAAAATACAATTTCATAAATGATGGAATCTTCCTTACCATATAACAGGGCATGATGATAAAATTATTTCATAAATAACACTATTAAATAAAATTGCAAATGAGCAATAGAATATGATTTTTAACATTTAGTACCGCTTTAAATTTTGGAATACTATTTAATTCAATATGCATTGTTAGTAAGAATGTCTTTTATTGTAAAGAGTTTCGTACTTATCACCAAACACTTATTTTATGCTAGATCATTGTACAGCTTGTTATGAAAATGGTTTAACATATTGGAATGGCTAACTCCTGGGGTAGTCTAGAGACACACTTTTTAGTGTTCCATGAAACGGGATACCTTATGCAATCACTTTGGTGTCCGTCCGTGTGTCTGTCACAGACGATTTTCTCTGAATCTATTCGACGTAAAAATTTGAAATTTGGAGAACCAATTATAGATGTGAACAATGAAAAGTTGAATTTTGATTCTGGGGGTTAATTTCAGGGGGTAAATTGGGAAATGGAAAAAAATTTCAAGGAATCGTCACATGAAAGTCTATTCAAGCACGAATTCTACATATATATATATATATATATATATATACATATATATATATATATATATATATATATATATATATATATATATATATATATATATATATATATATATATATATGAGCATGTCCGCTAAATAAACAGAACAAAATGAAAAGTTAGAATGGTAACCCGTATGACACGTGTTTCTGCTCATTGGCTTCATCAGGCCCACGTATGTGACCGTGCCTGTCAACATAAGTCGAGACGCACACGTCACATATGCAGTTACGGGTGTAACCTTAAAAAAAAGAGAAAAAAAATTACAAGGACCACAAACAGGAGCCAGTACACCCATTTGTGGCTTCAGCCAAAAGACCCCTTTTTTGGGGGCAACAATTAGCGTCGCCGACGGAGGCAACTATAGCCACCTGTCGTGGTATCCTATAAGCCCAAGCAAAAGAAAAAAATGCTAGAAACTAGCACGGATCGATACATAAAAAAGAGAATTATTGTAGGCATGTCCGCTAAATGAACAGAACAAAATGAAAAGTTAGAATGGTAACCCATACGACACGTGTTTCTGCTCATTGTCTTCATCAGGCCCACGTATGTGACCATGCCTCTCAACATAAGTCGAGACGCACACGTCACATACGCAGTTACGGGTGTAACCTTAAAAAAAGAGAAAAAAAAAGCACAATTAAATGTTATATTGAATTGTTTATATCCTTATAACTGCTGAATCATTGGTTTCAGAGCACAAGTTTTGTATATTAGGTGTAGATTGACCCAAAATTATCAGAATTGAAAAATTCTAGGGCAATAAATTGTTATAAACAATGAAATTGTTTATTTCCTTATAACTGCTAAACCATTGGTTTCAGAGAAAAAGTTTCTCGACAAGAAGTATTTCTTATGATGTAAGGAACAACTTGTGCCCTTACAAGTTTTTAAAATTTTTAATTTGGCTCAGTCAAAACGCGAGTGCATTACTATTATTGCTGTCCCCCACCCTTATCACCAAAAGGATCGCTCAGAAAAATCTGACAAAAATGACGAACATTGAGTATTAGGTGTAGATTGCGCCAAAGTTATCGGAATTGAAACATTCTAGCGCGATTGATTGTTATAAGCAATTTAATTGTATATTTGCTAATATCTGCTGAACCATAAGTTTCAGAGAAAAAGTTTTTCCACAAGAAATATTTCTTATGATATAAGGAACAACTTTTTCCTTACAAGTACTTAAAAATTTTTAATTTGGCTCAGCCGAAAGGCGAGTGCATTACGATTATTGCTGTCCCCCACTCTTATCACCAAAAGCATCGCTCAGAAAGAAGTGAACAAAAATCAAGAACATGAAGTATTAGGTGTAGATTGAGCCAAAATTATCAGAATTGAAAAGTTCTAGCGCGATCAATTTGTTATAAACGATTTAATTGTTTATTTCCTTATAACTGCTAAACGATTGTTCTTAGAGAAAAAGTTATTAAACAAAAAATATTTCTCACGATGTAAGGAACAACTTTTGTTGCAAGTTTTTCAAAATTTTTAGTTTGGCTCAGTCGAACTCGAGTGCATTACTATTAATAATTTAAGTGAGTGCTGATGGTACGGAACACTAATTGTGCAAGTAAAGTTTGCACTTGACCGATTTTTTTTTATTCGAACAACAGAAAAATTTTCTCTAACACCCGAAAACCTGACCATACGCGCGCTCGCACATCCGACGTTACCAAAATTCCATTTTTGATCGGAATATTGTTTTAAGTTTGTTTTACTAAAAAATAAATAATTTACGCTAGAATTATCCAACAATAACCTATTAATAATTTATAATTGCCAAGAATGCATTATCCTTAAAAAAATTACTTACGTGAAATAGGATATTACTTCCCCACGTATTTAAAAATGTAAGGGATATGATGTATTTTTACAAAAAAAAAACAATTTGTGTATGGGTTACTTTTTAAATATCCTACACCAATTAATATTTTAAAGCAAAATAAATCCATAACCGAATTCCACCGAAACCACCTTCGTGAAAGGTCTTTCAGTGACGCTTCAAAATTTGACTGCACCAAATGAAAACAGTAAAAGCACCCATTTAATAGTTATGTTTTTGGTAGATTTCTGCCTTCGGTATTATTATTCGCATAAAAAAGACAATTGTTACGTTTTGTATGTATTTTATATTTTCACTGCCCCGTAAGAGCTTATTATTAAAAAAAGCTAGCTAAATTATAAATTACTCGCAGAATTTCAAAAACGCCGCCGCTATAACATATAACCAATAAGAACGAGATTAGTTCTGCAAGATCTCTCGTCCTCGCGTATCCCTCTCATGTTGCCGATTCGGCGCATGTCGATTTATTATTAATTGCATGATTTAAAAAAAATTGTTATAAAACGAGAGCTTTATTTCATTTTTAATGTAATGAAACATCGATACATCGATATTCATATGGCACAGTTAATGCAATATTTCTTCTGCACCGCTTCTATAATTTGGCAACTGCGCTGAAAAATAAGTTCGCTGAGGTGACGCTATTCACTACTATTTTTGCCCCTAGAAAAATAAAGTGTTCTTTTTGCCGCCAGTTCTTACTAGTTTTAGACAGAGATTTTAACCGATTTTTAATTTGTTTCTTAATCCAAGATGCCGAGATACTTAGATTGCGGATATCGTTTTGTGCTACGGAGCAGCTAACGAAAACGCTCGACAACTTTTGTACATTGAAAGATTTTCCAACAGCGAACCTCTCAGTGAAATAAGATTTGTTTTGTGCTAGTGGTACAGCAGCTAAGGCATCATGTGACTTCTTCTTGTGGGGTACGATGAAGGAAATAGTGTATACTGTGCCAATTGGAAAAGTAAATTAACTGCGAAATCGTGTTGAAATGGCAGCCCAAGAAATGGGGAATATTATGGAGAACAACTTTCAACGGGTTCGGAACAATATGCCACGAAGAGTGCATGGTTGTTTGGGAGCAAATTGAAGACAGGTTCAACATATTCCCTACTAGATAAGTATCGTTTTTTGCAACGTAGTATTAGTTTTACTTATTGATATTTAAATTATGTTAGGCAACTATTGGTTAAAACTAAGGCTGCTGACAAAAACGAGTGGTTTCGCAGTGGCCTTTTTACTATTTTTTGTGTTTTTTCTTAGGAAAAGGTTTAAATTTGTTTTGCCTTTGTCCTAAATTGCGGTTAATAACAGAAAATAAATTATTCTTAAAGATTTATAATTTGTCTGTCAACGTTACAACAAATTCAATTGTTTTTAGTTTTTTCGCGCGCAATTTTCCGTCAAGCGAACACAGGTCAGCCAGGTGCGGCGAACATGGGCGGGTTTTAAGGTGATTTAGGAAATTTTTAAAATGTTCAAATATATGCAGTCACTTTCATAACACCCTGTATACAATTTGAAATGGTCTAGTTTAAAACCCTGTTGCAAAAAGTCATTTTGTTAAAATGTAGTGTTTAAGTGAAATCAATTTAAAAGGATTCTGATGATGGTTTAGAGATGAAATAAACCGAAACGTCAAAACCATTTCAAGACTTTAATTTAAACTGACCGAAAGCCCAAGAAGTACAATAAAACTATTATTTTTTACTGTTGGTTTAATTCTAACATGCAAAGATTTTTGTAAGATACATATATAGTATATTTTGGCAAATCTGCAATTTTTCAATGCTTATAAGCTAGCCATCCGGATATATTATTTGTTGTTTAACGTTTTTGCATTTTGGCAATGTCCTTTGCCAAATGATAAAATCTCCGCTGTTTTGAAATATTTTGTCTTTTATAAGTTAAATAGTTATTTACAACTCTTGGCTATAAACTAAAAGGCTAAAACCGCTATTAACTTTTTTTTAATATACACATTAAATTAAAAATTCATTGATTCACCTATAATAAAAAAAAATTGCTTAAATTTTCCAAACAATACATTAAAATTTTTATGGTTTCAAAAACGGTTTTTAAAATAGAGATATTAATGTTAAATGATGTCGATGCATATCGAATATTATAAATCAATTGGTACTTAATAAAAATTTTTAGTGTTATTTGCAATCTTGATAACGCTTGCTGTGATTATTAATCGAGGACGCTTCGTTTCTTAATTTTGAAATATTTACAGGAGCCGGGAGATATCGATTTCTCTACATACTTTTAAGTCAGCTGGGTTTTGGCATATTTTTCCGTATTTGCTTATTAATAATTACGACTAAAATTAAATACAATTAATTTTTCGAATTATCTGATTATAAAAATTGACAGAAAAGTTCATTGCCTTACTAAGACCGGTCTAGTTAGACCGGTCTATTTTGACAAATAATTAAAGAGGTAAATTAACTAGTGTAAGAATAAGGCAGCTATTGAAAAATATTGTGAGAAATATTTTTTGTCAAAAAACTTTTTCTCTGAAACCAGTGGTTCAGCAGTTATAAGGAAATAAACAATTAAATTGTTTATAACAATTGACCGCGCTAGAATCTTTCTATCCTGATAATTTTTGCTTAATCTACACCTAATTTTAAATGTTTATGATCTTTTTCAGATTTTTGTGAGCGATCCTTCTGGTGATAAAGGTGAGGGATAGCAGTTTTTAAGCATTTTTCCAAGAAACTGTTTAAAAAATGCAATAAAAAAATACACCGTATATATCGTTGAATTCGTGCTCCAGTAAGCTTTTATTTGACACCATACCATACACGATGCCCTTGAAAATTTTTTCCATTGCCCAATTTACTCTCCGAAATTAACCCCAGACTCAAAATTCAACTTTTTGATTGGGTCCATAAGTATTTCGTTTCGCGGAACACTAAAAACAAAAATTCCAATAGTAAAATTACTACGGTGTGGACAATTTAAGACACTTTTTGAAAAACTGTCAAATACCCTATTAAAAGATTGTATAGGTACATAAATGTTCATTTATGGATATTAAATTATTTCATTAGGGACACGCAAATAACTAATTTACTGAGGCTATTTTTACCAGATTGAGCATTAGTATTGGCGCTAATTGCTATCATTATCATGACTTTGGATGGTACCTATAAATGTCCTTGTTCAAATATGCAAAGACAAGAAACAGTTTTATAATTTAACGACCTCTCGATATAAATTAAAAATTCATAATAAGATATAAAATTAATTATCTTAATTTATTATAATTTAATCAAACCTGATAACGAAACCCGCAGAAGTTAAGGCGATCAGGTTTTCCAAGAATTTTCAGGGCTCCACGTGTTTTCTGTGAAAGGCGAATGCAAAACTACAAAATATTAACAAGGAAAATGGAAAAATTATACACAAATTTTAAATTAAAGTATTTTTGCCTAATTTTATTAAAATAGCAAGGTTTTACATAAAATCAATTTTTAGGAAAGTTTTCCTCGGCACAAGGTTTTAAAAAACTTTACCAACGAAATTTTGCACATAATTCTTTAGTTGAAAATACGAAAAACAGTTCTTATTAGCATAGATCTTGCCTTGGTAGAGGATGATAAAATCCCCAACACTCAGTGGTTCCGACTATATAGAGAATCATAATTTTTTAAATTAATATTTTTGGAAAATTGATAACTGAAAATGCATTTTTTACTTGAAAAAGGGTTACTGTAAATAAACCATACAAAAAATGGTGAAGTGTGAGTCCGGCTAGCGAGATAAGTGTTCAGCAATACCCCAATTTCGTAATTTTTATTATTATATATTTTTTTGAAGTGTGAGTCCGGCTAGCGAGATAAGTGTTCAGCAATACCCCAATTTCGTAATTTTTATTATTATATATTTTTTTTATGTGTGCATCATTATACAAACCTTTAATTTCGTAAACTTTACGTAAAGTTTACGACTTGATAGCAACGAGTAAGCATTGATAATGCCAAGTGAGACCTTGGCGAAACGTCTGCCAATAGCAATTTAAGAAACGAACGGATGTACTCCCGGATCAACATTTCTTCACATCTCTCCATCCGTGAAAGTCTACGTTCAAATATATAGAAAATGGGGAATTTTTTTCGGTCCATATATATAATATATGTCGGTAAATGTCAAAGCTTTATCTTTCGCTAGTGCAAAGCAGAAGACCGTAAACTGACAAAATAAAGTAGAAGGAATATTCTTTTTGATTCTGGCCCGGGTGCCCTCCTGCTATTTCAGGGTCCAGAAATCGCGATAGCAGGAGGGAACCCGGACCAGAGGAATATTTATTTTTAACTTTTTAGTGCGCTACTCATAAAAGCGTGTTTTTTAGTTTTTTTAACTATAACACTATTCAACAACAAATAAAGGTTGGTAATAAAAATAGCTCAGTCTTATAGATTTTGACCTGCTCGTCACAAATCCGGCGGCCAAAATATTTGCAGAGGTCTGGCTTTCATGATGCAGCTAGTACCTGTTTTTATAATTTTAATAAACATTTATTATTAGATAGGCCTGTCTAGACGGAAGAAATGTAATTAGTTGATTAATGGGACTAATCGCTAAGTAGTAATTATTATAACAGTTCATGAAAATCCGGAATATTAAGTAAAAGTTACGTTTATAATGTACTTCTTAAAATAGTAAAATGGTGTGTGTTTACAAAAAATGGTACTAAAAATTGTGCTCCTATTTTTTACGTAAGAACTCGGAAAATTTTTCAAAAAATATTTTGGGTCTATGTCAGTCATATACAATCAAAAAATCCTATTTTTGCCTAGGACCTTTAAAAAAACTTTAAATTTGTTGCCTAGTGTTATTTATTAAACTTGTTGCTTTACAAACTCTTGTTGAAATGAAAAACATACATTTTCATAGTGTAACTTCATTCTAGATGGATATAAATAGTTTTCACCTTTTGCCCCTTCTCTGTACAAGAAATAAATAACACTAATAACAGAACGCTGCTCCTCCCTGGTACAGTTACAGAGCAATGCTCCAGTGGATTGGTCGATTTTTAAACTGTCACTGTGTAAACATTTGCAATTGTTGCTATGGTATGTCATTAGCAAGGGCTACTAGATCTCAAAAATAACATATCTGCCAACTCGCAAGGCAAGGTTCCGTTCTGTACATTTTTAGAGCACTTTTGGGGGTTTCATTTGACTCTCAGCCTTGTAACTATACAGAAAGAAAGCTTTTAAAAATTACAACACATGATAGCACTATCATTAAAATGAGAAAAATGTGATTTCAATAATTATTATTCTTCAAAATACCAAAGGCATAATAATAACTTTGTTCTGTTACAAACTTTCTTTATTTCTATAGTTCGCCTCAAATAATGTACGTTTTCATCCATCTTTAATTTCATTTTTAATTGAACAGTGTAACCACGCCGTAACAAAATAAATGAACACAGACTATTACTATACCCTGAGGGCAAAATTATGTTTACTCCGCAAAGACGACGAAGAAGATTCAAGAAAATCGAAAGTGTTTCTTCACTTGACCCCTGTAACGTTGTATAATTTTAATGTCAAATTGCCTAGATGGTAATAGTTCGGTAAGATTGAGAAAACTTAGCGTGGAATGACTAATAGATAGCTTTGGATGACCTTCGATAATATAATATATATTAGATTCTATTATATTAGGCCAAGCAACAGAGCAACAGAACATTTTTAAGCAAAAAAACGCGGTTTTTTAGTTTCTTGCTTATAAAATGGAAAGTAATGAAGCAATCTTAATAGTGTAAATGGACGATTTGTAGAGAATAAAAATACGAACAAAATGAGAGGTAGAACGTCACGATCAGATAAGTAGCGACGGAGAAAATCCGGAAACCCGGAAAATTAAGAGTTTCTTATAAAATTCCTAAATCATCCATTTTTAAACGTAGAGGGCTCAAACTTTGAAAAAAAGTAGAAATTTATGGCTACTTTATGTGTGCAAAACCCCGACGCTGTCCGACGATTAGTTTTGCCACTATCGCCATTTTAATTTTTCAATACACTATTTTGCAACAGGTCTGGATGCTCTATGGATCGTCCGATTTTGATTATTGAAACGAGTTTGAAAAGTACAAGTTTCATTGAACAAAATGTATATTTTAGTTTTTTCATAAAGTGCTACGAAACTGGTTGAAAATGCACGTAAAGATGCGTGAAAATGGCCGAGCCCGCGAAAGCGCCGGTGGCCGAGTTGGTACGGCGCCAGCTTTGCAACCGAGAGGCGCGGGTTCGAATCCCGCTTTGACCATGGATATTTTGTGATTGTCATTGGAAGGTGGTAGAGGAATTTTTCCTCGGCGGAGGTGGTACCACCCCACACATCCTCTAAATCCCAACGGATGTTTCCAGCTCTGGATGTGCGAGTCGATTGCCTAGTACAACCACGGTACATAGTACTTAGACTTCGGTCTTCGTGGGCTGTCAGAAGATAAAAAAAGCGGTCGAGTGGAGGAGTCAATATTCGCGCGCTCGGCCATTTTCACCCATTTTTGCGTGCATTGTCAGCCGGTTTCGTAACATTTTATGGAAAACCTAAAATATACATTTTGTTCAATTAAACTTGTACTTTTCAAATACGTTTCAATAATTAAAATCGGACAATCCATAGAGCATCCAGGCCTGTTGCAAAATAGTGTATTGAAAAATTAAAATGACGATTGTGGCAAAACTAATCGTCGGACAGCGTCGGGGATGTGCACACATAAAGTAGCTATAAATTACTACCTTTTTCCAAAGTTTGAGCTCTCTACGTTTAAAAATGACCGATTTATAAATTAAAAAAAAACTCTTAATTTTACGGTTTTTCCGGATTTTCTCCGTCGCTACTTATCCGATCGGGACGTTCGACATCTCGTATTGTTCATATTTCTATTCTCTACAAATCGTCTATTTACATCATTAAGATTGCTTCATTACTTTCCATTTTATAAGCAAAAAACAAAAAAATCGCGTTTTTTTGCTTATAAATGTTTAAAAAAAATTAATGGAAAAAATTTCAGAGTTGGAAATATAACAGAAATCATTTAGGGATCGTCTTTTAGATGATGGCACAGACGGTTTTCTAGTAGGATTAATGTCACGACAAATTGCTCTATTGCTTGGCCTATATGGCCACTTAGGTCTGATAATTGAACATTCTAGTCTCCGTTGATTTTAGTTAGAAATGCAAGTAAAATACACTTTCACTTTATTTGTAAGTAACCTTCAGACCTCTAAAAAGTAAGTGTTCTTATTTTTTACACTTGTGCGTATATTAGGGTTAACTTCCCATTCAAAATATAAAATCGTTATTCCCTCACTATGTCCCCAACTGCAGTGATAAACAAACCTGTCGCAAAATTTTTCTAAATATTTTTATGTCAATCTGTTTATTTACATTGTATAAGTCACTTATGAATAAGGCTGCCCACTTCAATGCCACAACAGTGGCGGCGAATATAAGCACCTACGTATAAGTGATAATAGTACTTTATATAATATGTAATCCTTATTCATTTAGCATTAAACAACATTTCCAGCATGGCTAGGGTTGCCATCCGTCCCGATATATCGGGACTATCACCGTTATTAGAGTTCATGTCCCGACGTACCGATAAAGCTATCAAAAGTCCCGATCGACGATATCAAGGTTTTTTAAATTAAATTTTAAAAGGAATACGCACCAACAAACGGGATTTTGGAGCTTTTTTTTAAAGAAAGTTTTTGCGTATAACGCACTATAATAGCGTGGTACAGTAGACCTTTTTCTTGCAGATTTGTGCGTAGCGTCGCGTCGGTATTCTTTAGAAATACCTGTTCGCAATCCCTGCGCACAGTGCGAACGAATTTTTTCCTTAATGTCCATCCAGTGCTCAGAAGAAAGAAAGCATTTATTAGCTAAATCCGTTGAGGTCATTCTACAATGTCAGTGTAATTTTAAATTATCATGTGCAGAATTTTATATGTACATCCAAGATCGGAAAGATCAGAAAATCACCTCATCAAAGAATTATAAAACTGGCAAATCCTAAATATTTTTTTAATTCATTTTTAGGAAATATTAGTTATAATAAAGATTTTCGTTCCTAGTATAGTTGTTTTTATGTTTTGGTATTTAGAGCTAGGTAAAAATTTAGAAAAAAAATTAACTTCATCCTCGGGCCTTGTTTCCCCGTATGAGCCAGATGAATTATGGCAACCCTAAGTAATGTTAGAAACACAATAGCTCTATTCGTAGATAAATCACAAACCGATCAGCGCCAATCAAATTTTAGTTATTTGGTAACGTGACAGTTTGCGGACTAGTTTCCAGTAATTTCATTGGCTCTGACTGGTTTGAAACTGTTCTGCGACCAGGGCTAATATTTACCTTTTATATTAAAACATTGACAACTAACCCTTTAATTTAAAACGTCAAAAATTATCTAGGTCAAAGAAAGTGGTACCTATATTCGTTGCCTAGGTGTAACGAATAAATATTGGTGATTATTAATATTTACGTTTAAATAAATATTAAAATGTACAAATTTAAAATAACCGGTTTGTTTCTTCGGATGTATGAATAAAAACGGTCTCTGTTAAAAGTTGATCCCTAAATTGGTTTACGATTACTGGTTGTGAATACTGGGACCATAAGGTCGAGCTTCGCAGTGTTCACGATTTTTAAAGAAAATATGATTGGAGTACGTTTTCTGAATATTTAGTTTTTTCTTGGAATGGCACCAGGTTGCAAAATGTTCGTATTGTTTTTCACATATTTTTCTTGATTGATAATATTATGAACATGCTTCTGTTAACCCCTTGTTTAGAAAGGATACCTTAGACTGTACCTTTTGACATGTAGAACAATTAAAATAACGAAGTATCGAAATTGTTAAGGCAGTATCTAAGGTAGTGGGGTACGACAAAATCGGTTACAAATAGTCCGGGGTACGAAATGTCATTACTAAACGCCCGGGGATAAAATGTTCGAGAATCAATTATTGTCCAGGGTCGAACAGTCCGTTAACCATTTTAAATATTATTTTGTTATTGTATGTTTACTTTTCTCAAACTTAAATTATTTACAAACTGCGAACTAATCATCATTTTGATCTTTTAAATAAACAAATAGGTAACTAATAAACAAATAGGTAACTAACAAACAACAGAAAATCTTGAAAATATATTAAAAAAAGAAAATCTCAGTTGAAGATCTTGCGAAAGCAGGCTTACCTAATTGGGGGATTTATTCGCAGTTTTGGCGAAAAATCACTAGTTGGGAAAATTTGTGGAGAAAATGTGGAGAAGTAATTGGGGAATTTTTTTTTGAACAGGGGAAATTTTGGAAAATTTTACTTTGCCTTCTTTACTTAAGATACGTGCCCATGGTGCCAGTAGAAAAACTAAAAACTCCATGGATTTATTATAATAAGGATTCGATATCCGTATACTGTGAGCGTATCGAACGTGAAGCCTTATATAATATAAATATTTTTGTTGTTTGTTATTCTCTTGAATCAAGAATGGTAGTAGAAAGAGATAAAATAGCATTGGAGTGTTGGAGCTCAAAAGTGTTGTTGTCTGTGCTGGTTGTTTAGGAAAACCCTCTGAACACTCGGTTACACGTACGTCTTTGTCTAATGAACTAGAAAAGAAAAAGTGCGACGTATATAGATTTATATAGATTTATAAATGACTCTGAGCGACTTTAAATAAACACCTTTGGAAGTAACATAACCTATAAATAATAAAACCTTTTTAACTTAAATTTATTATTATTTAGCAGAAAAATAAAATATTTTGGGGCTTTTATTACTTTTAGTAAATCTTGTGATGCTTCTAACGTATTTTTGTACAAAAATACAAGGTAAAATAAGATGTGTCCAATGTTTACAAATTGTGTTTACAGTGTCGTTTAGAATGGTTTGTTTTGGCTTCAAAGAATGTGAAATCATCCCGTATCCAGTCCTAATAAATCCATGAAAACCTCTCTTATGTGTAAAACAAAAACAAAAAAAAAACAAAATAATCTCCAATTTAGTGGAGACTATAAAACATGTGTCAGACTTCGCCGAGATGAAACAGTGTTGTCCTTCGTTATACTAATATAAACTTTCAATCAACAATTTGATTATAATTATTAAACGATACATTGGAACGAACAATTGGAAGTGTTGTACATATTAATAATTTTTTCTTTACACATACTTAAGCTTTCGCAATGGGAAACTTTTTCATGCCAGTACAAAATCGATCGGATACAGCCTGTTTTCCTCATTTAAATGTCCTTACTCTCAGAGGGCTAACACCAGCTCCAACCGCGACCCGGCAGCGTTCTCCTAGTGGGCATATTGTTATATATTGTACTTGTGTAATTTGTAAATATAAATGTAATATGTAATATATTATGTAGGTAGGATAGGGAATGAAATGTCACATATGTGACAAAAAAAATGTTTGAAAGTAGTAATAGGTAATTATTAAATGATATTCGAGTACTTTGAGTTTTTGACCTGTTATGTTTTGAATTCTGCGGCAAATCCGCTGTTTTCCGGGTTCTGTCTGTGGCTATAACGACAAACCCCTTATTTTTCTGTGCTGTAAACGGGATTTTAGCCCGCGAAAAGGCGCTCTGCCGGTGAGCCCAGCCCAGCAGTTCATGGTTTTACTCCGCGGTGTTGTGGGCGATTTGCGTTTATATTCGTTAATCGTTTCGCGACATTTTTCGGTGTTTTACTGTGTGGAAAATGGTAAATAGCGTACAAATCATTTTAAAAAGTGATTTTTCGAGGCTTTTGTTGGCTGAAAAAATTCAGATCAAATCCCTTGGAAGACCTATCCCTGGTTTGAACCTTTCTCGATCGGATTAAGCAGCAAAACGTTGTTTTACAAGACACTTCTTCAAAGAGAGATAAAAACAGGGGATATGCGGTTGTGAAACTTTGAATGCACTGTTCTGCTTTTCATCCTTATTGTTCTATTCAGAAGGTATGGATGAACCATGGACAAAGGTAGGATACAGAGATTTGAAATATTTACCTACATCAAAAGATGTTCGACTGAACTTGCTTTATTGGGCACAGTTCATATTGCCTCTCAATTAAATTCCGCGTACCGTGAAAGAATCAACAAACACAACGAACAAGTGGATATAAATAGATATTAGGTTCCAGTTAATGTCCCCCACCCTTATCATCAAAAGTACCGCGCAGAAAAATCTGAAAAGAAACATTCAGAATTAGGTGTAGATTGAAACAAAATTATCAGGAGTGAAAAATTCTAGCGCGATCAGTTGTTATAAACAATTTAATTGTTTATTTCCTTATAACTGCTGAACCATTGGATTTAGAGTCAAAGTTTTTCGACAAAAAATATTTTCCACGATGTAAGGAACAACTTCTGTCCTTACACGTTTTTCAATGCTCCGCGCTTACGTGGTGTGATACGGCGTTGGTGCCGCCGCCACGCCGGCGGGTAGCGCGGCAGATGGGCGAAGATCGGGCGGCCGGGTTTGCTCTTTGCTCTTGAAATCAGCAGATAGAAGGGAGATAGGCATATAATTAGATGAGAAGGACTTTCTTGAGGGTAGGTTGTACGCGGCCAATTATCTCGAAAGACGCCCTTTTCGTCACAGGGTGTTTGACAGACACAAGTTAGGATGGCTGCAAGTTCTGAGGCACGATTTTTGTTAGGACGCATCAAGACTAGAGAATTTTTGGATCTCAAGGGACAGAGAAATTATTTGAACTTACTTGACCTTGTATATGTGTATATGAGTGTATGTAAGTCATATTATTAGCAGTTGAATATACTGGTTTACCTACTTTAAAATATATTAATTTTCTTGAACCTCAATCAATGACGATTCGTGTCAAATTCAGTTTAAAAACTGCCTTGAATATTAATATTCCCTAGTCTTAACAATAGTATATTATTCAATGAGCATATAATGGTGGCTGTTATTCACGCGGATGAAGTTTATGACACGAGCCGCGGGCGTGTGTTATAAATCATCCAAGTGAATAACAGCCATTATATGCGAGTAGAATACTATACTTTATCCAGGACTATCAAAAAAATTTAGATAATATTAATATATGTTTTTATTTTTAATGTCAAAAAAATATTGAACGAGTATAACGAGTAAGTAACATGGAAACAAAACATTGAAATTTTCTTTAACTAGGTAGCTAACTAATTTAGCTTTAACTAATTAAAACAAAAATTATTTATTTACATTAATGGTAATGTTTGGGTTCACACAATGTGACGGTTTGGATCGAGCACAGCTCTTGTTTGGAGTTTGGATCGAGATATCCGTGGAAGCGGTGAGTAATGAAACCATTATTCACTAGTGAATAATGAATATTATTATTATTTCATAAACTCATGTATAATAATCAAATTATAGACGAGTCGTGGATAAAATATATTTTAATTTACCTTTTGACAGTTTATTGAGTATCCGCATTGTCATTATTACACAGGCTGCATAATAGACCTGTAGACACAGCCAAAAATATGATAAATAATTTTTTGATCCTAATGTAATGATGTAACACACCCGTTTATTACCATAAAATGTTTAAATAAAAAATAATATGCAAATACAGCGATAAATTAACACATTTGGTTAAAAACTGTTCATGTTAATGGGTAAAAATAGATAAATGGAAAAACCTGCAAACCAAAAATAACTACGAGTATAAAAACCTGACAATATATTAAAATATTTTCTTGTCATAACGCTTCTTTAATTATTTTTAATTTTAGGTTTATATCTTCTAATAAACCAATCAAGTTTTGACAAGACAACTATAATCCCTATTAACAATGCTATAAAATAGCATTGTTAATACCCTACATTTATTTATCCATCAGTTCCCAAGGCTTTTATGAACTTGAAGTGGAATGGTAGTAGTAACAAGATTCATTTTGCCAAAAAGTGTAACAGATTCTACATTTTTAATATAATTGTAACAACTTTACCATTAACCGTTTTTAAATCATTTAAAAATTCTATTGTTTTACTTTATTTGTGTAACAGATATGTTTTTAATCATTTTTTAATTTTATTTAGAGAATTATGCGACTTATTTTTTATAAACACCGATTTGTATGCTAAATATTTTGTCACTTTTCCTAAACAAAAATTTTCGTTGTTACGTGTAGAATAATTATGATTTTCGTAATTTTGTTACAAAACTATTTAAATGAGATGGCAGTAAATCAAGTTTAATTTTATAAATAAAAACACAGATGAGAAAAAATATTAAACTTTTAACATTTAGCCATTTAAGTTAATTTAACATATTGTAATTTATTTTGATATATTTATCCATATTTAAAATCATACGCATTGCCTTATTTTGTAGTATTTGAAGTCTGTCAAATATTCCTTCATTAGCAGTATAAAGAATAGTTGAACCGTATGAAAAATGTAGCAAAATTATAGTATTGTAAACTGTTTTTCTTGAAAATAAATTTAAATTTGGATTCTCTTAAAATAACTTAGCTTCTTTGCAATTTTCGATATAATATTTTCAGTGATTATCAAACTTTAATTTAGAATGTCCCCAAATATTTAAACGATAAAACTATTATTAATTTTTCACAATCAATATTAATATCTATAGGTTTTCATAGTTTATATTTTTTCCAGCTTTTATTAAGTTTGCTTTTAAGAGATTTAATTTTAGTCTATTTGCTTTTAGCCAGTTTAATATAGCTTTTAACTTATCATTTACAATTTCCATTGAATTAAATATATTATTACCCATAATACATATTAAAGTATCATCTGCAAACATGTGAATACAGCACTTTAACAAAATATTTGGCATATCGTTTATATAAAGAATGTATAATAATAAAGGTCTTAAATACTTTCCCGAGGTACACCTATATTATTATGTTACTTGTCTGAAAATATGTCGTTCATTTTTATTATTTGTTATCTGTATTTAAATAATTTTGAAAACATTTATATAGAATGCCCCTAATACCATAATCATATAATTTATTTATTAATTCATCCCTGTCAATAGTTTCTAATGCTCGTTTGAAATCCAAAAATACTGCCAGTACTACTTTATTCTTGTCAATACTTCTTTTCCAAGTTACAATTACAAATTGGATAGCTGTTTGAGCGGAGTGAGTCGTCTTCAGCAAGTCAGGCGGAGATCCAGAACTTCGTTTTGGGGGGGGGGAGTCATTCTGGGAACAGTAATATATTTTTTCAATTATATTTATTATTTTAATAGTTATATGTATTATTGATGATTTTGGGGGGGGGGGGGGTCATGACCCCATGACCCCCCTGGATCCGCGCTTGCAGCAAGTCGCAGCTTATCTAACTGCGCACCGCTCAACGTTTGTGGACGATCCGTAATTAAAAATGCATTGGCAAGACAGCACTGCACGACATCGCAAGTCAAGCGAAATATGGAAGAATTTATAGAAATTACACGATCTTATCCTTGCCTTGGAAAATTGATGACAAAAATTACAAAAATCAAGAAGCTCGAGAGGCTGTATAGGAACATGTTGCAAAAAAGTGTAATAAGAAAGATGGTTAGTTGTATTAATTATTTCATATTCACAATTTACTGCAAAAACTGTTTTTGCTTGGAGAAAAGCACGACATATTTCTTTTTTCTTCTGAACTTAAATTTACAAAAGCCTTTTGTATTTCAATTCACTGCTGCACACTTTGTAAACTACACAAAATACGACAAATGAGTAGACGGTATTTTACAACTCGCTACAGCATCGCACTGCTCAGCTTAGCACAGCACAGCACCGCTATCGGTGGACTACAGGCTTTAAATGACACAGCCCAAGGTGGCTCTAAACGTCACTTAAATTGATTAAGGACATGATTGTTTTGACCAACTGGCTGTTGTTGATACGTTTTTAATGACGATTTGTTAACAATAACACCACAACCTGATGGCCAAAACTTAACAATTTTTTTTATCTCCTGACAGCCCACGAAGCCCGAAGTCTAAGTACTGTACCGTGGGTGTAGTGGGGGATCGACTCACACATCCAGAGCTGGAAACATTCGTAGGGATTTCACCAGCCCTTTAAGAGGATGTGTGGGGTGGTACCACCTCGGTCGAGGAAGAATTCCTCTACCACCTTCCAATTTAACAATCACAAAATATCCATGGTCGAAGCGGGATTCGAACCCGCGCCTCTCGGTTGCGAAGCTGGCGCCGCGTACCGACTCGGCCACCGGAGACCCAACTAGAATCTAAATTTAAATCAGTACTGTCTTAAAACTTTTGAGTAAATTCCGGAACAATAGTTTTCCGATTAGTCACTGGACTATTTAATAAAAGACGTCGTATAATAAGCATCGCAAATTCGCAAATAGTCGTTTAAAGGAAAATTATAAACCGGATCTGCTTTATGGAACGACATTCAGCGACAAATAAATATTACCCACGCTTTTCTTAGCCGCAGTTTTATTATTACTTCGGTGTCATAGAGCGTAGGTTTAGGTGTGGATTTTCTCTCACGAATATAACAAATTAAAACAATTTTACTTCGTTCAAGTTATCATTTAAAACTACAGATTGTAAAATAGTAGAAAAGCTGGTCCTTAATAAGCTCACCTGGCTCCAATCACTGATTAAGTGAAATTTTTGTCGAATCTCTCAAAGTACTTTAACTGATTTTGAAAGAAGGCCTTGTATAAGAGATATTCTTTTACAAATCGCATGGATTTCGGCTAAAAAAAACTTCCAACGTCTTTCTGCACATTTTTAGTGTTCCGTGAAAACGGATACACTTTATGGATCACTTCGGTATCCGTACGTCCGTCCATCTATCACAGGCCAATTTCTCTAAAACTATTCCACGCAAGAAATTGAAATTTGGTACAGAGATAGAGTGTAGTGGCCCAATTATAGACGTGAAATATAAAGAGTTGAATTTGGGCTCTGGGGGTTAATTTCAGGGGGTAAATCGGGAAATGGAAAAAAAATTTCACGTGTAGGGTGTTAAATGAAAGCCTATTGAAGCACGAATTCAATGATGGTGTATTTTTTATGGATTTTTTTAAACAGTTTTCGGGAAAAACTCCTAAAAATTGCTGTCCCCCGCCCTTATTACCATAAGGATCGCTCAGAAAAATCTGAAGAAATCTGTACATCAAAAAATTAGGTGCAGATTGATCCAAAATTATCAGGATTGGAAAATTCGAGCGCGATCAACAATGTAATTGGTTATTTCCTTATAACGACTAAACCGACCACCAAACAAGATGCGTGGCTTGCAATTTAAACGTGTCCATATGTTAAAAGTTTTAAAAAACTTCTTTGAGGTCTAACGATGCGTAATTTTGACTTTCTTAAATACAAGTATATTAACTGATGCCGAGAGTTTGTGTTTCTTTGTATGTTAATTCTAAATGACTAAACGAGGCGTTTTAAGAAAAATGAGCGTTTTTTTTCGTTCTTTATCGTTATTGTTCATAAATGAGACAATAAAAAAACAAGGCGTAACAAGCCAAACCAAAATTTTACAAGTTAACAGTTGTAACCTTTAAGTTTAATAAGGATGCTACCAGCTTATAGAGCTTAGCGTAATTTTGTAACGATCTTGCAAGATAAGGTAGAGTGATTTATTTCTTATAATAATAATAAGATACGCATAATGCCATATTCTTTGGTTGACCTTTCGTTTACCACTCGTAAGAAATAACAATATAATCTTTGATTTTTGTAATTATTTCTTTGTGAAGTTCATGATGTGGTAGTTACAGAGCCTGTGTGAAATTCTTATATCACTGAGAGTAAAATACAATAGATTGCAAGAAAAAAAATACATCTGCTTCTTATGCATGTGTGACGCATGCAAAGTGATCAATTAGAAGATCTTAATTCAAATCAGTACTATATCCTAAACCTTGTTAGTGAATGCAAGTGTAAAATTTTGCATATATTTTCTTTAAACTAGTAGATATATGCACATGGCACTTGTCTTACTAATAAAATGATCAGAAAAACTCTATAGTTGCTAATTTTTACATGGATTTCTGCATTAAATATTCCTTGAACATATGTGTCTGCTTTAGTCCTCCCAGCAACATTAACAGAAAAGCATCCTCTTTTGCTTCTGTTACGGATAGGTAGAGTCAAAATCAATCGTGTAAAGTACAATGACGTCGGTGTCGGCGGAGGGAAAGCTTTTAGTTAACCACTGGTTTTTAATGCAGTCACGCACAAGGTTTAGGAGAGACGGCCAACAACAATCTCTCCGCCGCACCAACGTCACTGTACTTTACATGATTGATTTTGACTCTATATCTTTCATCACAACGAATATTATTATCGAACCTGAACCATAACACAACTGTTATAGCTTGTAGCACGAATAAAATACTTGTGTCGTCAGTAAATATAAGGAAAAATTTTGTGTACAATTCCGTGTAAAATTGCGATGTAATAGAGGTTCTTGTTAACCTGTGGCAGGTAAAAAAGGGCTTGTCTACTTTAGGAATCTTGTAGGTGCACAACCGGAATACAACCCGTTAATAAAAACGTGATGTTGTCTTGGTGAATTCACCACCTTTATATAAGAGAAGATCCGGTAAGATTTTCTAAATATGTAGGAATAAGTATAAGTAATTTTTACTCCCTTTTAAACAACATTAGAGTCAGAATAAACAATTTTTTGTATCCATCGCTGTGGTGCGCTGGGTCAAGATTGAAAAATATTAAAATCGGGTTCTATATGCGAGGTTTCCAGCAATGTACTAGGCGATGAGGGGTGCGTCGTTGGGGTGTATTGTGCGAAGATCCAAAAATTCTAAAATCAATTTCTATGTGCAGGCAATGGTTTCCAGCAGTAGGTTAGGCGATAGGAGGTACGTCGCTGTGGTGCACTATGCCAAGATCCAAAAATACTAAGCTCAATTTCTGTGCCAGGCAATCGTTTAAAGCAGTGGACTATAATAATAGGCGATAGGCGGTGCGTCATTGCTGTCACGGTATTGAGCAATGTACGGTGCGCCAATATGGACTTATCCTGGACCATGGACTTGTACGTAACAAGTAAATATATCCATTGCTGTAAGTATACGTGTCCACAACAACGCACCGCTTATCGCTTATCCCACTGCTGGGAACCATAACCTCGCAAGTAGAAATTGAACTTAGTATTTTTTGGATCTTCCCTCAGTGTATCATAGCTGTGAATAAAGACAAATTGTTTATGACTTCAATTTTTCATAAAATGCCAATGACAAAAATATGTATATGAATTCTTATATATTCAAAAAACCGTACTGGATCTTCACAAAGGTGGTCAAATTCATTAAGGAAGCATCGTTTTTTATTAAGGAGGTGCATCCTGTTTTTAAAAGTGTGTCTATACAAATAGTACTTTTTCGAGATATTATAATATCAGAGGCTATAAATAGTCTCTGATAATATCTTCTTATTCATATCTGAAGAAAATGAACAATGACGACACCACGTTAAATCATCTAATATCTGGATACAACAGGTGAAGGAAACGATATGCAGTGCGTTAATGGGACCACTCATGAGCATTTATCTTTTCGAAGCAAAAGCTGAGCTAGCGCGGTACGTTTAAAGTTTCCGTGTATATTAATGTGTGCAGTGCATCATTGCGGACGTACAATTTTTTGCTATTCCGTGCCAGACTGATCCAAGAAATTGGCAGAAAAGGGTAACTCTATAGCGTCCAAATTTTACTTTTGGTTTAAATAAACACAGTTTTAAATGATGTAAAGGTTTTATTTTTAGTAACATACATCACCAGTTCAGTAGGTCGCTAATGTAATCAACGCCACATTACAATTTTAGATCTACTTCGAAGGTTTTCCATTGAACTGAAGATCATGATTCAGTAATAACGAAGAAATGTTTTCACTGAAACGACAGGGTCATTTTTATAACGCGTGTAACTTGGAATAATAGGATTTAAATTGTTGAATTGATGCGTGGGATTGATATATTATAAGAAGTCTATTTTAAGGTCTAAACAATGCAAGGTAATTTCATCAATATGCTGATTGACCGAACCTTAGAAAGAGATGTGCATGAAAAATTTGGTAGGATAAATATTGACCTACGAATTTTATGAATTATGGCATTGTAATAGGGAATATGCATTAATTTTTTTATTAGACAAATTGTTTAAGCAAATTTTGCAATTTTACAAATCCAAAAATATTATCTTACTAAGATATTTTAACTAACAAAATTTACTGTTCCGTATAATTTATAACAATCTAAAAAGCCGCTATTTGCCGGCGCCTTCCAGTGACGTCAAATATTATCTAAAGCAAGCGTATCTGTTTCGTGGCCAATTATTAAATTTAATCGTTTTTATCTTTTTGCGTGGAATTTTTGACAGCCATATGATCAATCGTATTGTTTACAATAATTGGTCACGTGCCTATTAAAAAATAAGGAGGAAAGGGACTGAATTTAAGAACTTGGCCTCGAGTGTATATTCGGTTGCCTATACTCAGCACACTTAATCCGAATCATTTATGTAGGATGAGTTTTATATTTGTTGTTTGCATAGAGTTAATGTTTCGATTATAGTGTAATTTGTGAGCATTTATTTTTATTAAACAATTAAATTTCATAAAAACCATGTTGTGCGTATTTTGTTGTGCTAGTGTGCAAAGATATCACTGCAAGTGCCCCGAATACTCTCTTTATTTCTGTACCAAGACCAACCGAAGTAAGAAGAAAGCGGTGCAAAGTTAATTTAAAAAGGCAGAGGCACATTATTCTGACCTGTTGTGTTGTGATGCGTTATGCGGTGACCGATCATAAACATATTTTTTTGATGCATTATGACGAAAATACCAAGTTGGAAATTGAAGAATGTGCTGCGGCTGTTATTTGTTCTACATTACCCAAGGAAAGAAAAAATTGAAAAGAGAAATAAAAGAAAATAGAGAATCATTTGGCGAATATCATACGTTAGCTAATCTACTGTCTCCTCCCATGCCTCTTGCCTCATATTTTGATTTCGGTAATGTCAAATAAACATTCATGATTTCTCACGTTTTCAGTCAGCAAAATTTCCTCAATTGTTTTGTTAGTTTTAAGAGGGAAGCGCTTGCTGGTACTCGCGGTCGAAAACCTTCTGACGCTTTTGTACGACGAAAATCTAAACCTTAGGCCGACCATATCAAGACAAGTAACAGAGACAAAATAAACGTCCAGACGAGGGACGGATAATGTTAGTAAACAATATTTGTTGTGTTGTGCCGTACTGTTTACTTAGTCCTCCACGAAACGATAAACCCAAAGCCGGTAATCAAGTGAACTCCAAGACCAACGGATACCGGTTATCCTTCTTCATTTGAAACTCCTAGAGAAAGATAACAAGTTATCAGCTGATGTCTGAAGTAATCCTTGGGTTAGAATAGAATAGTTTTGCCTAACAAACCTTTTGTTCTGCGGTTTCGCTAGACACATGTCATTCGTGTCATTTGTTCTTGTCATTTGCTTGAGTTTGTTGTCTTGGCGGTGTTTCTCGCGGTTTTTTGCACTTTTTAAGTGTTTCGAAACCTTCACATATCGTGTTTAATATATGTTTCTGTTATATAATGATTATTACATGTAGGTATAGTTTGTCCCAAATGCGACACAAAAGGTGGTGTACCATCATTTCAAGGTAAGTAAACAATAATGTTTCATTGGCGTTTCCTGCACAAGGGCAGCTGGCTAAATACCAACATTGTTTTCACCATGATTAAAAAATTTTAAAAAGCTGGTGGTTTCACCTTTTCGAGGGATACCTATTGCACTTTTTCGGATTTGTCACAATGTATTTAGTTATACAATAAATATTACATTACTTTTTAGGATTCCTAGTAAGGGAAGCCGTTATTCATTCAGTTACTTAAAATAAAATGTGAAAATATAGACCAGTAGGCAGAGCATAGATTTTATCTGAAGAAAATCTGGAATAGGAATCCTGAAACTGCGGTTCCTGTTAAGGTCAAGTACGTATTTTTAAGTATTGTTCCTGCCAAATATATACGTTTGTTTTATTTGTGTAAAATAGGGACATTACTTGTTTGCTAACTATCTTTTCCACAATAATAATTATTTGGCCCGTACACCCTCAAAATTTTGAGTAAATTGCGAAAAAACGCTGAAAATGGCTAAAAATTGCAGATATGAAAATGAAGAAAATTTTATTGAACTAGATTAAGTATGTTTCGTACGTATTTTGATGCGCTGAATCCAAATTCAGAATCTGTCAATCTCAATCATTCATATATTTATCAAAAATCGTAAAAAATAGCAAAAAATAGCATTGTTCTTACCAATGAGGACTTTTATTACATATGTGGGAGTGTTTTCTTGTAACATTATACTCTACAGAAGCCAAGATACCCACTACTGCAGACTGCAGTCGCTTGATGACGACCCCTGCGGGCCTGCTTTGTCACCCTGACCAGACGCCGATACTGGGGTTCCGAATCTCTGCATCGTAAACTTATCGCTTGTGTCTGCCATGACGGCATACACGCCGTTAACCCAGGGACTCTGCCAGATGGTTCTGTTGCCCACCGTCACCACGTGGAGGTGCCCTGGTTACAGGCACAAGCAATCAGTCCTCCGAAGTTGAATTGCAAGTTCTAGCTATTTTTCGAAGTTTTTCGCAATGTACTCAAAATTTTGAGCGTATACGGGCCAAACGGACTTCGGATTCAAAATACATACGAAACATACTTGATCTCGTTCAATAAAATTTTCTTCATTTTCATAACTGCAATTTTTAGCAATTTTCAGCGTTTTTTCGCAATTTACTCAAAATTTTGAGATTGTACGGGTCAAACGAACTTCGGATTTGGATTCAGCGCATTACAATACATACGAAGCATACTTGATCTAGTTCAATAAAATTTTCTTCATTTTCATAACTGCAATTTTTCGCAATTTGTAGCCATATTCAGCGTTTTTTCGCAATTAACTCAAAATTTTGAGGGTGTACGGGCCAAACGGACGTCTGATTTGGATTTAGCCCATCAAAATACATAAGAAACATACTTGATCTAGTTCAATAAAATTTTCTTCTTTTTCATAACTGCACTTTTTCGCAATTTTTAGCCATTTTCAGCGTTTTTTGCAATTTACTCAAAATCTGACGGTGTACGGGCCAAACGGACTTCGGATTTGGATTCAGCGCATCAAAATACATATAGATAGATGGGTCTGGTCAAATGCACAGACCACTTTTTTTTTGTGTGCCGGTGTTATTTATACTTTAAAGCCATATGACTACCTTAGTATGGTCGACAATTATATGTAGTACGTGTATCATTTTTATAAATAATGGAATAATTTCTTTTTTATGTATCGCTGCTTTCATCGACATTATGCTCTAAGTTATGTATTAAAATATGGAAAATTTATCTGGACGTGCAAATTTTAAGCTATATAAATTATATATTGCACATTAAGCTCTTGATAATCCCGGATATTTTTGTTTCATTTTAAACTACACATATTCTTGAAAAATAAGCAAACACCAGCACCTTTCCTATAATACTTTGTATAATTTATCTTAGGGCAGGTTGTGTAGACTGTTTAAGGGGGCTTAAATGCAAAATAAATAGGTAATTGTGAAAAATTAGAAATTTGTCAGGGTGAGGAAGGGGCCAAAAATATTTCAAAATCCGTGAAATTTCAAAGTTGTATATCTCTGTTGCTACTTATGGGACCCATGCCTAGTTCAGGTTTTTTAATAGTGAGCCTACTAGGAATGTTTTGGTAAAGAAAAGAAATATTTTGAAATATGCGAAAAAAAGTTGAATTTTCGGTATCACGAATACGTGATACATACCGAATCAGTTGTCAGTTATGTCAATAATCTTTTCTATTCTTGCCAGTGACGGGTACCACTAATTAGAGAAAGCTTAAGGGGCCATTACCACCTAATTATTGCGAAGCGCCATTTAGGAACATTTTTCTTCAATCTGAGTTCATACCAGGATTAACCGGTTTCAATATATGCAGTGAATGTCACAACACACTGTAAATAATAAAAAATGGAAAATAAGCAGACTAAATGCAAGACTGAACCGTTGTGGCATTTTACTTCTGTTATTTATGAAAAACCATTGTGGGGTGGTTTTTAGTGTAGTAATAAATATGCATAACCCCTACCCCCTCTTGAACTCCACCCTGTAGGTTCAATATCTGCAGGTGCAAGTAATTTTATAACTACACGTAATTTTCTTTGAGTAGGTATACCCAGAAAAAATTTTACGAAACAAGTGCTGACATTATCAAAGTTTTTTTTAATCGGTGTATAGTCGTCTATAATACTAAAATTATCATTAGAAAAAAATATTTATTCACGTAACCTTTTAAGATGAATTTTAAATAAAAAAGGTAATAATAACAAGAAATATCCTTAATTATTTTTTATTGTTTGGAGAGTTATGAAAACCCATAACATTTAACAGATTTCTTTTGTAAATTTTGAAGACGACCCGTTTTTTTTACCTATGGGAACCGGATTTTTGGTTTTGGAGGACGACAGACTTTTAACCTTTTCGGTGTTTTTTTAGTTGCTAAGAATCTTTAATTAAATCCAGGAAATGGAGACAGCATACAGCACATCAAAAATTCAGATAATGTGTGCGCTAATCGCCCAATTCTTTACACTCGCGTGGTCGCGCATATTCGGCTTTGTTCATCAGTAAAGTAAATTGCAGATAATGTTATAAAGTTATAATACGTACTGGCGAAACCATTTCTATTATTTCCCTTGCGGCTCATATAAACTTCGTGAATAAATAACAAGGAGAGATCGAGGAAGAACCAAAACCAGGAAATTTACTTTAGATTGGATACGATATCCCCAAGATCTTGCACGCTACCGATGTGGATGATCGGGATGACACTATCAGTGCGCAATATTCAACAGAGAGGCATAGGCGATTATAATACAGTAGTGTAAGACATTACATGGCTTTAAGTTACCACAGTATAGCTTTCTTCACGCCCAGAGTTTCCATATGTTTTTCGAAACTTCTTTCTAGAGTTTATTCTCTACATTTTTGTTGCCTTATTTTCCGGAAATCAAGAGATTGCTCAATTTTTTCGATTTTCCTGTAACAAACACCGATGTTGAGGTCAGACCTATTCTCTTCATAGGTTTTTGACACAGTGGCCTATAAGCGGTACTACAAGAATTAGATTAGTTCAATTTTACCTTTCTTTGACTGCATCTTTCCTCGGCGTTCTTGGTTAATCGTCCCTACAACGCCAGGCCCTGAGTTTCATCTCCGGTTAAACCATTTTTCCCTAAATTATTCTTAGCTCCATCAAACCATTTCCGCTTTGGTCTTCCTCTCCTACTGTACAGTTTCACTGTCATTACTCTTCTTTCAACATAATCATTATCAATTCTTATCAGATGTCTAAAACACTGAAGTTTCTTTTCCTGAATCATCTTATGTTACCACAACCATTCTTGTTTACTTTTTCATTCCTAACCTTATCTCTCCTTATTACCTTACACGTACGTTAGGTATATTCCTGCTAAGTTATTCAGTACATGAGGGTTCCTGTTTCCTGCGAATTTAAAATACTCGTGGATTAGCCGGGACGTTTCTCGCAAATGTTTCAGTCTGGCTGGTCAGGTAAACTCGCCCAGAACTCTGATTTTATTGTTTTCTCCTTTTCAAGGTAATTTAGAGTAATTCCTTTGATATTGGCAGATGGACTTACCGTTGCCTCCTTCAGAGTCGGTCCATCCGTGGCTGTCCACTGTTTTGATTGCTGTTTGGTCTCTGGTGTGTAGTGGTGGATCCACGTTCTATTGACCAAGTTTATCCATCTGAAATATCTTAAATCCTGGCAACAGATGTTCTCAAAAACTAGGTGTGGTACCATATAGTTAACCAGATTAAGAGCAACCCTGGGATCTCAGGATTCAAGGTTGCAGGGTTACTGGAATCTCAGATTGCTCTAAAATGTAAATAATGTTATCTCCTTGTTTCTATGTCTATGGATTTTAACAAAAATAAGGTATGAATAGATTTTGGTTAAATATGCTCATATCAGGACCGTATCCATAAACTTTAAAAATAGTGCGGCAGTGCCAAGTGTGTGAAAAAATGGATTGTTTATCCGGAAATATCCTTTTACAGGTTTGATCGATGGACGGCGGTTCGGAATGCCATAGCGACGACGCGCGAAGTCGGTTGTTTAGCTTCTTTCTCTTTCTCTTTCTCTTTCTCTTTCTCTTTCTCTTTCTCTTTCTCTTTCTCTTTCTCTTTCTCTTTCTCTTTCTCTTTCTCTTTCTCATTCTCATTCTCTTTCTCTTTCTCTTTCTCTTTCTCTTTCTCTTTCTCTTTCTCTTTCCTTCTCTTTCTCTTTCTCTTTCTCTTTTCTCTTTCTCTTTCCCTTTCTCTTTCTCTTTCTCTTTCTCTTTCTCTTTCTCTTTCTCTTTCTCTTTCTCTTTCTCTTTCTCTTTCTCTTTCTCTTAAAAGTTTCTATTCAAAATCTAAATCTTTCTCCATTATAACTTTTTGATATTATTATAAATAAAACCGCTAGCATATGGGTCAATATATATGGAATGACCCTGTGTATATATGCAAAATTCCAGATCATTCAATTTTAACAAAATCTGATGCAAAAAGAGTAATAATTTTTTTTATTGCATATTGCGAGATGTAGAGATCCATTAGGCATAATGTTGTGCATGACGTATTCTAAAAAATAAACAAAATTAATCAAATTAGCTGAGTGAATGCAAAGGATTAGTCTAACTGCATTTTTCAAATAGCCAAGTCATTACGGTTTCAAAGAAACTTCAATTTAGCCAATAATTTAATAGATCCTAATCAACTTTTCAAAAGATTTTAAATGTTCTGCCTTTAAATTCAGTTTATTTTAAACACAAAAGGTCAAATTTATTATAAGAATTTGTTTAAATAATTTTATTATTATGGGTTAACCAGAAAAACTACTAGTTTGACTTAGTAAACTTCCACTATATTGACAAAATTATTGACATGTTTCGCTACACTGTAGCTTCTTCCGAATAAGTTTTTATTAGCATTGCAAATAATACGGTGACCCACCTAAAAGGTGACGTGAGGCTGATTAAGTTTGTTTTATAATATTTTTCATAAAAAGCCTTAAAACGACTTTAAATATAAATGACAAGTTTAAAATACTCGTATTATTAACATAAACAGTATTTTTCATCTATTTGGCTGTTCGACCTCTACGCGGAGAAAATCTTTACTAATTTTGTACAGGGCCTTTTCTTATAATAGAATAATTTTAGTAGAGATGACCCTAGTTTTTTTTCATAAACTCTTTTTAAAGGAGACACAATAAATTTAAACAAAGAGATAATATATCAAAAACTTAACTTTGTTTATTCCTTAATATATTTAACAAAAATTTTAAAATTTGTAAATCAAACACATTAAACAACAAATTAAGAAAAATCCTCGATATCCGGGTTATACACGGATGAGATGGCCATATGTATAATAGGCAAACTCTTAAACAAAACTTAGTCACTGAGAGTCTTAAGTTTATAATAAGGAACAATTCATGTGTTTCAACAAAAAATCAGAAAACGTTATTATTAGAGTTTGAAAGTATGGTTAATCCTTAAGATCCAACTAAATGAAATAAATTTGTATATTATAATATTAAATAAAACAAGAATCTGTTTTCTTCTTAAATATTTTTTATCGCAAACTACAGCACACACACGATGACACGGCGAACTAGCGCAGAGCTATTGAATTTTACCTAACATTGCTTTAAGATTAAAATGTACTGTACTAGTCGTTAACTATACGGTATCCATTTGGTTTTGAGAATGATGACAGAAACCCATTTTACAACGAAGAGATCAATTATGTCTCTCTCTCATGTTCTTTCTCTCTCATTTTTTTCTCTCTCGTCTTCTTTCTCTCTCATACTCGTAAAATTTTTACAGCTGGTAGAAAGTTAGGTTATGTGAAAGATTAATATGACATTATTTGAAGCCTGTCCACAAACTTCGTAAAATAATTTATTTTATGAAATCCGTGAGCCTGTCCCATGATTAAGTTGTTTTTGCAGTGTAAAAATATACTTAAAAAGTTTATATAAAGTATTAGCAGCTTAAATTCTTGTGTTCTATGAATCTGGGACTGACTAACAACTATTGAAATATTACGCAAGGTACATATTTGTTCTTCTTTACACTTTACATTACTTGGACCAGGCGTTTGGGAATGAGTAACAGGAACACCGACCCGATATAAAGTTCAGAATAGTGGGCATACAGAAGATTTCTTTAGTGATTGAGAAAGTAGTGAAAATTGCGCCCTAGAAGCGTTTGGTTTCAGTTTAAAGCAGAAGTCACAGTGCCATTACAAAGTGTATCTATCCTTCTGGAACTAAGACTCAACATTTACAGTTAAAAATTGTGAAACTACTTGGTATATTCGATTAAACAATTTTTATCTCGTCTTTAACTTACACAAACATCACTGTTCGCAGGTAGGCTATATTATAGACCCATTTTCATTATACATATATCGGAGAATAGGGAATATTTTTTAACCTTATTATAAATTGTTTATCCTAATAAAAATATTTACTCATTTTTGAAATTTTTCCTTTATTTATTTAAATACTTTTCCTCCAATCCTTTTATTGCAAATTGTTGGTTAGAGGTAGTATTGTTATTTGGGTAGGAAACAATTTTAAATGCTATAAAATAATAAAGTTAATGTGGCTATGCTGACACTGTTTTTGTTTAATAAAGACGAGATTTTTGCAAATAATGCTGTTTGTGTTCAGTAAAAACAAAGGTCTTTTGCTATAAAATCATAAAACTTACGGAAGTATTTTGTCAGGTTAGAAATTTATTTTTTATGACAACTCCGATTTCCGATTAAACTTTCACTATAGGCAACCAGAAATACTTGCGCACAAATAAAGCCGTCTGTGATGAAATATTTGATTATTCTTTTTTATTGGCAACAACATCGTTTTTATTTGTCTTTTACTAATGCCCCTTTTGCTAACAAGGATAGAAAGAAACCGGATTCCGCTGGGATTTTATCAGGAAAAAAAGAATTTTTCGATGATTAATTTTTCGAAGTATATAACCAGCAATACTTCCACATGCAAAGAATGTACGATAAAAATTTGAACAAATCCTTTTTTTATTTGTCTTTGTCTAATGCAGTTTCGCCAACACGGATAGAAATAAATCTGATTCCTCCGTGATTATCAGGAAAGAAAAGATGAATATTGTGATCACTAAAATATGTTCTGGTGTAAACGGTCCATGGAACTGACCAATAGGGTTAATTCTTGTTCAATTGTTTTTTCTGTCATCATTCTCAAAACCAAATGGATACCGTATAGTAAGCTGCCTATCCGGGTGAGCCGACTAGTCGGCAAGAAGGATAATTAATCGCCCCATTTTTTATATTATATCATTTAATTTTGCATTTCTTGGTTTCGGGTGCGTATGCTACGTTCGAACAACACACGAATACATACGAAGTGTCTTCTAACCTAAAAAAATCGCATTGAATCATTCAAAACAGGGGCAGTAAGCCTTACAGCCTATGAACCTAAACCCCAGGGGCTATAAGCCGTACTGCCCCTGTTCTCATTTCACGCAATCATCGAGCGTTAAGGCGAGTCTAATAGCGCGTTCGGCAATGCAATCTTTTCCATCGTTGTGCTCGGAATTATTGACAGGCACGTGATCGGTCGTACTGTTTACAATAATTATAATAGGTCATGTGACCGTCAAAAATTCCGAGCAAAACGATGGAAAAGATTGCATTGCCGAACGCGCTATAAATAAGCAGAATTTCGACTACTGTGATTTTTTTTTTGAGGTTAGAACGTGGTCATCATTCGATCTATCAATTCTGTTGTTAAATTCCTTTTATAAACGCACCAGAAACTTTCCATTTCCTAAATTCACGCAAGTTTTGTCAAGGTTAGGTTGGAATTCTATGTCCTAACTATATTCGCTGAGAACACATGCAGTATTTCTTGTGATGTCAGCGAGTTATATTTGAGTTATATAGCCTTGCATCAGAAAGAAGCAGCATTTTTTGCTATTTTGATCTATTTTTAGGTCAACAAAAAATCCTGACCTGATGAAGTAATTATAATGTCAAATACATATTGGTAGGGGTCTAGTCTACCGAACATGAAACTTTTTTGTTTTGTGGGGCTGTGTTATTATTATTTAAGTAACTTCAAGCTACCGGAGTGGAGTAACGAAAGAGTACTTCTGTTCTTAGAACTATACTCGGGTGAGCGGGTCATATAGGATCCGTCAGATAAAAATAACAAGTTAAAGCACAAAGTTAATAATGCATGGAAGAAAATTAGCGATGACTTAAAAAATATCCAAATAAAAGAGAATTAAAAGCGAAGAAGAAACTGCTGATGACTACGTTTAGGCCTCTATTAAAAACACAGAAATCGATATGGTTTGCTTTCGATTTAATGGAGTGAGAATGAATTGCTATTATTCACCATCGCCTCTTGCGACGACGTCTTTTTTATTTAATTTCTTTTTAAAACACTGGCATAGTTGTATAAGCTCAAAAGACAGGACGCTGACGATGCAACAGCTTCTATGCCCTCCATTACCAGAAGAACGTGGAGAAGTGTGGAGCTGGATATGGAAGCTGCAATGGGTACTCCACTCGCTTCAATGCTGCCACCGAAGAATTTTGAGAAGTAAGTATATACAGCAGCGCGAGAAGCAGCGGGAGTGGCTGGATATAAACCCGGTATAACATTTTGCTGGTCAAGAAGAATGAGACCACAAACGGAAGATATCACATATGACTTTTATCAGATATATTATATACAGGGTATCCGAAAAGTCATAGTATGAGCAAATATCTTTGCTATTGGTAAAGATAGAGACACCAATTTTAGGTGTATCTTATTGATTAATGAATCTACTTTTTTATGTAATTTAGCTTTTTCAACTCCATTGAGGGGTGACGCTAGGGAGTTGAGGCCAAAATTTTGAAATGTAACCCCATGCCGTATGATACTTTATTTTAAAAGTCTTCACAAAAGAAACATTTCCATCCAAAATCCATGTGGGTGTGAATAGAATTATATCACGTAAATCCTTATTTAAAAAAACTTGGACTGTTAACTGTCCCATCAATTTATGTTTGGAAGATATTGTGTTACGAAAGATTTTGAAAAATTCATGAAAAAAACTGTCATTTTTATTCGTCCAACACCAGGGGTCAAAATGATCTGTATCTATGTTCTCGCTCACAAACTGTCAATTTTTGAAAACAGCCCAAGTTGTATGGGTATTATATCTTACAATAATAAACTGCTAAGATATCTGAAAGACATAAAATAATATTAGGTGTTTTAAAAAAGCAGTAATCAACTTTTTAAAAACGGAAGGTCTTTACTCCGTTAAGGGATATTTACAGTATGGATTGCCTTAGTGCTAAAAAATAAAAATTTCTTGGACTTGCCATACGTCATCTGGCCTGACGTCATGACCTGGTCCGCGACCTCGTCGCGTGGCAATACTCCCCATTATTAATTGTAAGGATGCTCTTATCCCACTAATAATAAAAATAACTATTATCATAAATTTATTTGGCAATATCAATAATTATGCTTTTTGTATAAGTAAGTTACGACGTGGTCTACATCTATTGTAATATTTGGCAAACAAGAATAATACGAAAATCACGAAAAATTGAATATTTTCACAATATATACATACTCATATGCCAATGATTTTAATATTTTCTTGCAACACATTATTTTACAATTAAATATTTCTCAATTACGTGATTTGTATTAAAATTAAATTAACCTTTTTTATTAATTCACCAAAGGTCTTCAGGTCAGTATTGTAATACTTTATTTTCTATTTTATTCTTTTACAATATATAAAGTCATATAACTTCTTAATTTATTACCATAATAAAAATATGTCAATAATGCTTGGTAATACTATTAATTAGCAAATATTCCCCGTCAACTTCCATGTTAGATGAATTATTATTCCACATCTGTTTTGTTCCAATCAACAAACAAAAACAAGAAAGGAATGTTTGTAATAATGTACATAATTGTATCCTGGTACAAGGATCAGTATACGAAAACTGGCAATGTGGAATTAGATTTTTGATATTATTATTATACATGACTTGAACAGCAATTGAAGACACCGGTGCAAAAACGAGGTAGCTCCATTGTTTTATGATTTTTAGTTTTACAGCGTAACACAGTAACAAAAGGATGCGCCATCGTTTGGTACAACAACGAGGTAGATCCTTTCATTTGTACCAGGGTTATATGGAACATACATATACCTCCTACGTTAATTCGGTGCAAAAAGGAGGTAGCTCCGGAGCTACCTCCTTTTTGCACCGAGTTAGATCATATTTCTGCCGCTTCGATGCTGCACCTGTAATATTTACACATGTTGGATTTACAAACAATAAAGGAGTACTGCTGTCAGTATTGTGTTGGGCTGTTGGCATATTTTGAGCATTCTTTACTATCAGTTGTGGACCGTTTTTTACTATCAGTTGAGCAAAAGTAAATTCCAATAATTTTCCTCCTTCTTTTTATAAATCAGTGAAATATCTAGTAGTAGTTCAAGTGAAGAGTTTGATCATTCGGACAATGATGCTGATTTTTGTCCCGATCTAGTGTTGGGCGATTTTCTCTGTTTAATTCGTGAGTCGGGCTTCTCCAGTACACCCACGGTACATGGTACTTAGGCTTCGGTCTTCGTGGGCTGTCAGAAGACAAAAGGGATGAGGTTTCTACCCTAACCCAGAATGACTCTGAAAGTGATGAAAGAATAAAAGTAAAAAAGTTAGCAAAAAAGGAGTTAGAGATGAAAGGTCGTGGACAGAAAATGTGGCGAAAAAAGGGAAGCTGAAGGAAATTCTTATGTTGTGGTTAAAATCGAGAATAACTGACAGCCCACGCAGATCAAAGCTTTAGTCCTATATACCGTGGATGTACTGGGGAAATCCGACTCACACATCCAGAGCTGGAAACATCCGTAGGCATTTCACCAGCCCTTTAAGAGAATGTGTGGGGTTTTACCACCTCGGCCGAGAAAGACTTTCTCTACCACCTTCCAACAATTAACAATCACAGAACATCTATGGTCAAAGCGGAATTCGAACCCGCGATCTCTCGGTTGCAAAGCGCCGCGCCGCGTCATACCAACTTGTCCACCGGAGACCCCTACTATAGACTTATTAATTTAATGCAATGCAACAAACGCAGTTTGTTGTTAATTCAATAAAATATGTGCTTTGAAGAACAATTACGTCATATTTAATGTTACGAATATAATGAATTATGATAACATTTAAGCCAAATAAAACAAGTTTTATTATTTCAATTTATTTATTCTACATTTTTAAGCCATTAACATAAAACATTCCTAAAAACAGCTTACCTACTTCTTTGTTGAGCGGTTAACTTTATGCTCATTGTTGCCTTGCTCTCGACGTCACTTGATCTATCTGGACCAGATATTTAAAAATCGTAAAACAAAATTTGTCAATTTTAAAACTGTGCTATGCTTTTACCTAAAGCTATTTTTATATTATACTATGTGAAATATACAACAGGATAGGATACCATTCTTGCAAAGCTGTAGATATGTTTATACAATACTGCGTTTACTTACCATTAAACGCTGACATAAGTTGGTCAAATCCCCAATCTTGCAGAAGATTTTCCATTCTTTGCCCGAACTCTACAACCTTACAAGTAAGGATTATCCGCTTACTTTTAACATTTTATATTTAAATTATAGTCCTTGTTAGTTTAAAAAACATATGTTAACTTGAATAACAGCGCTTACAAATAGCTATGTTTTACCTAATTATTATACTCAACCATTCTCGACAAATATTGTAATTTTTGACATTCAACAATAATTCTACACTTTAAACAATCATATTAATTTAATGGTTTCCAATAATACTTTAGTCATTAAAAAATGACAAATAATTTTTAAACAACTATAATTACTTTTGTAATACCTACTCTAATAAAAAGTCTATATTCAAGAAATATTTAAAAATAAAATATTTTAATCGTATTTTGTTAACTTTAATTTAGTGAAAGTCACAGTTTTCAAAAATAATACTAATATTGAAAATATGATAGTATTTTTTCTGTGTGTGCATTGCGTGTCTATCTGAGACCGTGGGCGTCTGAAGAGGAGGGAAATAGATTACTATTGGATTGGATTTAAAGGACTGGATGTTGGGAGGGGAAGGGAAAACATCTGCAGGCAATTTGTTCCATAATCTAGAGACCTTAGGTACCAAGTAAAGAGATTCATACGGAACGCGTCTCTTGTTGTTTTGTTAGGAACATTCAAGGGGGAAATTATACCGGCTAGTTCTTCAGAGCAAAATGCATGGAAGTATCGGTAAAAAGGGATAAATCCTCATTTGGCGATGAAAGAAAAATAGTATATTGTACAACAAGTGAGAACTATGTCGTTTTCTCACGTGTCGTACATAGTACTTTTTCTACGGATGCGTTGTTTTTACGTGTTCAAAACGAGGTTCTGAATTAAAATATACATATTACATTAACAACAATAAAAACTATTCCCGTTTGGCAAGTTGACAGCAATAATAATTGTGCAGTGTTTTGGTTGTGTTGTTATGGAAACGTCAGTAAATGTTTTTATGGCCTAAGTAGATATTGCGCGCTACTCGTCGGCGTTGCGTTGTCAACATGGAAAACGTGCTGTATTAATTTGATATGTAATTCATGGCTGATTTGGGTTATCATAATAACAGTGAGATATTATTTCTCACTATAATGGCGGATGTTTTCCACCGCGTGAGAGATTCTCCGTTTTGAACGTATGGAAGCGATGAGAGAAGTGGTACATTTTATAGCATCGGTAGAAAAAGGGAGTTTTCTTGTGAGAACTGGGTCAGTGATGTGTCGAATGTATATCTTTTGGATATAATCAAAGATGTTAAGTGTCGAACGCTGAGATCACATTCAAAAGCGATGCCAAGAAATCGAACGTTTCATTGTTCTGTAGGACTTGGTCATTCAATTGGATGGGGTAAGTGTTGTCGGATTTTCTGCGTGACAATGAGCAAAAGTGAGTTTTGGAGGCGTTGAACTGAACAAGTTTCGTGGTACCCTAGTGCAAGATTAATTAAAGATCATGTGAAAGGGATAGGTGCATAGATTTGGGTCTATTATCCAGCTTTGGGACTTCTGCAAAAATGAATGTTGGAGTGAAGAGTACTATCGTCAGCGTAACTGTGGATGGGATTGGTAGTTGAAGAGAGCAGAGCAGCTCCTTAACGTAACGAGATGATAAAGATAGAAATGCGCCGATTTGGGAGAAATGTACCAATCCAGGTATAGTGTAATAAAATGGATTATTAAAATTTACTCGATAGTTATTTTTACGAAAAATAGTCTAATATTCTGAACAAACAATTTTCTAAAAGCCGTAATTTTCGATATTCAGTTTCTCACAGAAAGCGAACATGTGGTTCAACATCTCGGAATAGGAGAGATCTAAAATACCAGAAAAAGGTAATAAAATGGCCAAATAATAGATATAAATATTTGTCTTCAAAACTCACGTAAAGGCGAGATTAAGAGCTTTTAAGAATTTGAAAACCTTTTCACATAAACTTGTCACTAATAAACTATACGACTAGGGAAAACAAACAAAAACTTTTGGATTCTATTTCTAAACCCTAAAATGCCGAAAAATGTGGCGATCTACCGTGGTGGCTATACGGATGTAATTAATTATCGACCCGTTTCTCTAATGGTACAAAAATAAGGAAAATGTCGATTATAGCTTGAAAATTGCAATATATACGCTCAAAACAATTGTGATCAAAGGGATTTTTTCCTATTTCACACATATCAAAATGCATATAAGTAGTAAAGGTTGATGCTCCCTGAGTCTCTTTAATATAAGTTGATGCTTCCTGATTCTCCCGAGTGACTCGCAGGTGTGCTATTGGGGTAATGACCTTGAACGTGCACGTGTGCTATTGTTATTTGGCCTTGATATGCTAGAGGGATATGATGCTTTTTGACTCTCCGAGCACGTTTTGCCGCTCCTGATTCTCCGGCTCCTGATTCTCCCGAGTGACTCGCAGGTGTGCTATTGGGGTAATGACCTTGAACGTGCACGTGTGCTATTGTTATTTGGCCTTGATATGCGCAGGTGTTATTCCAAAGTCTTTTGTCGAAGTGGCCGTTGACTTTTAGTTCGTAATATTGGGGTGTTTGAGAGCACATGTTTCTTTGTTTGTTGATAGCCAGGTATACGATGCCCCCTTCAGGGTCACCTTATTGTGATGCATTTTCAATGCAAAGCAAGCAGGTGGTTAGACGCAGTTGTGCGACACGATTTGGCCTTTAAATATTTGACATAGAACAACGACCAGCTGTTGAGATACTCCCGCCCGCCCTTCCCCGGCCCTCATGTAGCACAATCCGACGTCACGATCGATACACTTGGTTTAGTTTTTTGATGCATGCATAGGACAGATGTTTATTTTTGATTTGAAAATGCAGTGCTGTTTAAGGAATTTGTGGAGGCGAGCTTTTATAATGGGAAATCAATAGAGTCCACCTGTTGGGTAACTGCTATTTTGAAGTAAAAGTTGAAACTCAAACCTTTTCTATTTTAATGGGTTTAATTTTATAATGTACAATTTAGTTAAAATTTATTTTATTATTGTCACCTGTTTTAATTTTATATTTACTTTTACTGCAATACTCTCACTTTGAACCGACACATGATTTACGTCAGACAGGTGGTTAATGTACTAATTAATTATAGTCCACGTGTGCTACAGCGATTGAGATTCGCGGTGCCGGCGCCGCGATGACAGCGGCTCCTTTTGTATCGATTTCACCTGTCAAGCTTTGTTATAAAGAGGGTTACATAATTTTAGATTAATGTATTAATTAATTATAGTCTACGTACGCTACGCGTTTGAGATTCGCGGTGCCGCCAGGTGCAATGACAGCGGTACCTTTTGTATCCTCGCCGTCTTGTGGGCCAATAATTTACGACGTACCTGCCCCTTCGGGTAGTCGAGCTCGATGACTTTATTATCTGTCAAGCGTAAAGAGGGTTTGATGTTTATGGTATGTCGAGCAAAAGTGTGATAATACATTTTACAATGGGTCCTTTCAATTATTTTAGATTTACGGAAGTGGGTTACGCGTGTAGATAGATATTTATAGGATATTAAAGAATAAAAAGGATAGTAAGTATTGAGATTTATTAATTAAAAATAATGAAGGAACGCTGGTGATATACATTTTAAAAAAACAAGGACACGTGTTCTCTTGAAATTTATTGCCTGCCCAGATTTGCTGTTTACGTGCGGGAGATAAAGGTGTATAGGTTATAAAAAGAATTAGAAAAAGGGGCGTAAATTGGTAATAGTATTAAGTTCCCTTATATTATTCTTAACTGCTGCTGGTGGCGTTTAACTTATCCGCGGTAATATAATAGAAATATTTATGCGAATACATGCAATCTTAGCCTTTCTTAACGAAAAAAAAGTAATAAAACAGTGAGTGTGTGGTATATATTAGCTCACGTGTATGTCCACGTTTGCTACATGATTTTTCCTTTTGCGTGTATGGATAGAGTCCGATGATGCCGACATCATGCGATTTATAGATCTCGAGCGTAAGATATGATTTCCCAAAATTTTGGTGTATGGATGTGTACGTGAGTAAGTATAATTTAGAGCATCGTACCACTTAGTCTGATAGGGATATGAGCCGTTAGAAGGGAAAATGTGGTACTGCTAGTCAAATAGATAGACGGAGCGGCAACCGGATAGACTGCCTGATAGCTAGTTTTTAGATAGCTCCATAGTCAGTCACTCGGCCCGACATAGAGTCATACGTGTGTGCGTGTGGACAGCAAGACAGTCATACGTGTGTGCGTGTGGTCGGTCAGACAGTCATACGTGTGGTCAGCCAGTCAGTCATACATGTGTGCGTGATATTTATATTAATAATAATAATACCTACAGATTAATTTAAATTAGAAATATATTGTATCTGATTTAGTTTGGACAGCTGTCCTTAAGCCCTATCACCAGCGTCAAGGTACAGATACATTGATAGGGTCCGCCCTCCCTCCACTCAGCTGTACGCTTTAATAAATTTCGCGGCGTATATGTTGCGTTCACGGTCGATAATGCTTTGTTTCTACTTGGATAGAGTACGGTTATAATAAGATGATAAAGGCACTGTTTATAGTTTAAGAATGTCATTTGTAATCCAGACGTCCGCGGAGTAAGATGCACCGTGAAATTAAATTTAAGCTCCTGGCTATGCCCAATGAAAATGTTTTTGGATTTAGAAAGACGGAAACTGGATGGTTTATCGGCAGTCAACATGTGGAATTCAATGGAAATGTTTTGTTGATTGATGAAGAAAAGTATATGTTAACTGAGGGGTTATTGAATTTGTTAACACAGCACCAGCCTAAGAAATATACGAGTTATGAATTGAACCAGTATAAGGAAATTCTCTTATTATCTGATGCACACAGATGGGGATTTCAAAGGAATAAGCATATGCGCTCCAGTAAAAGCTGGAAATATTTAAATATTATATCCAAGTTATTTCCACCCAAAAGAAAATATATTAAGTCAGAGGCTAACAGAACATATAAAGAACTAACATCGATAAACAAGAATCCCTGGATGAGATGGATGCAGCGTTAATATACTTTGCACTAAAAAGCGGAGATCCTAATTATTGCGCAATGGAGATTTATATTTGCAGTCATAGAATTAGATATATAGATAATAAAATTGTAAAATATGTAGGAATAACATATGTTTGTACAATAAAATAATAAACTAATATACACGTTTTGATGTTTATTTTTTTGTCCTAGATGTATTAAAAAAGTCATTCAGTGACCAGAATATACTATAGTGTGATAATAGAAAAATTAGATCTTAAAATAAGACTTAATCGTATTGTAGAGAATTTGTAAATTTTTTCCTAGACCTCTCGCTTTGATATGGGAAGGGTGATCTGGATAGGCGAACAGTCAGACAGACAAACAGGAAAACAATTAGTCAGGCAGCCGGTCAGACCGGCTGACAGATAGCCAGACATACGTTGAAATAAACAAACAGATAGACAACAGACAGTCAAAATAAAATATTTTCTTTTAATGTAAATTCTAGCCTCAGTTCTAAGAAATTATTAACAACGTTTAAAGTACGTCTCAATGAAAAGACTATAAATTCCTTAGGTATACCCCAAATAATACAACTTTTATTCGCAGTACTATTTGAAAATAGATGAAGCTATTAATTATGCTGGGTTGATATGTGTCGATCGAAGAAGTAACAAGAAAAAGTTATGGCGTAGCGAAGATAATTGACATAAATTTAAAAAAAAGTTCTTTTCACTTTTAACACCGTTTTGACAGTTTTTCCAAACACTAGCAATTTATTCGTTTATTGTTGTATTTATGCAAAAGTGAGTTTGATTTAAATAAAATTAAAAAATAACGCAAATGTGGTTCAATAATCAAGTATTTGGAAAACCCTCACACGACCAGTAGCCATTTTCGGATAATTTAGCTTTATAAAAACGCTAAAACTTCATAAATCTAAGAAAATATATCACGCGTTCATGGTTCTATTAAATATCGGTTTCAATGTTTTTTCTAAATTATGTTACGTAACAAAAAAAAAACGGGTTTTCAATTTTCCCAGAACAAACATTGCAGGTTATGTAGGTTTCTCAAATATGGGGTTCATTTAAAAAGGGGACCGAAGTATTAATTATGTAAGTTTTACATCTATGGCCTTTTTTTATATATTATGCAATGGAAATATACTTTTTAAAAACTATTCATAGAATAGCAGACTCTATATAGGTAATACAGAGATATTAAGGTTACGAAAGCAAATTACCAGGTTTTTTAGAAAAAAGGCCTACAATATCCCTAAATTTTGCACTTATAAGGACGGAATTGATCTGAACGTTAAAATAATCAGGATTAATTAAGATTATTTCAGCATATTGACCACAACACGGTGATATCATCTATAAACCTTACATTTCTATTCAAATGACCCAATTTTTTTTGCTGAACCTATATAGACAATTCATAGATATTAAGATTACGAAATAAATTAGCTGTTTTGTAGAAAAAGTCTACAATATCGTAGAATTTTCGCCTGATTATAAGAAAAGAATAAACATGGGGGTTAAAATAATCATGATAACATAGCTTCATAAAAACACTACAAAGGTATAACACAACGCCAAAGACGTGAAATCTTATTACATTATCTGCAGGGAATAATTTATTACATATAAAACTATTATATTTCCCCTCTAACTATGAAATTTTCCAAAAAAAAAAATGTGAATGACTAGTTTTTGCGTCTTACGAGATCATCAGATAAACTACACTTAACCGTAAATCACCTCGGGGCATACATAAAGAATAGCTCGAAAACTGTTCCTATTAGTTAGGAAGAATACGATATAAACGTCATAAATATGTATACTGGTATAGGTCAGATTTCTGTCATTTTCGAATACAGGTAGAAAGGGAGAAAATAAAGTGTCGCGTCAAAGAATGTGTAAGCTTTGCGAAGATAATGAAATTGAGCTGTTTAAAGACCTTAACAAGGCACATATGTAGATATGTATATTATCTTAAGGTGTTTTTGTATTTTTATTATTCATATGACAAGTAAAAGCGGCGTTGTTAGATAACAATACGTTTGTTTAGAGTTGTTGGAATAAGTGTGAGAAAATAATACACGACAAGATGTTTTTAATATCAATTTATTTTAAGCCATATTTGTGTGGACATAATATTTAGATTTATTATTATTGTAATGTTCACAATTATCAATTAATAATCAGATACCGAGTAACTTAAGCTGCTATTATAAAAAAGAATTTTTAGAATATTAAATAGTATATATATATATATATATATATATATATATATATATATATATATATATATATATATATATATATATATATATATATATATATATATATATATATATATATATATTCTGATGCATATATGATTTAATATACTGATGAAATTTGATCTTAATTAATATTGGTTATTCTACATATTCTATTGTCAGATTTTATTTACTTTTAAATACAATTTCTATTATAGCCTGAGCTTCTTAAATCGAAATGGGGTAATTCATGATTACTAAAGGGTATGGTCATTACCATCGTGAGTACACGCCATATAATTCATGTTCTCCCCACATGTTTACACAAAACAAACATTATTTTATTGTTCATTTTTATAACGGTAAAACTGTGTGGTACAACACTGAAGATGGTAAAGTTTTACATTTTATTAGTCCATTGGTGTGTTACACTCTTCCTCCAGGCAGCCGTACACTGGTGATTCCTAAACAAAACGTGTCGGTATTAAAGCCCGTATGACTGGTATAGTCCTTGAATTATAGACCAAATATCATTTATGCATATCTGACTAACTTCTTTAAACGGAATCCAGCCTTGTGCTCTTGAAAAATCTTTAGAGCAAAAGCTAAGACCAACTTTATCCTTAGGGTTTAGATCTGCTGTACTGTACTCTAAAACATCCAATAATGCGTTTTTAAGCCATGAAACAGGCTCCTCATTCTTAGGTATATCTTTAAATTTAAAATCGATGGTGCGACCACGTAAATTAAAGTGTCTGACATGTTTTTCCTCATCTTTAATTACAATAAACTTCTCCATTTTATCGAGGTAGGCAATTTATTCAAAGAATAAATTGACAAAATACTACCAGAGCATATAAAAACTCAACTGCCTCAGCCAGCGGATAAAATGAAACTAAGATTTTTTCCGATGGTTTTCAACTTATATGCAATTCTGATTGAACTTTGATTTGTGAGAAAGATATACGTAACCGTATTTCTGCGTTAGGAGTCTGATAAATGTTCCCAAAGAGTCATAATATTAACAAACAAATATTTTTATTGGTCAAAAGGTACTTAAACGTGTAAAAATTTAAAATTAGCAAAGCATTCTATATGACTCTTTAAAGACACATAGTAATTTGATATTTTTCAACAGTTTTGTCAAGTTTCCGGCTAAACCTTTATATTTGTTACACGGGCTAATCAGTATCCATATTGGCGTAATGGGCATATAGATATTTGTAACGTTAAAGGTTATTACCAAAATAAGCATTTTATGTCGCAAAAGGGCACTTAAAACGTGTAAAATTTAAATCTAGCAAGACAACTTTTAATCTACATAATCTATATGGTACTTTAAAGCCACAGGGCAATTGATAGTTTTTCCACACTTCGAATTTTCACTGAAACCTTTATATTTGGTACATTGCCGCTGTGCATCACCCCCAGCCATATCGGCGTAATGTCTCCAAGGTAATGTATTGGTAAAGATGTAATATGCTTCGTTAATTATCATGAGGATCGTGAATAGTTAATGATTTTTCGAGGTATACCAGGCTTTCTGCAATTATTGAGAATCATCAAAAGTGTTATAGGTAATGTAATCATAGAAAGTTATTTTGTTTTAATTACAGATATTTAACTCATTCTTTTTTATACCTTAATGAGCTTGTTACGTTTCTTTATTATGCTTTCTCTAGTTATTTCTCTCTCTCTCTCTCTCTCTCTCTCTCTCTCTCTCTCTCTATTTCGGTTGCACTATAGTATAATATTACTAAATACGTGCGGTACACGATGAATGTGAATGAGATGCGTCATAATTATATCATTGTTTTTATCATCTTTCATTATTCCTAATACTTTGAATGAACAAGTGGAACCCATAAATGTCAGTCTCAGGAAAATTAGAAGTGTCACTATAAGTATAGCTGCTTCTCCTAAGCACAGCTTAATCATTTTTGTGAAAAAGTGCCTAAATATATCTGTTTATTCGGTTTGGAGAAATACTTTCAGCATAGTCATTATGAAAATCATAAATATTAGCTAACTAAATGTATGGTACAAATTCCAATATAAATTTCAGTTAAAATATTCTTCTTTCTAAAGCTAATTTCTTAATAAGTATCAAGTTTTCATTAATGGGTTTACTTTCAAATCCAGGGCGAGATACACTATATAATTTTCAAGCATGGATGCAGCTTAGAACATAAAATGCGTTTTATTTTTGTTAACAGACGTACCGCCTGTTCAAGTAATGATAATATTCTATTTTTACTTGTTATAGACCGAAGTCAAATTTGGTATTCCAGTGCGATTATATGACTAAAGTTTAAAAAAAAAATGCAAAGTGAAAAGAGGTACCTAAACACGAAATAATACCGATCACAGGAAGCTACAAGGCTTCCAATAGCGTTTTGTCTGTGATCTGCCTCATATTATATTGTTTAATTAAAAATCGAAGACGAAAAATATCCATAGAAATATTAGGATTACTTTCTAAAGTATTTTATTTAGAAATAGTAAGAAAAATTAAAATTTTAGCCGAAGATTAAACTCTGCATCACTTAAATATTAAAAATGTATTTTTTAATTTTTTATTCAACAGCAGACGAGATATTGAAGAAATGAGAGCTTCATATAGATGGAAATTGCACTGACTCAAGGCGGGACCAAAGATTCCTGATCATATATAGTCTATAAAGTGTAGTGTGCCGATTTAGCGGCACCCCTAAATTTCTTATGCTTTTGAAATAAAAAACTTATTCTTTTATACGCTTTTATTTTGTGTCTTGGAAAGTTATCGAATAATAGAAATTTTCCTATAAATTATTTAAAAATCAAATGCAAAAATCAATTACTCGCGTGGATAAAATCTAAAAAATATAGAGAGTACTATAATTTATTCTAATTAAACTGCTTTTTCCTTCTGGGGCAAAGAGTTAATAAAAAGGTGCGTTTCATCACGTGAAACATAGTAACTGGATCAATTTTGCATTCCGTTTTTTCATCCAAAAACTAAACTTATTTCGAAAACTATTTACATAAACGGGTCCTTTGAATCATTTTTTCGTTTTATACCTTCTTATTTGGAGTCGATATGGCGAAACTTTTTCACGTATTATTTCTATATTATTCACAGACGCATGATTTATATACTGTGAATTGTTCATTTTTTTATTAATTTTCTGATTTTTAACTTAACAATGATTTAAATCGTGGTTTTATAAATTGCATATAATTTCTATAGTTATTATAACAGATCTTTCTAGATACTTTTTCTAACTTCTCAACGTTGCCCCCATATGCTCTATTCACCTGTATATTGTCTCATTTGCTGAATAAATTTACTTATTTATACTGCGCATGTCCTTCAAAGGCGACTTTCACAGCATCTATATATGTATAACAAATGCAGACTCGCCCACAGCTTTTACGTGTATCTTGAAACTACTGGAGCAAGATACATATCAACATAATATCACATATTTAAGGCTATGTCTACTGCCCCCTATGATTGAAAATCAAGTATTGGCATGGGAAGAATCTATGGAATATACGTCGGAGTGTTATTTTGATTATAATTAAGTAGCTTTTTTTTCTGCAATTAGACATGCTATTCGAAATATGAACTAACATTAGAAAACATTGCCCTATACCGCCCTGAGCTTCTTTTCAACAAAAATAGTAGAATGGTGACTAGGCTAACAAGGTTTTTATTTTAATGAAGTCTTAAATGTCGGAAAAATGATGTTTATGACTTTCACACACGGGTAGGAAATCAAATCTCGACAGGGTTAAAATTTAAGAAGTGTAGGATGTGCCATATTGTATGCTACTTGGTCACATTATGATGTTGTAATTGACCTGATACATGGTATATAGAGTAAAATCTATAAATATTTAGTAGTGTATACCAAGTGCCATACGAATTGATTTAAATTAATAAAGTCTTAAAATAAGGAAAATAGCTAAAATATTTAATTAGCTACTAAATTTGTATCAGAGAAAAGCTCATATAAGTTGATATTGTTGATTATTTTAATAAATAGGGGCATGTGAAATATGGGCAGATTGTGAAAATTTGTAGAGGCCAAAAATGACATGAAAATATGCCTCAGTGGTTTTATTCATAAGCTTGATAAATATCAGTCATGTGACATAAGCCATAACAGTCATGTTTTAATTTTAGCTTAGGATGGCGACCATAGGAATAAATAAATGACATGAAGTCTATATGGAGCAGAATCTAAAAGCATATGTTGTCATCATTTGATTTTTCGTCTTAAAATAATAAATATTGAAAATATTAAACAAAAGATTAAATTCGACACCTTCACAGAGTAATAAAGAGGGTTATTACTTTCAGACTAGCGAAGTATGGGACAAAATTTAAAAAGGTGGGTAATAAGCGTCATTATTTTCTAACGTGTATTGTTTAACAGGCATATTTAACATTCGTAATAACTCTCAAAGTGCTCAGACTTTCTATATTCAAACTTACTGGTAATTTTCACTAATAGAAATGTAAAAGTGGTTCACATGTTTAAATGAGAAAGTTTAGGAAAGAATATAAAGACGTCCGCATGGCAAGAATCAGTATTCTTTTGCGTAAGAAATAACTTTTCAAAAATAGAAATAAGTGAAAATTCAGGCAAAATCAGACATAAGGTAAATTTTGAACAAAAAGTTGTGTGTGATCTTGGTAAAGTTGAGGGTGGATGAAAATTGTTTTTAAAGCGAATTTTATGGAAAAAATTCTGCTTTACGTTTTTAGATCAATTTTCGTCCACCCTCAACTTTACCAAGCTCACACACAACTTCTTGTTCAAAATTTACCTTATGTCTGATTTTGCCTGAATTTTCACTTATTTCTATTTTTGAAAAGTTATTTCTTACGCAAAAGAATACTGATTCTTGCCATGCGGACGTCTTTATATTCTTTCCTAAACTTTCTCATTTAAACATGTGAACCACTTTTACATTTCTATTAGTGAAAATTACCAGTAAGTTTGAATATAGAAAGTCTGAGCACTTTGAGAGTTATTACGAATGTTAAATATGCCTGTTAAACAATACACGTTAGAAAATAATGACGCTTATTACCCACCTTTTTAAATTTTGTCCCATACTTCGCTAGTCTGAAAGTAATAACCCTCTTTATTACTCTGTGAAGGTGTCGAATTTAATCTTTTGTTTAATATTTTCAATATTTATTATTTTAAGACGAAAAATCAAATGATGACAACATATGCTTTTAGATTCTGCTCCATATAGACTTCATGTCATTTATTTATTCCTATGGTCGCCATCCTAAGCTAAAATTAAAACATGACTGTTATGGCTTATGTCACATGACTGATATTTATCAAGCTTATGAATAAAACCACTGAGGCATATTTTCATGTCATTTTTGGCCTCTACAAATTTTCACAATCTGCCCATATTTCACATGCCCCTATTTATTAAAATAATCAACAATATCAACTTATATGAGCTTTTCTCTGATACAAATTTAGTAGCTAATTAAATATTTTAGCTATTTTCCTTATTTTAAGACTTTATTAATTTAAATCAATTCGTATGGCACTTGGTATACACTACTAAATATTTATAGATTTTACTCTATATACCATGTATCAGGTCAATTACAACATCATAATGTGACCAAGTAGCATACAATATGGCACATCCTACACTTCTTAAATTTTAACCCTGTCGAGATTTGATTTCCTACCCGTGTGTGAAAGTCATAAACATCATTTTTCCGACATTTAAGACTTCATTAAAATAAAAACCTTGTTAGCCTAGTCACCATTCTACTATTTTTGTTGAAAAGAAGCTCAGGGCGGTATAGGGCAATGTTTTCTAATGTTAGTTCATATTTCGAATAGCATGTCTAATTGCAGAAAAAAAAGCTACTTAATTATAATCAAAATAACACTCCGACGTATATTCCATAGATTCTTCCCATGCCAATACTTGATTTTCAATCATAGGGGGCAGTAGACATAGCCTTAAATATGTGATATTATGTTGATATGTATCTTGCTCCAGTAGTTTCAAGATACACGTAAAAGCTGTGGGCGAGTCTGCATTTGTTATACATATATAGATGCTGTGAAAGTCGCCTTTGAAGGACATGCGCAGTATAAATAAGTAAATTTATTCAGCAAATGAGACAATATACAGGTGAATAGAGCATATGGGGGCAACGTTGAGAAGTTAGAAAAAGTATCTAGAAAGATCTGTTATAATAACTATAGAAATTATATGCAATTTATAAAACCACGATTTAAATCATTGTTAAGTTAAAAATCAGAAAATTAATAAAAAAATGAACAATTCACAGTATATAAATCATGCGTCTGTGAATAATATAGAAATAATACGTGAAAAAGTTTCGCCATATCGACTCCAAATAAGAAGGTATAAAACGAAAAAATGATTCAAAGGACCCGTTTATGTAAATAGTTTTCGAAATAAGTTTAGTTTTTGGATGAAAAAACGGAATGCAAAATTGATCCAGTTACTATGTTTCACGTGATGAAACGCACCTTTTTATTAACTCTTTGCCCCAGAAGGAAAAAGCAGTTTAATTAGAATAAATTATAGTACTCTCTATATTTTTTAGATTTTATCCACGCGAGTAATTGATTTTTGCATTTGATTTTTAAATAATTTATAGGAAAATTTCTATTATTCGATAACTTTCCAAGACACAAAATAAAAGCGTATAAAAGAATAAGTTTTTTATTTCAAAAGCATAAGAAATTTAGGGGTGCCGCTAAATCGGCACACTACACTTTATAGACTATATATGATCAGGAATCTTTGGTCCCGCCTTGAGTCAGTGCAATTTCCATCTATATGAAGCTCTCATTTCTTCAATATCTCGTCTGCTGTTGAATAAAAAATTAAAAAATACATTTTTAATATTTAAGTGATGCAGAGTTTAATCTTCGGCTAAAATTTTAATTTTTCTTACTATTTCTAAATAAAATACTTTAGAAAGTAATCCTAATATTTCTATGGATATTTTTCGTCTTCGATTTTTAATTAAACAATATAATATGAGGCAGATCACAGACAAAACGCTATTGGAAGCCTTGTAGCTTCCTGTGATCGGTATTATTTCGTGTTTAGGTACCTCTTTTCACTTTGCATTTTTTTTTTAAACTTTAGTCATATAATCGCACTGGAATACCAAATTTGACTTCGGTCTATAACAAGTAAAAATAGTATATTATCATTACTTGAACAGGCGGTACGTCTGTTAACAAAAATAAAACGCATTTTATGTTCTAAGCTGCATCCATGCTTGAAAATTATATAGTGTATCTCGCCCTGGATTTGAAAGTAAACCCATTAATGAAAACTTGATACTTATTAAGAAATTAGCTTTAGAAAGAAGAATATTTTAACTGAAATTTATATTGGAATTTGTACCATACATTTAGTTAGCTAATATTTATGATTTTCATAATGACTATGCTGAAAGTATTTCTCCAAACCGAATAAACAGATATATTTAGGCACTTTTTCACAAAAATGATTAAGCTGTGCTTAGGAGAAGCAGCTATACTTATAGTGACACTTCTAATTTTCCTGAGACTGACATTTATGGGTTCCACTTGTTCATTCAAAGTATTAGGAATAATGAAAGATGATAAAAACAATGATATAATTATGACGCATCTCATTCACATTCATCGTGTACCGCACGTATTTAGTAATATTATACTATAGTGCAACCGAAATAGAGAGAGAGAGAGAGAGAGAGAGAGAGAGAGAGAGAGAGAGAGAGAGAGAGAGAAATAACTAGAGAAAGCATAATAAAGAAACGTAACAAGCTCATTAAGGTATAAAAAAGAATGAGTTAAATATCTGTAATTAAAACAAAATAACTTTCTATGATTACATTACCTATAACACTTTTGATGATTCTCAATAATTGCAGAAAGCCTGGTATACCTCGAAAAATCATTAACTATTCACGATCCTCATGATAATTAACGAAGCATATTACATCTTTACCAATACATTACCTTGGAGACATTACGCCGATATGGCTGGGGGTGATGCACAGCGGCAATGTACCAAATATAAAGGTTTCAGTGAAAATTCGAAGTGTGGAAAAACTATCAATTGCCCTGTGGCTTTAAAGTACCATATAGATTATGTAGATTAAAAGTTGTCTTGCTAGATTTAAATTTTACACGTTTTAAGTGCCCTTTTGCGACATAAAATGCTTATTTTGGTAATAACCTTTAACGTTACAAATATCTATATGCCCATTACGCCAATATGGATACTGATTAGCCCGTGTAACAAATATAAAGGTTTAGCCGGAAACTTGACAAAACTGTTGAAAAATATCAAATTACTATGTGTCTTTAAAGAGTCATATAGAATGCTTTGCTAATTTTAAATTTTTACACGTTTAAGTACCTTTTGACCAATAAAAATATTTGTTTGTTAATATTATGACTCTTTGGGAACATTTATCAGACTCCTAACGCAGAAATACGGTTACGTATATCTTTCTCACAAATCAAAGTTCAATCAGAATTGCATATAAGTTGAAAACCATCGGAAAAAATCTTAGTTTCATTTTATCCGCTGGCTGAGGCAGTTGAGTTTTTATATGCTCTGGTAGTATTTTGTCAATTTATTCTTTGAATAAATTGCCTACCTCGATAAAATGGAGAAGTTTATTGTAATTAAAGATGAGGAAAAACATGTCAGACACTTTAATTTACGTGGTCGCACCATCGATTTTAAATTTAAAGATATACCTAAGAATGAGGAGCCTGTTTCATGGCTTAAAAACGCATTATTGGATGTTTTAGAGTACAGTACAGCAGATCTAAACCCTAAGGATAAAGTTGGTCTTAGCTTTTGCTCTAAAGATTTTTCAAGAGCACAAGGCTGGATTCCGTTTAAAGAAGTTAGTCAGATATGCATAAATGATATTTGGTCTATAATTCAAGGACTATACCAGTCATACGGGCTTTAATACCGACACGTTTTGTTTAGGAATCACCAGTGTACGGCTGCCTGGAGGAAGAGTGTAACACACCAATGGACTAATAAAATGTAAAACTTTACCATCTTCAGTGTTGTACCACACAGTTTTACCGTTATAAAAATGAACAATAAAATAATGTTTGTTTTGTGTAAACATGTGGGGAGAACATGAATTATATGGCGTGTACTCACGATGGTAATGACCATACCCTTTAGTAATCATGAATTACCCCATTTCGATTTAAGAAGCTCAGGCTATAATAGAAATTGTATTTAAAAGTAAATAAAATCTGACAATAGAATATGTAGAATAACCAATATTAATTAAGATCAAATTTCATCAGTATATTAAATCATATATGCATCAGAATATATATATATATATATATATATATATATATATATATATATATATATATATACTATTTAATATTCTAAAAATTCTTTTTTATAATAGCAGCTTAAGTTACTCGGTATCTGATTATTAATTGATAATTGTGAACATTACAATAATAATAAATCTAAATATTATGTCCACACAAATATGGCTTAAAATAAATTGATATTAAAAACATCTTGTCGTGTATTATTTTCTCACACTTATTCAACAACTCTAAACAAACGTATTGTTATCTAACAACGCCGCTTTTACTTGTCATATGAATAATAAAAATACAAAAACACCTTAAGATAATATACATATCTACATATGTGCCTTGTTAAGGTCTTTAAACAGCTCAATTTCATTATCTTCGCAAAGCTTACACATTCTTTGACGCGACACTTTATTTTCTCCCTTTCTACCTGTATTCGAAAATGACAGAAATCTGACCTATACCAGTATACATATTTATGACGTTTATATCGTATTCTTCCTAACTAATAGGAACAGTTTTCGAGCTATTCTTTATGTATGCCCCGAGGTGATTTACGGTTAAGTGTAGTTTATCTGATGATCTCGTAAGACGCAAAAACTAGTCATTCACATTTTTTTTTTGGAAAATTTCATAGTTAGAGGGGAAATATAATAGTTTTATATGTAATAAATTATTCCCTGCAGATAATGTAATAAGATTTCACGTCTTTGGCGTTGTGTTATACCTTTGTAGTGTTTTTATGAAGCTATGTTATCATGATTATTTTAACCCCCATGTTTATTCTTTTCTTATAATCAGGCGAAAATTCTACGATATTGTAGACTTTTTCTACAAAACAGCTAATTTATTTCGTAATCTTAATATCTATGAATTGTCTATATAGGTTCAGCAAAAAAAATTGGGTCATTTGAATAGAAATGTAAGGTTTATAGATGATATCACCGTGTTGTGGTCAAATGCTGAAATAATCTTAATTAATCCTGATTATTTTAACGTTCAGATCAATTCCGTCCTTATAAGTGCAAAATTTAGGGATATTGTAGGCCTTTTTTCTAAAAAACCTGGTAATTTGCTTTCGTAACCTTAATATCTCTGTATTACCTATATAGAGTCTGCTATTCTATGAATAGTTTTTAAAAAGTATATTTCCATTGCATAATATATAAAAAAAGGCCATAGATGTAAAACTTACATAATTAATACTTCGGTCCCCTTTTTAAATGAACCCCATATTTGAGAAACCTACATAACCTGCAATGTTTGTTCTGGGAAAATTGAAAAACCGTTTTTTTTTGTTACGTAACATAATTTAGAAAAAACATTGAAACCGATATTTAATAGAACCATGAACGCGTGATATATTTTCTTAGATTTATGAAGTTTTAGCGTTTTTATAAAGCTAAATTATCCGAAAATGGCTACTGGTCGTGTGAGGGTTTTCCAAATACTTGATTATTGAACCACATTTGCGTTATTTTTTAATTTTATTTAAATCAAACTCACTTTTGCATAAATACAACAATAAACGAATAAATTGCTAGTGTTTGGAAAAACTGTCAAAACGGTGTTAAAAGTGAAAAGAACTTTTTTTTAAATTTATGTCAATTATCTTCGCTACGCCATAACTTTTTCTTGTTACTTCTTCGATCGACACATATCAACCCAGCATAATTAATAGCTTCATCTATTTTCAAATAGTACTGCGAATAAAAGTTGTATTATTTGGGGTATACCTAAGGAATTTATAGTCTTTTCATTGAGACGTACTTTAAACGTTGTTAATAATTTCTTAGAACTGAGGCTAGAATTTACATTAAAAGAAAATATTTTATTTTGACTGTCTGTTGTCTATCTGTTTGTTTATTTCAACGTATGTCTGGCTATCTGTCAGCCGGTCTGACCGGCTGCCTGACTAATTGTTTTCCTGTTTGTCTGTCTGACTGTTCGCCTATCCAGATCACCCTTCCCATATCAAAGCGAGAGGTCTAGGAAAAAATTTACAAATTCTCTACAATACGATTAAGTCTTATTTTAAGATCTAATTTTTCTATTATCACACTATAGTATATTCTGGTCACTGAATGACTTTTTTAATACATCTAGGACAAAAAAATAAACATCAAAACGTGTATATTAGTTTATTATTTTATTGTACAAACATATGTTATTCCTACATATTTTACAATTTTATTATCTATATATCTAATTCTATGACTGCAAATATAAATCTCCATTGCGCAATAATTAGGATCTCCGCTTTTTAGTGCAAAGTATATTAACGCTGCATCCATCTCATCCAGGGATTCTTGTTTATCGATGTTAGTTCTTTATATGTTCTGTTAGCCTCTGACTTAATATATTTTCTTTTGGGTGGAAATAACTTGGATATAATATTTAAATATTTCCAGCTTTTACTGGAGCGCATATGCTTATTCCTTTGAAATCCCCATCTGTGTGCATCAGATAATAAGAGAATTTCCTTATACTGGTTCAATTCATAACTCGTATATTTCTTAGGCTGGTGCTGTGTTAACAAATTCAATAACCCCTCAGTTAACATATACTTTTCTTCATCAATCAACAAAACATTTCCATTGAATTCCACATGTTGACTGCCGATAAACCATCCAGTTTCCGTCTTTCTAAATCCAAAAACATTTTCATTGGGCATAGCCAGGAGCTTAAATTTAATTTCACGGTGCATCTTACTCCGCGGACGTCTGGATTACAAATGACATTCTTAAACTATAAACAGTGCCTTTATCATCTTATTATAACCGTACTCTATCCAAGTAGAAACAAAGCATTATCGACCGTGAACGCAACATATACGCCGCGAAATTTATTAAAGCGTACAGCTGAGTGGAGGGAGGGCGGACCCTATCAATGTATCTGTACCTTGACGCTGGTGATAGGGCTTAAGGACAGCTGTCCAAACTAAATCAGATACAATATATTTCTAATTTAAATTAATCTGTAGGTATTATTATTATTAATATAAATATCACGCACACATGTATGACTGACTGGCTGACCACACGTATGACTGTCTGACCGACCACACGCACACACGTATGACTGTCTTGCTGTCCACACGCACACACGTATGACTCTATGTCGGGCCGAGTGACTGACTATGGAGCTATCTAAAAACTAGCTATCAGGCAGTCTATCCGGTTGCCGCTCCGTCTATCTATTTGACTAGCAGTACCACATTTTCCCTTCTAACGGCTCATATCCCTATCAGACTAAGTGGTACGATGCTCTAAATTATACTTACTCACGTACACATCCATACACCAAAATTTTGGGAAATCATATCTTACGCTCGAGATCTATAAATCGCATGATGTCGGCATCATCGGACTCTATCCATACACGCAAAAGGAAAAATCATGTAGCAAACGTGGACATACACGTGAGCTAATATATACCACACACTCACTGTTTTATTACTTTTTTTTCGTTAAGAAAGGCTAAGATTGCATGTATTCGCATAAATATTTCTATTATATTACCGCGGATAAGTTAAACGCCACCAGCAGCAGTTAAGAATAATATAAGGGAACTTAATACTATTACCAATTTACGCCCCTTTTTCTAATTCTTTTTATAACCTATACACCTTTATCTCCCGCACGTAAACAGCAAATCTGGGCAGGCAATAAATTTCAAGAGAACACGTGTCCTTGTTTTTTTAAAATGTATATCACCAGCGTTCCTTCATTATTTTTAATTAATAAATCTCAATACTTACTATCCTTTTTATTCTTTAATATCCTATAAATATCTATCTACACGCGTAACCCACTTCCGTAAATCTAAAATAATTGAAAGGACCCATTGTAAAATGTATTATCACACTTTTGCTCGACATACCATAAACATCAAACCCTCTTTACGCTTGACAGATAATAAAGTCATCGAGCTCGACTACCCGAAGGGGCAGGTACGTCGTAAATTATTGGCCCACAAGACGGCGAGGATACAAAAGGTACCGCTGTCATTGCACCTGGCGGCACCGCGAATCTCAAACGCGTAGCGTACGTAGACTATAATTAATTAATACATTAATCTAAAATTATGTAACCCTCTTTATAACAAAGCTTGACAGGTGAAATCGATACAAAAGGAGCCGCTGTCATCGCGGCGCCGGCACCGCGAATCTCAATCGCTGTAGCACATGTGGACTATAATTAATTAGTACATTAACCACCTGTCTGACGTAAATCATGTGTCGGTTCAAAGTGAGAGTATTGCAGTAAAAGTAAATATAAAATTAAAACAGGTGACAATAATAAAATAAATTTTAACTAAATTGTACATTATAAAATTAAACCCATTAAAATAGAAAAGGTTTGAGTTTCAACTTTTACTTCAAAATAGCAGTTACCCAACAGGTGGACTCTATTGATTTCCCATTATAAAAGCTCGCCTCCACAAATTCCTTAAACAGCACTGCATTTTCAAATCAAAAATAAACATCTGTCCTATGCATGCATCAAAAAACTAAACCAAGTGTATCGATCGTGACGTCGGATTGTGCTACATGAGGGCCGGGGAAGGGCGGGCGGGAGTATCTCAACAGCTGGTCGTTGTTCTATGTCAAATATTTAAAGGCCAAATCGTGTCGCACAACTGCGTCTAACCACCTGCTTGCTTTGCATTGAAAATGCATCACAATAAGGTGACCCTGAAGGGGGCATCGTATACCTGGCTATCAACAAACAAAGAAACATGTGCTCTCAAACACCCCAATATTACGAACTAAAAGTCAACGGCCACTTCGACAAAAGACTTTGGAATAACACCTGCGCATATCAAGGCCAAATAACAATAGCACACGTGCACGTTCAAGGTCATTACCCCAATAGCACACCTGCGAGTCACTCGGGAGAATCAGGAAGCATCAACTTATATTAAAGAGACTCAGGGAGCATCAACCTTTACTACTCATATATAAAGAAAACAGATAAATAGCTTAAATAACTGTGATTAGGTTTTTTTTCATCACTTTGAAAGTTTAGTTTAAGCTAGTATTATAGATATTTCATACCTTTATATATATTATTACCCGAGAGAGACCGCAAAATATTATAATCAGGTAATTTCATCGATTTCGTTAAAACTGGGAACTCATCGTGACATCTTGTGCCAAATAGCTTAAACTTAACATTTAGTCTTGGTGGACATGCAATCCAACGAAATAAGAAATCTCTAAAGTCGCTTCTTTTAATTGGTCAGAAACTGGAAGGACGTACTCTCAGAGGGATAACGAGAGCTATCACTTTTCATAGGACAAAAAGGGTAGTTCCTATGGGGATGAATTAAGAAACAGGTGGTACCAGTAGTTTTCCTCTAAGTTGATGTGGATATTCAAAAGCTGTTCATAATTAATCAACGTCCGATCTAACTATATCTCTATTTTAGTGTTCTAACTATTTCATCAGTTTCACTTATGTAAATTGTGCTCTTGGTTGTTTTCTTCCAAATTTCATATAATCTATTTTAAAGTGTAATTTGTTTTGGGTCCGACCAACCCGAGTGGGGAATTTTCAATCTTTATAATTCGTGGGGATTATCAAGGAAGCCTAGATTTTTCTTTAAAGTTTCACTATTCTTTTGACTTATAATGTTATCTAATTAGCATTGATAAAATTTATTGTTTCGTACTAATTTAAGTAAACGCCTGTCTATATCTTTGCTCCTGTTCTAATCTAATCATTTTATTGTTCATGAGTTTTAAGTTTACCTTTGTAAAGTCAATTTCTATTTTATTTTTGTTAATAGAGTTTAAGTGTTTTGAGACACAAGTGTTTTATTTGCTGAACAAAAGAGGCTATAATTCATAGCAAACGTTATCTAAGAGCTAAGATTCAATAAAGGCGAAACTGATATCTCGGGTTAACTCGCGGGTCGCGAATCGTTGGTCGCGCGTTCCAGTTCCTGATGTGTTCTACCATGGTTTGCTGGCGAGTCTACACTTCATTATTTGGTCAAGTTTAGGCTTGGTAAGAGTTTTATATTTACTAACACTCTTAACAACTTGATCCTTTCGCCTCCGAGACTACAAGAATCTTCGAGAGTGCCTTGCCTTCATAATTTCGATTAATATAGGTAGTTCGGAATACCATCTTTTATGTTACAGTCAGGATTAATTAATTAACGCTACCATATTATTCATCTAGGTCCTGATTTGTGACAATAGTTCAAAAGGAAGACCGTATCAAGGCAGTTTGATACGGAGTGCGGCATGCCATACTTGATCAAATGCCTTGAAAATATCAAGAGCAACAATCTGGAATCCGTCATAAAATTCGAGAGACTTGTTCCAGTTATGGGTGACAACAGTAAGGAGATCAGCTGTAGATCTTTGGTGACGAGATCCATGCTGTCTGTCATGGATGATTTTGTGTTTTTCTAGATATTTTATAATTTGCAAGTTGATGACTTTCTCCATAACTTTGCTGACAACAGAGAGAAGAGAGATATGTCTATGAATATTGCATAAGTCCTTCAAGCAAGTCATTACAAACCCAAAAATATTATTTTAAATGAAATAGCTAGGATGATTTGACAGAAAAGGAAAATGTTTGTGGTAGAGCGGACAAATATGTGTTCTGCTCTTGTATTGAAGGTGGCATCTAAGAACTAACAGAAAACCCCGGGATTGGTAGACAGAAACCTTTCATCCTTGTTGTGGATCATCAGACTGACGTAACCCATCAGGCAATTCCCCAAACAGCAATCTCACATATTCAATACTTTTTCTAAAACAGAAAGCTGCCAACGCTATCTATAGAAACTACTGTAATTCAGGAGCAAATCACAATAAAGTAAAGCTGCTTCAGTTATAAAATAAAATAAAATAAAATAAAATACATTTATTTCCTATTGACTTACAATAATATAAGTATCGGATATTGTCAAATGTGGATAATTCCTTACAGTTAATAAAAAGTAAATTATAAATATACAATAAAAAGTAAATATACAAAAGCACATCCAGAGACAAACGAACACCTAGGTGTTGCAATCCAAGTACTCTTGAACTGAATAAAAATTTCCAGAGTAAAAAAATTGTTTAATAGCTCTAAGAAATCTACATGAAACAGAAATTTGCTTTAAAACAGTCGGCAGCTTATTATACAATTTAATTGGCAGAACCAGTGGGCTATTTGCAACAGTCGACAAACGATGCTTAGGGATATTTAAGTTAAAACTTCGCCTCAGTCCATAATGGTCAGTGACATCCCGAGCCAATCCAATCAAATCCAATCAAAACAGAAGAATTTTCTCTTGCGTACTTAACTGAATTATACAAGTAAAGTGAGGGGAAGGTTGGTATACCCAAACTTGTAAACAGTTGACGACATGGGTGTCGGGGTGATTTAAATAGCATAGTTCTTATGATTTTCTTTTGTTGTATAAATACTTCATTAGCCCTTGAACAATTTCCCCACCACACAATTGCATATGCTAGGCAAGACTGGACATACGAAAAGTAGTACAGCTTCAAAGGATTTAGGTCAACTTTTGACCGCAGTTGCCGGATAACAAACAGATAAATAGATAACTTTTTCAAAACATGATCAATTTGATATGACCATGAAAGCCTTGAGTCTATAAAAACGCCAAGAAATTTGGCTACTGGTTTTTGCTCTATGGTTTTTTGATTAATTTTTACCAACAGGCTCTTGTTCAGATCTCGCAATGAAAAGAAAATTAATTCTGTTTTTTCGTAGTTAAGGATTAAGCCATTAGATTGGCAGTAATCCTGAACTTGCACAACAGCATTATTAGCATTCTTGCTAACGTTCTCGACATTGTTACCAGAACACACCACTGCAGTGTAGGTAAAAAAAGCAGCAGGTAAAACAAAACACGAACGGAAGCAAGACACCTGGTACCAGAGCCGAATTTTCCGATTATTCACAAGTCGTCACAAAAACAAAATCGAACAGTAGAATGTCAGAAAGATAAGAAACCAGCAAACTGCGGCAAACTATTGTGTGATTTTTACAAAAAAAAAACTTTTAAGTATAATTTATTACAATTTAAAATGCTGCCGTGTTACATGATATCTAAACCACGTTTAGCGGTTTCATGTTAAGCTCTTCAATCCAATATGTTTTATCTTTTTGCTGTGAAGTTTAGACAGGCATGTGATCAATCGTGTTATGTACAACAATTAGTCACGTACCTGTCAAAAAGTTGTAGCAACAAGGACTGAATTTAAGAACCTAACTACTCGCGAGTGTATATTGAATTGCCTATACTCACCACACCTAAATCAAATCGTTCATATATGATTTAAATATATATTTGCTTTTTGCGTGGCGTTCGTTTCTTGATTATAGTGCAATTTGAGTGTAAATATTTTTATTAAACGTTGATTTAAAGAAAACGGCCTAATGAGCATTGTATTGTATCATTATGCAACAATACCTCTGCAAGTGCCCCGCATAAACTTCTTTTTAATGTTCCAAGAACTGCTGTCACTCAGAAGAAGTTGGTACAAAGTTTATTACCAAGAAAACCAAAACATTCGCGATACACGTCCCGGCTTGGCCAAGCAGACAATTCTACTTTTTATAACTTGTGGTAATCTAACATCAATTATTCTTGTAATAATACTAAAATATTTATACATGAAGTAGAACGGACGGATGATTTTAAAAATTTTATCCAGACAAAAACATTTTCAAGGGATCTGATTTGCCCTATAACCTTATTTAAGAGATATAAACATTAAATTTGCAATCAAAAAATTTTCACGGCATAAAACATTTTGGATACCTAATAATTTCCCAGAATTTTTTTTTGCATATATTACCGATATTAATAAAATCACGCGTTTGGTAGTTTAATGTGTCATATAAAAAGAAGATATTAAATTGCAAATTTATAGGGTATTTAATATTAATAAGTACTAAATATATTAAAGTTATTTTTAAAGAAGTTGTTTTATTTTAATATTTATCTTGATATTTACATAACTAGACCTCCCACAATCGATTTATAAGATCTATAATTTTTGAAACATTTTTAACTTATCTAAAGAGAGACCGACGGTAAATTATTAGGAATTCACTTACTGCCCGACCGTTCCGACCATATACTTATTAAATAAATATACCGCGGCTTCCCCATTTACCCAATGTGCGGATTTTGATGCCAACAATGTGAAATGGAGATATATAATCTCGCATAAGTCCATCCTTTAGTCCGCTATTTCGTAAACTGCGATAGCGCTCAATTTTGTGTTGCTATTGGCAATCTAACGGCGCCACGCTTCATACGTTTCTTGACAGGGCTGGTTTTTTGGTATAATTGAACTAGTTTATTACTTTTTGTACATCAGGGCATAAGTTAGCACACTTCAAAATAAACCACAAGAACACCGAATACAAAATACAACACGACACAAAGAAAAAAAGGCGAATGGCGATCCAGCTGTAAACTAGAAAAACCAGACAGTTGAAAGAAGCCGAAATATACGCACAACAGCCGATGATTAGTACAATTCACCATCTAATTCAGTACAATGTCTGACCAATGAAAAAATTCGTAATAACGCATGCGCATATACAGAAATATCAGACTAAAGGATAGACTTATGCGAGATTGTAAATCTCCATTTCACATTGTTGGCATCAAGAATTCCAGACAACCCGTGGTATATTTATTTAATTGGTATATGGATCGTTTCAGTCAGGGCCGGATTAGGAATTTTGTCTAGGGGGTGGGGGGCGCAACGTCACCTCGAGCTATAGTTTTGCCAGTCCTAAGTGAATCTCATAAATCTAAATTATTAAGATTTAAGTGGTATAAAAAGCCAGACAAAGGCCTGCCGCTCATACCCGGCCGTGTCTCGTGAAGGAACACCTGCAGCGACGATTCGTTTTGTCTCTTTTCCACTAAGGGTAATATTATATTGGCGCATGCAGTGAAAGGAGTCATTTTATTATAATTAAGACGTTACGTAGACAGATGCTCGTTTGGAACATGATTTATGTGATATCGGCACGGCTGCGTCAAAGGTGTCGGCTTCGTTACCTTTTTTTTGCGGTTTCAGTTTCCTTTAGTTATACTATACACAAAAGTATAGACGAGCAAGTTCCCTTACCACATTATTATTTTATTGCCAATATTATAGCATATTTTTAAAATTTATACTTTCTGTCCATTTGGACTGATACATGGAAATTTTTCGAGAACACATTTTTTGAAAGCACATTTTCTCGAAATCAAATTTTTCGATAATACAGTTATTTAAAAACTAGGGATGTTTTCAAAATTTTTTTGTTGGGGAACCAACTTTTCTAATGTTTTTAACCACTTTTCGAAACAACATTTTTTTTTAAGGTAACATGTTTTTAGAAAGTACATTTTTTCAAACATTGTTTCGAATAACCATATTAAAAAACACTTTTTTGAAAGTAATTTATTACATACAGAGTAACAAGCAGACAGAAGGAAACGTAAACCTGACTGAACACAAAAATGGTTCGTTTAGGTTAGTTTACGATCTTTTTATCAGTTTCTTGTTGACATATTCTAAGCCAGTAGAGTTCATAAGTTAGATCTAGAAAAACTATGTTTTCTAAAAAACATATTCTCGGTAAACATATTTTGAAGGATTCTTTGTAAAAAAAAAATATTTTCGAATCCACTACAATCCGGTACATAACAAAAACATTTTTTTTATCTAAGACATCCCACGTAGACTTCAAGCCTAAGTACTAATGTACCGTGGGCGTCTGAATAGAAAAAAATTACAAAAATATGGAGAAAATAAAATTACAGTAAGAATTAATAGTGTGGCTCTCTGGCTAATCGGACTTCGTGACACCGTCTGTGCATTGAAGTTCCTAATAATTTGTCTCTGAATGTTGTTCCATTCTTCTTGGAGCATCTCTACAAGCTGATCTAAATTTTCCGGGTCGGACAATTTCTTAACTTTCTCTAAAAGGCGGCTCTACACTCAGACCCGCGAAAGAGAGCAAACGCGAGTATGGATAGTCTTCGTGACCATTCACTCGTTCTGTTCGCGTTTCGCGGTCGTTCTCCATTCGGTGTCGGTATTTTGTAGCCACGACAAAGGAGTACACGGCGGCACCGACACGCTCGCACAATCCAGTCCAGAGTGAGTTTGTTCGGTGCGAGGTGTTAGCCACGTGGCGTTGAATGGCACTACAATAACATTATTTAATTTCTCCACGATCCATTTCCGGAAAAGCATCTTTCGAAAAAATGTACTTAATTTAACATCAAAAAAGATGTTTGTTAAGAAAAAAAACAGAACAGTTTTGGTCATCTTAGCGTACGCGCAACAAGACCAATTGTTTGATTAATATGAAAGTGTAAATATTGTAAATTTTTTTTTATTTATGCCTTCTGCTCGTTTAGGGGGATATACGAGTACTTACAAAAGTTAAATGTTTCAAAAATTTTTGTGAAATCCCTTTTCAAAAATATATTTTTTTAGAGAACATCTTTAATTAATAATTCTTCCAATACTAACAGCACATTGAAATTTGTCTATCTTTTTTTAATTCTATATTCACTACTTTTTTCGATAACAGCATAAAAATATCCTAACTAAAACTAGCGCATAGAATAAAATATAAATGTAAAAAACTAAAGTTCGAGTTTAACATTTTTTTTTTCGCTCAATAGATGATTGATTTTTAGCATTTTTCGACCCGTTATGGTGATTTCTTAAAATAGCTATTGAGTAATTTGATACTATAAATACTTTTATTAATCTTAAGAAAATGAGCTAAATAAATGATATCATGTTTCTAATTTAATTAAAAACCTTAAAGCATGAAACTTCAAGGATTTGTTTAGACTGATACATCACAGATAATTAACATTTTGAAGCGAAATTAGTTCATCAACTTTTCCGTGGGAAGGTAGAAATATAAATCACACTATTTTAATCGTTTTGCTACGTGTTAACCTTAAAAAGAAACTGCAGAAAAAAATAATAACATAGTTCGGGTATATTTTTATTTTGATTGATGAAACTAATTTGGGAATCTTACTAGCACTCCCTGCAATGTCTTGAACTATAATTTTTATCTCATGTAGAGAAAACCAATATAGGTGGAGAGTATTAGTGACTTCATAAAACAGTCTTAGATTTTTTTTTATTTTATTTATCCAGCCAAAGCAAACACAAGCAAGTTATGAATAAATTACAAATGATTTATTTAAAAAGCATAAATTAATTAGTAGTAGCTTATATGAACTAGGAAGAATAACGGTGAATATTTTAACGTGTTGAGGTAACGTTAAGGTGGAGCTTTTTTCATTAATCTGCTTGGAATGAACGATGAATGAATGGGAAGCAAACGTTATGGACAGGAAAAACTGTCTGTTTAGAGAAAAGTTTAGCAATTTACAGAAAAAAGCTGTCAATTATTGGTTTATGTTTCTAATTTATTCAAATTAGATATAGTTAAAATGTAGTATGTTGTAGAAAAATTGTGTATATATGTACAGGGTGTCCAGTTTTCGTGTGTTTTCATATACCAGCTACCTTATTATAAAAGATAGAAAGATAGGGTTTGCGGCTTACTGTTTTATTTTTTTATGAAACTTTCATTGCCGCAAACGAAATTTTCATAGCCCTCTCAGTTTCTGACATACAGGGCCATTTTCAAATTTTGTCATTTTTGACGCTCCCCTGTATCTCGATTATTTGATAACTTATCAATAAGGTAAAAATGGATTTTTATATAGTTTTTTATTTTGAATTCAGTGGCGTAGTTAGTTTTTTTCTAAAACGTTTTGTTTATGAGTTATGACCCAAATTTATATATATATATTTTAATGGGACACCCTATATATTATTTCTTTGTCTTGTTCCTCTTTTTAAGAGCTTTTGAAAAATATATAACAGTCCATATTTTTTTCTTTTAAAAAGGGACAATTTCAATATTTTTTTGTAAAATTAATCATTTTTCGAATAATGTCTATGGTTATGACTATGGCTATGCCCGCAAATAAAAAAAATTAACAACATTATTTTTATTAAACATAACTTTAAACGAACAATTAAGCAATTATCTTAAAAACAAAGAAGTGATTCGTGTCTGTGAAAATTAAAATAAATTGTAACGAACTTATCACTAAAATTTCAAATATAATAATTTTTTATATTACAAAAATTGCTCGAATTGAGCTCCATTGTGTTCTAAGCACTTTCGACACACCGTTTCGATTCTTCGCAATGCATTTAGCAAAGTAATTGGTCTTCCCTGCAGAAGCCTAAAGGTTTGATGTGTAGCTTCCCGAAGTTGATCAATATTGTGATAACGTCTCTTATATATCTGATTTTCTATATACCCCCATAAAAAAAATCCAACACAGAAAGATCAGGTGATCTTGGAGGCCACCTGACAGGTCCATTTGTACCAATCCACTTATCGGGAAATGTGGTTTCTAAATATACTATTACTATTCGAGAAATATGACTAATAAATTTCATTTAAATCAGCTAAAGGAACATCCTCTAATAGTTCCATTAGTGCATCTCGCATTATGTCTAGGTGCCGAATTCCCGTTAAAGTTCCTTCATAAATAACATATTTAATTTTAGTGCCAAAAATAAAGCATGACACGCTAAATCCAAACCGACCTTGTCGGTCCTTGATTTTCTAACCCCAACTTCATCGTATACTTTTCTGCATGATATGGATGGTTGTACCGCAACAGAGGCCAAAACATTTATTTCTTCTTCTTCCCTATTTTCCTTATTGTAAAAATTAGGCCTTGGTCGTTTAAAAGATCCGTGCTCAATGAGATTGGCTTGGATATTTTGAAATATTCTTTTATCCGGTTGTTGCCTTTCTGGATACCTACGAAAAATGTTATGTATCAAAAATGTAATAATAGATAACAATAATTATGATTAAAACTTTTTTATTCTTATTATTATCATTAATGGTATCTACATAACAAATGGGTTTGAAACTTACCTATTAAAATACAGTACCGAGGCTGCGTTCGCGTCTTCATTCGCTCGGATAAAACAAACATACATTTCGTGTTTTTCATAATTTTCATATTTATTATTTTCTGCCATGTTAAATAAGTTTTCACAGAAATAACAAATAAACTAACAAAATCAAACAGATGCCAATAATATTTGACAATAATCCGTAATGGCGCATTTACAAAATTTTGTTTTCTGTCATGTCTATCCATGATTGATCATGGCCTTCTAGATTCTAGATGAAAAATGATTAATTTTACCAAAAATATTGAAATTGTCCCTTTTTAAAAGAAAAAAATATGGACAGTTACATATTTTTGAAAAGCTCTTAAAAAGAGGAACAAGACAAAGAAATAATATATGTGTGTGGTGTCCCATTAAAAAATATATAAGTTTGGGTCATGACTCATAAACAAAACGTTTTAGGAAAAAACTAACTACGCCACTGAATTCAAAATAAAAAACTATATAAAAATCCATTTTTACCTTACTGATAAGTTATCAAATAATCGAGATACAGGGGAGCGTCAAAAATGACAAAATTTGAACATGGCCCCTTTATGTCAGAAACTGAGAGGGCTATGAAAATTTCGTTTGCGGCAATGAAAGTTTCATAAAAAAATAAAACAGTTAGCCGCAAACCCCATCTTTCTATCTATTTATAATAAGGTAGCTGGTATATGAAAACACACGAAAACTGGACACCCTGTACATCGGATACCTTTGTGACGTATGGAATCTTTTGCAATATTTGACGACAAATGACGATCGGCCTCAGTTTGTTATTCAACAAATTTCATTCTAGAATAAGCGTTTTGATTCTGCAGAAGAACCTAGCTGTTCATTATATCCCAGTAGTCAAGTTGTATATGTGCACAGTCATTGATATACCCAACTTTCAGGCAGGAATATTTATACTGTGCTAAATTGTGTAGGTTTCTTATTATGCCAGCGAAGTGAATCAGTTACCCCCTTTCCTTTTTGAGAAAAGAAAATAAGCAGCGATTTAGTAATTTGACTGATGTAGCACTTTCTGTGCCACAAAAAGAAGGAAGCGGAGAGAGAGATGAAGAATACGGTCACGGTTTCAATCCCCTGAAGACAACCCCATGCCCATGACGCATTCAGCAAAAGAATTGCTGAAAAACACACATCATTACTTATAACGCACAATCTATATTTGAACAAAGACATAAACACTGCGAATAGTGCGAATGAGATTAATAGCACACCTATTAATATTATTTTACAATATCAACCTAATAGATATTTAATTAAAACTTTCGTGGTTAATTAACAAAATATTAATTATTAAAAATTGACATTTTTACTACTTTACGCAATTTCTCTAAATAGTTATGTCGAAATTTAAGTTAATTTTTTATACCATCTTTTATGCATTATACCACGGTAATAAAAAAGTGTTAATTCATTCCAATAAAACAATTATTAATATTGTAAATATTTCTGCTAACCTGAAGCATTTTTGAAATAAATTTATATTTCTATATAAAATCAACAAATACGAGAATCCTACTCGTACTATCGTACCGATAATAAACTAGGACAGCAAAATTCCAAAACTGGGAAAGGAAATACATTCTCCTAGACTTTAAAAGGTGCTATAGAGCTGAAAAGGTAAAAACACCTAACTTTTAAAAAGTAACCTAGGTTACATAATTTAACGTTTTGTATTTTGCTATACCAGGTGGCATCAAAATATAGCTCTTGTTGTATAAATTTGAGGGACAGTTTATATGGAGAAACTAAATTTATTGGGAATTTTTTATATAGAAAAAGTCAAATATTTTATTTAAAGTATATTTAACATCGCCTGAAAATGAAAAATAAAACCAGAAATAAAATAAATTCAATAAAAGATAAAAAAAAATACAAACACAAAAATTTGTCAAAGCAACACAAAATTTTTAATATTTGGTCATAGAACCATTTCTGTTTATTACTTCTTGAAACCTCTGCAGCATACTTAAAACTGTGTTTCTGCATTACTTCATCCCAAGCTTGATTTATCCTGTAGCGTAATTCATCCCTGTTTCTTGGTCGGAAATCATGTTTATACATGGATCTGGCCATTTTACCCCAAATGTTTTCGATCGGGCTCAAATCGGGACTCTTTGAAGGCCAGGGTAGAACTGCTATATTATTTTCTTGGAGAAAATTTTGCACAATGCATGCTGTGTGCATGCGGAAATATAAAATTTTGACCATATATAGCGTTTATCGATGGTATCATCGCTTCATTTAGCATATTAACGTATACGGCTGCAGTTAGTCTTCCTTCCACGATTTGGCAAACTCCTGGCCCTCTAGCGCTAATCCAACCGCAAACAACTTTGGTTGGTTTTGTGGGTGTATATCTCATCATACCGCATGCCGGAAGGCTTATAAACCCGAATTATCCCATTATTACATGATCAAAAAGTTTTCTCGTCAGAAAATATAGCTGTTTCCCACAATTTATTTTGATTTAAATATTCATGTGCAAATTCTAACCTGCCCTGTTTATTTCTTTCCGTTAAAAATATTTTATTAGCACACGACTTCGTATATCGGAATTTCGAACCCTATCTCTAGCAGTATTTGCAGAACCTGGACAGTTTGTCTCTTCTTTCGCCTTTATTAACGTTTCGAATGGATGCTCCCCAGTGTTGAATCCAGTTCTAAATAACAGCCTTTTGCTGGGGGGTTAATTGTGGCATATTTTTAGAGAAAAATGTGCTTGCCAAGTTAATGATAAAATGGCAATCTATATTGACATGCAAAATTTTCATACGAAATTTTACTGGTGCCAGGCTCGACTGTAAATAATTCCTAATAGTCTAGGAGAAAAAAGGATATTTTGCTGTCCTAGCTTTTTATCGGCACGATGGTACATTATATCCTGAATATTTTGTATGGAGATAACTAGTGTCCACGCCCCGCCTGCTTATGTCAATATGATTAGTCATTTTTATTAACTCAGAAATCATTAGTCTCACAACCTGTGGCCTGAAACTTTTAATCAAATAATAAATTTAATTGACGTTTATTAGAGTCACCTTTGACAGTGATATTAACTTGAGCCCTGTTACATTACAAGTGTCCAATAGAAAATATGCATATAGCTCAAATAAATCTGAAATATATATTTTTTTATACCTTCTACAAAAATTAAATGTTTATGGCGGTCGTACCTATCCATTTATTTTGGTCTTTATTAAAAAGAAAAAAAGAAATTTCGAAACTTGTAAAACGTGATCCCATTGGCTGTGTCGTGAAAAGTGTTTTTATGACTCACAATGAGTACATGACGAATTCCAGGGTTGTAGGGTCATCGAAAACTCAATTGAAATATCATTTAATCCTCATCCAATGAATTAATCATGCACTTAAAGTAGAAGGTTCCTAAAATCTTATTCATGTATATTTCAAGCCGAAATCTGTCCAGAAACCTTTCAATTTTGCAAGAAAAACTGGCAATTTTTGCGAAATTTTGATTCATCATATTTTAATAATTTCGAGTAAGTAAGCTGCAATTCTTTGTTTTTATGGCAATCTTCGAAAATTCAAAAATTTTCTAATTTTGTATGTCCCCGATGCAAATAAACCTATTTATTTATAACTTTAACAAAAAATTAAGCGATTTAAATTAGTGAGTCAGATAATTAACGGATAAAATAAATCCAAAGAGAATCACTAAATAAGGAAAATAGTGTGGAATAATGTAGTTAAAAATAGGATTTGTCGGAAAAAGTCAAGAAAATTCTGTTTTTAAACCTTAAAACCGCTTCTGGATGACCTAGATGGATGGATTCATTTTAAAGTCCCTTTATAAGGTAGTTGAAAAATTGGGAAAAAATTAGATGGGAAAAAATACAGAGTGATTTAAATGTACCGGTATCGAGGGCAAAAAATCGAAATTTAGTCGGCGATTGCTCCCTTCCTATAAAGAATGAAGAAACTAAAAAATATGGATATCATGTATTTCGATTCTTTCCGAAGGCCTATATGAGAATTTAATTTGAATCATTTAGACCCCCACAAGAAATTTAAAACCATGAAATATTTGGATCAAAAATCGAAATTTCTAGTTTTTACTGGACTGTACTCAATCGTTTCTCAGATTTGTTGACAAAAGAACAAGAACCGAACGAAGAGAAACTGATAAGTTAGCTGTATTTAGGGAGATTTGGTAGGATTTCGTGCAAATCTACGAAAAAATTATTCGTACCTTTTGAGTGAGGAATTGTAGATGAGCAGTTGGTAGCTTTCCTTGGGAAATGCCTTTTCAGACAACATGTGAGCTCTAAGCCTACAAAATACAGCATCAAAATTTGGCCTTGCCGTGATGTAAAGACAACCTACCTTCATAATCTGTAGATTTACACGGGTAGCCGCCAGGAGGGCACCCTGCAAAAAATCAGGGTAACCGAGTAGTGACTGATTTAGTATTACCGTTATTTGGGACTGGACGAGGTGTAACTACAGATAATTTTTTTACTTCAGTACCGTGGGCAGAGTTCCTTCTTTCTAGAAGTCTTACCTTGATCGGAACTTTTCGTAAGAACAAACCCGACACTTCAAGCGAATTAGCCAACACTAAAGGTAAAACTGCTTATTCTTCTCAGTTTATATTTTCCGGAGATATACTGATTGCAAGTTAGGTACCAAAAAAGAACATACTTGTTCATGATGATGACCCAAGATGACGAACCACTGATTTCTGAGAAAGAACACAAGAAACCGGAAGTGATCCTCTCTTATAACAGTACCAAAGGAGCCGCGCATATTGCCGAGAAAACGATAAGAGAATATACATGCGCTCGCCGTACTACTCACTGGCCATTTCGACTGTTCATGAATCTTCTTGATATTGCTGCCTTGAACAGCTTTATAATATAATATACATTTCCAAAAATCCAGGTTCCAAAATATCTAAAGATCGTATAAGTTTTCTGCAGGCATTAGGTAAACAATTGGCTAAACACAATATGGAAAAAAGGATTGTCAATTTGAAAAATAATGCTAGTGTATGTCGAGCGATAGTTGCATGTGGAGTAGTAAAGCCTTCAGAACAAAGTCAAAGTCAAGCTACTCCAAGCACGAAAAAAACGAGGAAGATGTCATCTGTGTTCACGAACTGTTTATAACAAAGTGAATATAAAATACGATGATTGCAAGCATTTCCTATGTTCAGATCACCGACGCAGTTCTACATCAGTCAAATGTTTATCTCGTTTAGAAGAAGGAGAATTAATGAGACTTTTTTGTGATTTAATGGTATTAGGAATAAATATTTGTTTTTGTTATTTTATTTGTTTTATTTCTTCAGTAAGGGTTTTAAAAAAGTAAAAGGACAATAAAAAAATGATGGGGTCCCATAGGAACCCCTCGCCGTCTTTTCTGTAAAAATTAGCGTAGTACCGTAGAAATTCTTTCCTCTTAAAATTTAAAAATTGTGGAATGTGGTAAAATGATGTAAAATTTGTTTAGAAAAACAATAAATCGGATACCTAAATGTGTTCATTTTTTTTCGCAAATTACAAAATACTTTTTTTCTTTACCAAAATATTCCTAGTATGATCACAATCAAAACCCCTGAACTTTTCATGGGTCCCGTAAGTAGCAAAAGAGATATACAACTCTAAAATTTCACAAGCCGCCACTGATAAAAATATGCTACATAACTGAAAGCCTGGCAACAGTTGTTCTCAAAAAGTAGGTGGAGGTATAGTCCTCCACCTACTTTTTGAGAACAACTTTTTGAGGACTATATAGTTGACCAGATTAAGAGAAACTCTGGAATCTCCGATTGCTCTAAAATATAAATAATAATGTTATCTTCTGCTTTTTTCTAAATCTATTCACAGCCCCACAAAAAAAAACAAGTGTTCGGACTTGTGGGTCGGACATATGTATTCCCATGTATTTTTCAACGCTGAATCCGATCCCGAGCTCAGAAATGGCCCCCCACGTCTGGAATTGGCCCCAAGGGCCAAAAATGGCCTCTATAGGGCCTGAAAGATGGATTCTGGGATGAGGCGAGGTCGAAGGTGCATGCTAAAGCCAAGGCCGAATTTGTGGTCTAAAAGTTTATGGCCAACTGAAATTCCCCGTTTGGGACCGGGAAAATGACCCCTTAGGGGACGGAAAATCGTGTTTCGGACGTCGCAATCGCAACAGTGGTATTTTTATGTACTCTCAAATTCTGGAACTCAGACTGTGCTCGAAAAGTTTATGGCCAACAGGAATTCCCCGTTTGGGACCGGGAAAATGACCCCTTCGGGGCCGGAAAATCGTGTTTCGGACGTCGAAATCGCAATAGTGGTATTTTTGTGTACTCCCAAATTCTGGAACTCAGACTATGCTCGAAAAGTTTATGGCCAACTGGAATTCCCCATTTGGGACCGGGAAAATGACCCCTTAGGGGCCGGAAACTCGTGTTTCGGACGTCGCAATCATAACAGTGGTAGTCCCATGAAAAAATACCCCTGGCAGGGGTATTTTTCCGAAAAACGATTTTCCGGTCCCTAAGGGGTCATTTTCCCGGTCCCAAACGGGGAATTCCCGTTGGTCATAAACTTTTCGACCACAAATCCGGCTTTGGCTTTAGCATGCACCTTCGACCTCGCCTCATCCCGGAATCCATCTTTCAGGCCCTATAGAGGCCATTTTTGGCCCCTGGGGCCAACTCCAGACGTGGAGGGCCATTTCTGAGCTCGTGATCGGATTCAGAGTCGAAAAATACATGGGAATACATATGTCCGACCCACAGGTCCGAACACTTGTTTTTTTTTTTTTTGTGGGGCTGTGTTATACAGTGACCGGCAAAAAGTTCGCAACATATGGGAAAAATTTTTATTAGGAGAGTATCGGAAAAACTTTCCCAGGGGATCGGTTCTGCATGTCCGATAACCTAAAAATCGATTTTGACATACGTCACGTGACCACTGGTATAGCGTCAAATTAAAAAAAAAATTGTTAATTTACAAAAAGTGAGGTTAGTTGATGAGATATCAAAAAAAGTTATTTGAAAAAATTGCTTAGAATTAAATTCTAGGCCCTTGTGCAAAATTTTAAGATTTTATTTAAAAAAATTGGAAAACTCAATTTTTTTTAAATATTTTTTTATCGATTTACAAATTTCCGGTTTTTTTCGTTTAGATAGCTTGGCTAATGTAAAGCCCATGTATCTGGATGAAAATAAACGAATGTAGTAGTTTTTTCTACAATTGACAGGACAAAATTTAAAAAAACAGGGTTTCGCCGGACGCTAGCTGTTGCAATGATTTGTATCTAGCAGCAGTGTCAAAATTTTAGAGACATTTCACTGAGATTACATTGAGAAAACCTTAATCGTCTTAAATATATCTGAAGTTCGACTTTTTGTAAAGTTAAGGGGATTAAAATAGATAATAAACAAAAAATTACCTGTTTATTTAATCGAAATTTTATAAACGAAAACCAATGTAAGAAAAACTTAAAAGTAGTCAAATTCTGTACTAACAACACAAAAAATCATTGTTTTTCCTTGGGTGCACAAAATTTAAAACTCAGTATGACCACCATTTCTCTCCATACATACTGTTGTTCTCGAGCGCAACTCTCGATTAACATTTCGGAGCATTTTACGATTTATTTGCAATACACAATTTATAATGACATTCTCTAAATTTTGTATATTCCTAAAGGGTCGATGTTTGTACACAGGTTTCTTTAGGTATCCCCACATAAAAAAATCTAACGGAGTCAGATCTACAATTCTACAATTGACAGGACAAAATCGAAAAAATAGGTGTTCGCCGGACGCTCGCTGTTGCAATGGTTTGAATCTAATGAAATGACTGTATCAAGATTTTATTAAGATTTTTCGCACATAAATTTAACAACCAGGTCTATTTAGTTGTACTTAAAACTACCAAAGCAGGCTCTGAAATTAAAACAACCAAATAATCTAGTAGGATAAAAACAACGGAAAAATGTCAAACAAATTATAATTTGTTTGATTTCAACCTATGTCATTGGTTTATGTCTCGCATCTTACTAAGTTTGATATTTTACATAAGTTTATTAATATTTTATTCCTTAAAATGGCACCCACACTACTTATTCAGGAAAAGATAGAAATTATTTTAATTTCTGGAGATAATTACAAAAGCCATAGAGAAACAGCAGCAATTTTTAATGAGAGGCACCCCGATAAATCCCTCCATTATTCCACAGTATCTCGTCTAGTCAATAAATTTAAAGAAACGGGATCGGTAGAAAATCAGTATAAAGTTTCCCATGAAAAACCGGTAACAGGTGACGAAGGTTCTCTGGATGTGTGTTTGTCGATCACAGAAACACCCCAATTAGCAGTTAGTCAAATATCGGAGATCACTAACATTCACGAAAGATCTGTGCGGAGGATATTAAAAAGAAACAAATTTCATCCGTACAAACCTAAATTTGTACAAGTATTAAAAGATAGGGATTATGACGCCCGCTTCGATTTTTGTGCCTGGTTCCAGGGTATGATTGAGGAAGATTTTAATTTCCCAAAGAACGTTCTTTTCTCGGATGAAGCTACATTTACCTCTAACGGAACCGTCAGTTCACAAAACTGTAGATGGTGGGCCACCGAAAACCCAGACTTTGTAATTCAGAGTAAAGACCAATATAGTTTTAAGGTTAATGTGTGGTGCAGAATTTTCAACCTCAGAATAGTGGGACCTTTTTTCTTTAGAGACAATTTAAATTCAGAACGATATTTAGAATTTCTACAAACTGAGATATCTGACTTTTTAGACAATTTGTCATTAGCCGAAAGAAGAAATTTATACTTTCAACAAGACGGAGCTAGCATTCATTCCACAAATGAGGTGAAGAGATGGCTGGATCAAGAATTTGGAAACCAGTGGATAGGACGGTTTTCTGAAAATCCGTGGCCTGCGAGATCACCAGATCTGACTCCGTTAGATTTCTTTATGTGGGGATACCTAAAGAACTCTGTGTACAAACATCGACCCTTTAGGAATATACAAAATTTAGAGAATGTCATTAGAAATTGTGTATTGCAAATAAATCGTAAAATGCTCCGAAATGTTAATCGAGAGTTGCGCTCGAGAACAATAGTATGTATGGAGAGAAATGGTGGTCATACTGAGTTTTAAATTTTGTGCACCCAAGGAAAAACAATGATTTTTTATGTTGTTAGTACAGAATTTGACTACTTTTAAGTTTTTCTTACATTGGTTTTCGTTTATGAATTTTCGATTAAATAAACAGGTAATTTTTTGTTTATTATCTATTTTAATCCCCTTAACTTTACAAAAAGTCGAACTTCAGATATATTTAAGACGATTAAGGTTTTCTCAATGTTTTCTCATTGAAATGTCTCTAAAATTTTGACACTGCTGCTAGATACAAATCATTGCAACAGCTAGCGTCCGGCGAAACCCTGTTTTTTTTAATTTTGTCCTGTCAATTGTAGAAAAAACTACTACATTCGTTTATTTTCATCCAGATACATGGGCTTTACATTAGCCAAGCTATATAAACGAAAAAAACTGGAAATTTGTAAATCGATAAAAAAATATTTAAAAAAAATTTAGTTTTCCAATTTTTTTAAATAAAATCTTAAAATTTTGCACAAGGACCTAGAATTTAATTCTAAGCAATTTTTTCAAATAACTTTTTTTGATATCTCGTCAACTAACCTCACTTTTTGTAAATTAACAATTTTTTTTTAATTTGACGCTATACCAGTGGTCACGTGACGTATGTCAAAATCGATTTTTAGGTTATCGGACATGCAGAACCGATCCCCCTTAAAAGTTTTTCCAATACTCACCTAATAAAAATTTTTCCCATATGTTGCGAACTTTTTGCCGGTCACTGTAGATACTATCACATAAACATGGGGTCCCAGGCCTTACCCTGCGGCAACCTCTTGGTAGCCCTAATTTTAAATTAATTATATAATGTTAGTGCTGCCAGGTGGTTAAAGCTCGTATTACACCCCATGATAGTACTTTTTGAAAAAAAAAATTTTTGTTTTGAGTGTATTTAATAAAATAAGATTTGTTAGTCATAATATTTAAATAAATATATACTTGCGGCATTAAATTTACCAGGATCTACTGTAAATTATTAACAATTACCCGATAATTTGCCCGTATACATAATAAACCAAAATAAAAATACTTGGCGGCTTAACCAAAGAACATACAGGTCTCACGTTTATTATTTTATCCAAGTTAACTTAAAAACGCTTATCTTAGAATAAAAACTTAATTAATAGTAATATAATTTTACGATATTAAAAACACATTAATTAGTTTGATTAATAGTTTAATCTGCTGCAGATAGTAAAATGGCAAAACCCGACATTTGTTTAGCGCTAAAATGGTATTTCTTATGCTTTTTTAATTCTAAATCACTAATCATAAGTTATAACATGTGACATAACAATATAACTATAATGAGTTTTTTTTTGATAATACGTTACTATTTTTAGAAGCGTAAAAATAGCTTATGTAATAATTTCTAAGAAAATTTATCCTTTGACTTAATAAAACTTGATTCAGTCATTTAGAGCCAAAATAAACATTGTCGTCCGGTTACGCAAACAATTTAATCACGAATTAAACTTATTAGACCCTTGTAATGTGACAGCACTTATGTTAACGTCATTGCCAAAACTGACTCTAAACGTCAATTAAACTTACTACTTGATTAAAAGTTTTGTGCAACCCGCTGTGTGACTGTTAAATTTATACCTACATTTATTTCTCTCGTTTTCTCGTCTCGTCTCGAAGTACGAGAGAAAATTGAGCTTCTTTCTCTCACTCGATAATGCCTTTATCTCGTCCCATCTCGTTCCTCTCGTAATAAGAACAGCTGTTATAATGCAAGCATAAATAATTATGAGCTTTAATCGGTAAGTTCATATTAGCTACCTATACCTAAACCTAACCAAAACCATACCAAACCTAACCTATACCATAGAAAAAATCTTTTGCGAATATTCGCCATTTTTTTTTGTGACCATGACTGAGCTTGAACGAGAAAAAGACTCATCAAGCACAAGCAGCGATGAATTTATAAGGGAATTGTATCACAAAAGATCCGTTGCCACCAGCAATGTAGATATAGGAAAGGCTCAGTTTCAAAGATAGGTACCTATATATAGATGGAGAAAGTGCTACTCGGGATACAGATATCCTAAAATGGTGGAGAGAACATTCCCAAATCTTGCAGAAATGGCCAGACATTTAATAGCTATACCTGCCAACAGTGTCCCCGCTGAAAGGCTATTTTCAAAACCCGGACTTGTAATTAGAACGTATCGAGACGGTCTTAATGCAGAATCTGCGAGAACTCTGCTTTGTCTAAATTCCTGGTACTCCTGCAGTCTAAGTCCAGAATTTAAGTAATTCTAATAATGAATAAATATGTTTCTTTCTTGTTTTTTAGGGAAATAGAAAGTTGATTTTTTATGTTTGCATTTAAATTCTGTTTGTATTGATTAGTATGCAACTTTAAAGATTTCAGTATGAATTTATTATATTTATTATATTTTTAGTGTCAATAAACAATAATATAGTTCAATCGCTTATTTCCGACACAACCCAAGTCACTTTTTGCTACTTTTCGGGAAATAAAAAAAACTTTCCATTTAATTTTTAAAACAATATTCAGAAGTATACTTCGACGTATAGTCATAGTATTTTATAAGAAAACAATCATATTTTACATTATTTAGTAGCCCAAAATGGACTTTACAATAAGTGAGTTGGGTTATTGCTGCAACAAATAAAACAAGAACAGAATAAAAAAAATATTTTATTGCAAGTTGTCTTGAAACAATTAGGAAGTTTCCTATGTCAGAAATATCGAGTAACTTCAACATCATTTAATAGTCTTTCACTTAACTTGTCAAACAAAAAAAATTATCTCGATATCTTCAAAATTGACGAACTTATTCAATTTCTTATGCGCGCGGCTTTTATCGGCCGTGACGTCAAAATGCACTGACTCTGTCGCCCCATGGTCGCCGGGCTAGCGGCCCGCTGCTGCTTTCGCGTGTTTACTTTCATGCCTCTATGATTGTATCCTGTCCGGTAAGAATAACACTAAAGATTAAACGGGCGCCTATTCCGCTGTTGACGGCGGGGCGGCGATTGACGTCATCGAGCCACAGCCAACGTGAGCGTAGCATCTCAGACTTTGAAGGACGATAACTTTTTTATTTCTACAGATAATTAAAAACAAAAAATACATATGTTTTTTACATTTTTAGGACTATTTATTAAGAGAAAATGAAAAAAATGGAAACTTCCTAATTGACGTATAATACACTACTTTGATCTCTTGGGTCGTTTTACTTTAACCACTCCGGTCTTTTCATGAACGAAATGATAAAATTATGAGACTGAGAAAGAAACTTTCTCACTTCTTGGCAAATTCTCAGTTTCCACTGACATGCACGGGATTTTATAATATATTGTCCACTCATCTTTAAAATTTAAAAAATCTTCAGTTACTACTTCTTGAACAGTGAAAGCGTTTTTAGATTACCCAGAGTCCGTCTTTGCACCGTATTTCCTTTATAATTAACATACCTACTTTTGTCCCTTAATTTTTACATTTTTTATAACATTTCTTTGATATTTTGTAGTGGTTCAGCTAGAGCATCTATTTTAAACCACGCAGTGAAAATAAAAAGATTTTTTAAGGCTATGTATCACTGTATCATTTACCGGAGAAACAGCCCAAGTCGGTGACTTATGTTCTTTCTCTAATAAACAGTATATTAAGTAGATAGTATTAGAAAAAGCATATAGGGAATGCCAAAATGGGTTGTTTTAGCACTAAACGACGCGGAGTATTTAATAAAGTAGAAAAATATGTCTAACTCAGAAACATGATTTGGTTTGTTTCTGAAATAAGCGATTCAGTTGGTAACTAGCATGTTAAAATTTCGTTTCTCCCTCTCTATTATAATAAATCTTTGTGGGTAAAAATTCTTTCACATTTTGCTGGGTATTTTTTGATTGATTTTAATAATTATATCAATGATTTTTTTCCACAACTAAAACTAAAAAATAATAGTCGAATCGTATCTATTATTAATTGCTGTTGAAAAAAAAATTAATCGAAAATACATTCCGTTAAATTAAATAAATCAAATAATCAAAACGATAATCTAAATATTTGCCTGAGAGAACGAGGAAGCTCAAGAGAGAGAAACAATTCTCGTCGAGAGACAACATTCTCTCATCTCGTCTCAAGCCTTCTGTCGAGAGAAATTTGTCCTCTCGTCGATACGAGACGAGAGACGACAATCTCTCATTTGCTTGGGCGGCGGCATCACGAGTTGAGAGAGCAGGTCATTAATGTGAAGAAGAAATAGGGTTGGAGCCAGGATTGAACCTTGTGGTACGCCCGCATAGATAGGATGTATGCTTGATGAGGTAAAGTTAATTGCTAAATTTAAAAACTTACCGAAATATTTTAAAAGTCGTGGCAGCACTGTCCCCATATGAACAGTGTAAAAGTAAATAAACCTTTTTCTATGCTTTATAAGACGATTTATTTTGTTTTTATATTTTCTCCACAAAAAGAACATTAGAAATATTTAAAAAGAAAAACCCGAAATAAATTTTTCTTGCTCTATCCATTGCCACCAAAATTAGTAAATTAGCCCCTATTCATCCCTACCTCAGTGAAGATAAGCATAAATTCCTAGTTAAGGTCATTTTGGAGGGGTACTCTCGCTTGCATTTACTTAGGTTTCTACTGACTCCAGTGCCCTTTTAAAAAATTGTATTTAACGTTTTTGCAATATATCACCAGAAGTTCCGCAACATACCACCTGCGTAGCAGCAGCAGAATAAGCGTAATTTAGCAAATATTTCATTTTAATAATTACCTAAACATACAGCTAATAAAACATTACAAATAAAATATTTCGTAGCTGATGTCACACAAAGAACCTTAACATTTAAAAATCTTTTATTTTGGATTGTAATTTTAATGTTATTTTTAGTCTCTACGTAGGAATAATAAATTAATTTTAACAAATTTTTTAACGTTAATTACTGCCTACTAGTTTTTATGACTTAAAATGGTTTAATTGTACTTACACTAAAAATAGTCTATTTGTCAAATTGCAGCTACTTATACATATAAATGTTAGTATCAAGGAAAACTAGACAGAATTTTCATTTGGCGCCGTGCTACTATAATATACGAGGACGATTTGTTAAATTTTAAGCGAATTTTATAAAAATAAATATTGTAACATTAACCATTCACACATATTCTACAAAATATTATAAATAAAAACAAACATTTGTCGTCTATGTACGGTCTTTGAAATGAATTATACCACAAAAATATAAATATAGATCCGTACTAATATGTTATACAGGGTGTTATGACTGTTATGGAATTGGTTACATATATTGATATGTATGATTGATAAGATATGTCAAAATTTCGCAGAAATGCCAGTTTTTGTTGCAAAATTGAAAGTTTCCTGGACCGATTTCGGCTTGAAATATACACGAACCTTCTACTTTAAGTGCAGGGATATTTCATTGGATAAGTTACGCATTAAATGCCATTTTTATTGATTTTTCGAGGACCCTACAACACTGGAATTCGCCATGTACTCATGATGAGTGATAAGTTCACTTTTGACCACACAGCCAATGGGATCACGTGTTGGTACCGTTTTACAAGTTTCGAAATTCGCAAAATTTGCAGTATAAAATCTTTTTTTTTGTTAGTAAAGACCAAAATAAATGGATAACAGCAACCGTCATAAACATTTAATTTATATAGAGAATATAAAAAAAAAATCAGAATTATTTGGGTTATATGCATGTTCCCTATATATTGCTAGAAATCCAGTTACTGGTTAAATAACCCCCGTACTTTGTCACATCCAAAAAGACTATTTTAAGGATCTTAAGAAATGAGATACTTAAGAAAAGCCAAGGCTTTATGACTCTCTTTGGGAAACAACATTCAGAATGGGAATCTTTCTCTTTAATTTGGGACACTCTTATTGCATTGACATGCTAATTAAAATAACGAAATATAATACAATATATTATTAATATGACCTTACATAACCAACTTTATCTTAAAATAGGTGTACAAACTGTTACATGGCAAAAAAAAATCATGACACATATTTAGTGGTATTTTGGGAATCGAATTTTTGGGATCATTTAAAAATGATTAGTCATTTGAAACTAACAGAATTTTTACAAACATTAGATATTACATTGAATCAATTGATTCAAGTCATTATTATTACCAGGGGCGTATTATCTAACAAGCTTAGGAAACCCGAGCTTATGGCGAAACATTTTTAGGGGCGGCGCACGAGCACCGCGCTTTTTAACAATACACAGCCAATTTAAAATAAAATAAAAATGTTTATAAAAATAAAAGACCATTATAATTATTCAAAATTGCTGTCAAGGTAGGGATAAATTCCTACCTAGTCCCCGGTTTATATATTTTCGCATCTCATAACTTTGGTACAGCAGTACAGAAAATCTGGAAAATTTTTTGCTTGGATTTTCTCTCGCGAAATAATAATAAAATTTAAAAGACACACTATTTCATCTGTTGTCAATACATACATCGCCAAAATTTTTGGACCCACAAGGAATATTTAGGGATGGCAACGATTCATCGATGTTTTGAAAACATCCATATATCGGACTCAAAACTCGATGATTTAAATATCGATGTATCGATGCATCGACGTAATAACTGCAATATCGAATAAACATCGAACTCCATTTAACACGTGTTCATGTGAACGTGCGACGATTTAAAACTGGTGGCGTTTTCCATTGGTAGAACCAGTGCAAACTGAGTGTACTTGTGTTTGTGTCGTTTTCTACCCATATAAGAAGAAGATTGATACAAATACATTTGACATGCACTAAATTTAACAAATGGAAAATGCTATGAATAACCCGATTGGGTGTCAACGCTGTATTGGCATAATACTTTAGGATCGCGGTGCAGTACAAGGCCGCCAGAAATGCCATGTGTTTTTTAAATATTAACAGCTGATTAGATCTTAATGAGCGCAATGTTTGGCAGCGTCGTGCCCTTGACTGTAAAGCCTAAAGCCGCGTACAGACCGAAGTTCCAACGCACACCAAGGCACATGTGACTAGAAATTCGGAAGAATGTAAATTGGTGTGTACGGCGTTGGCGAACATATCCCAACGCATTCCAACGGTTTCCAAGGCGACAGTTGGCGTTGGCTTGCGTTCGGTCGTTGAGCGGTACTTCAAAGAGATGTTTGATTTGGTGTGGACGAGATTTGGATGTTTTCAGTCGTTGGCAAGTATTCCTCGGGTCTGTGCGTTTTGTTTTTGACAAATATTTTGTTTATTTCGCCTTTTGATATGAAATGGACAGATGATTTAGCCTTAAACTAATTGAACTATACCGGGATAACCCTATATTATGGGATCCTAGCAATATAAATTATAAACTCTCCAAAAAGAAAGATATTTGGCAAAGCATTGCTACTGAATTTAGGTGCAAGGTGCAAGGTTGCTGAAATAAAGAAAAAAAAATAGAGAGAAGGTTCTGAAATGATCACTGTGTTCACTCCGAAATTCCTCCAGAAACTTACTTGTGTTATTAATACTTTTCTGTTTTTATATGGTGTCATCCACCAGCGTCTAGGTCGACGTTTCTTTTTCTTATTGTTAAGTAAAGAACTTACAATTAAAAATGCGGCACATAATGACTCATCATCACTAGATGTCATATTAAAATATCTCTATCCGTAGAAAATGACCGAACCGTATCCAACGGTATCCAATTCGAAACTACAAACGCGGTGTGGACGACATCGTAAAATGCTTTCCAATCGTTTCCAATCCCAACGCCAACGGCACATTCGTTGGAGTTGGCGTTGGTTTGGATTGGGACTTGGTCTGTACGCGGCTTTAGCTGAAGACAAAACACAATTTGTGTGAAGATAATCGAATTTTAGTGAAAGCAACACAAAATAAGAAATTGTAGTTCTTCAGGAGCTCGCCCTGTGTAGATTTCGCCAGAAATGTAGCCGGTTTCGAGCCAGGACAAAGCCCCTATGTGTAATTTTCAAGTAATTCTCAAGTTTTCGTACCGACAGACAAATCGACGAAAACGAAAAATATTTTTTTTTGGAATTTAGAAACACAAAAACCAGACGATCTAAAAAATTTTAATAGGTGATTTTTTTACAAATACAATAACAATAATTCTTTTACGGAGAGAAGTAAAAAGATAATATTTGTTCACTAACGAAAAAGCCCCGTACCTAAGCACAATTCCAATAGTATCAAGCACATAGAAAAGATTTTTTTTTATTTCTTACCTTATATAAAAATGTAGAAGTTATTTATCCACGTAAAATTGTCAGCTGCGCTTTTATTTCTTTTAACCTAATGTTACAGAATTTAAAAACTGAACCGACATTCCTATATTTTTTCGCATTGTGTTGTATGAAAAATCTAAATTGTAACTGAAAGTTTTGTGGTGTGTTCATCGGAATACTTTTATCAAAGTTATTTTTTCGAATTAAAGCAACAATAAAAAATATTTTTATATCAGCGGTAAAAGTTTTAACTATATACAAAATATAATTTGTATAAATTTTTGAGTCAAAGCAACAAAAAATTTAAATTAGTTTTTTTAAAAATGCTCACCGTGTCTTTAAGTGTTCGCGCCAGCAGACAGCGGCCCTGTCTTTACACAAGTATTCACAAACACTGTTGAGTTTTATGTTGAACGCAGATTTAATGGATCTGTTTCGCTGAATCAAATAAAACCATTATTTATATTGAAATAATGAGTGTGTCATGCATTTTACAAACGGCAAGTCATTTTTTTTTAAACTATTTTATAAACACGACATTGCAACATCCCCGTGTGTAGGACTAAGAAAGAGGACAGGCGGAACGCTGCAACATCCAAATTCCATGCAATCTGTATTTCATCAAGCAAACCTGTGAAAAGACAGTTCCGTATGAGAAGAATCCATTTTTCCCCATAGTTGGCGCTGAAGCGCCATTTTTAGAGTTTGTGCATAAAGTCATTTTAAAATACACCAAGAATTACTTACAAATTTACCACAACACGTATATTATTCTGATCTGTCAAAAATGTTACGCACAAAATACTACGCCTTGACAACCGTTTAAGCCATGGATAAACGTCATCATGCAATGGAAATAAATTATTAAATAGTTATTTATTCAACTAGTGGGTTAAACGCATCTTTAAAGAACGAGATCACAGTTTATTAATCATGACGACAGCCGAGATTAAATAATAAAATATTGAGTTTTTTAAAGATGATTCACGCACGAAAATCATACAAAATTTTTCTACAACTGTCAAAAAAAGTGATAAAAATACAAAAAGAAAATATATAAAACTTAAAAAACGGCTTCTTAAAAAATTGTTTCTTGAAACTTGCACCTAGTCCTTGTTTTCATTGTTGCTATGGAAGCCACTCGTACGCGTTGCACGAAACTGCACTAATCTGCACTGATTTTTTGCTCATGAGTATATTCCACGAATAAGAAAAAGTACAGGTTATTGCAGTTTGGCAGCGCAAAAGAACAAACCTACTATTTTTTGTTTCTGTCAAAGTTGTTGAAGAGATGCGCACAAATTAAAGTAATTTTTCGTCAAAAAATGAAAGAAAATAGTGATAATGAGTTATTTTCGTTAACTCCTTCAAGCCTCTTAACATCAGCCAGGCAGATGTTTGGAAATATTTGCTAATAAAGGTATTTTTCCATAGATACATTCGCATAAAAGCTTGTCGTTTTACTTTCATATACTTAATAAATAAATAATTACAAAACTCACCTAATATACCTAAAATAGAGTTTATATAAGGCCTATTGTACGTTTTTTAGTAATCAGCAAGATACTTAAAACCTACGGCTTTAAATAAATATTTTATTAATATTTTATTTACATTAAATTATAATTTAGGAAGTGACTCCAGCCATCACGGATGCCATCATAGACGAATACACTTTTATTCCCTTCTCACTGTAATAAATTATTACGTTATCAAGTAAAAATGACAACGCTATTTGACGGTTTACTGCCAGTTTTAGTATTTTACTATGAATTGAAAAGTGACACAAGCGATAATTCATAAAATTCGGTGACGTTTGCTACATTGTTCGAAAGTGGAATTGTGTTATTTTGTGTTTGCGAGAAGCGTTTAAGTGTTTTTCTTTAAAGAAGCTGACATTGTTTTGCGAAAAAGCATTTAAATATGGTGCGGCAGTATCAACTTTGCAAAAAATTGGACTATTTAAACCGATAGGTTCCTGTTCACAAGTAAGTGAGGTTGTATTCACTGTATCGAATCCATTGGTGTAGTTCTAACACATTAGTAATATTAGGGTAACAAAAATTTATTACAACAAAGCCGCCACTGATGTTAGAAGAGGCGACCGCCAGGAATGTTGAACAGTGTTGCTATGTTTTCCAATGTTCTCTTAGTCGCATCCATTGCATGATTTAAACGGATGAATGATTTGGCGCGAAACGATTTTGTGAATGAAATGCATTATCTATAGTTATTGTCAATGTGCAACACCGATCATAGATTTGGAAACAATGAGGAAATACCATTATTTACGTGTTAGAGCAATCCGAGATTCCGGGATTATTCTTAATCTGACCAACTATAATATATGATCCCCCACGTACTTTTTGAGAACGACTGTCGCCAAGCTTCAATTATATGGCATATTTGAAGACTGACGAATTATACCAAAATATCGCAATTACTGTAGATTAATATCTACAATCGTAAATATCACAGGCTAAAGCATATGACTAAGGATATACGAGTACCATTATTTTTCGTGATATTGAATTTTCATTAATGTATATCCATCGCATGGTAGCGAAATTTAGAGTAAGAGCGGCAACGTTATTTTTTCTTCGCAGCAAGTGCATAGTCTCATTCATTCATGCTTTAAACAGTTGTCAAAGCGTAGTATTTTGCACGTTATGTGATTGGTTTCGTGTATCTAACTAAATAGTTAAATATTAAACAGCAGAAACCGTCTATGGGGCTTAAACAATAATAGACATCTCGGACTTATCGCATACGTAAAGACCTTTCAATAATGTTACGGCTTTTATTATGAAGTAATGTTAAATTGCCCACAATCAGTTAATGTTCCCACAATTATTTTATTATTATTAAAGTTGAAATTTAATGCTATTCCTATGAAATAAAATAGGGTGATAGCTTGGCAATAAATTTTATTTCAGATGGTAAACAAGCAATAATAATAGTTATCACGAGGTTTTATTTGACACGAGCTGTGTAAGCAGTGTTAACAACATTTTTATGCAGATTTTCCACGGTAGATATTTCTCAATACTTATCTGGATTAAATTGTATGATGTAACTTCAGAGATGTACAAGGGATTTGCATTTTAATCAAAAGCACCTTGCATTCTTTTTACCATTACCATTAACCGAAGCTTTATAAGTATCAACAAACTAGGTTTACCGGGTGAAAATTGGGTGACCGTGTGGGAATGACCGTATTGTTTCAAAAATTATAAATGTTCTTTAAAATAATCCAGATTAGAAGATTTTATCCTTCAAATTAACTAAAATAAATAAAATTCGCTAAAAAAATTTGAGATTTTTTAGTAATGGTTTAAATTTAGATGCTTCTAGGGATAAACTAGAGTACTGCTCCCACATCTGGGGAGCGGCATCACCTTCGACACTTAAGATCCTTGATTCTATCCACAAGAGAGCCATTCGACTTATCAATGACCCAGCCCTCAGGAGAAAACTCCCTTCTCTCGCTCATCGCAGCGCTGTAGGGGATTTATCCCTTTTCTACCGCTACTTCCACGGATTTTGCTCTGAAGAACTAGCCGGTATTATTCCCCCCTTGAATGTCCGTAACAGAACAACAAGAGGCGCGTTAGGTATGCAATATGCATCCCTTTACTGTCCCGATACAAAAGCCTAGAACAGACCACTTCTCTCGCTCATTCATACCTAGGGTCTCCAGATTATGGAACAAATTGCCTGCAGATGTTTTCCCTTCCCGTCCTAACCTCCAGTCCTTCAAATCCCGTGTCAATAGACTACATTTCCCTTCTCTTCAGTTACCCACGGTACGTTAGTAATTAGGATTGAAGTCTACGTGGGATGTCTTAGATAAAACAAAAAAAAACAACTGATTGATTTTATACGGAAAACAGTATCTCTTTTTGAAAAGTTCTGCATCGTGAGAAAACAGCATTGACATTCAAAAATTTGGTCTAGTACATATAGGGTGGCTCAGAAATGTAAAAGTCCTAATCCACGTAAAGCTAACAAGACATAAAATCGTTATTTAAAGGTAAACCGCCACTGCAAATAAATGTACTAAAGTTAATTTGTGTATGTTAGTCAATTAGGTTTGAAACATAGAGGAGGTCCCAAAAATGAAATTAATTTCGTAATATCGCCTTTACAAAAAAAAATCACCTTCCATAAAAATTCTACATTGTGAAAAAATCATGCTTATTCAAAAATTCTATCTAGGGCATACACGGTGGCTGAAAAATTTAAATTTTAACTTTCAACATTTTGAGCCACCCTGTATTGCCCTACATCAAGTTTTTGAATAACCAACTTGTATAGCTATAAAACATTTGGTCTTTAAATAGGTAATTAAATTTAAAAGCATAGGGCGCAGTTATATCGCAGTGTAGACATAATAAACAAAAGGTAATGTATGCCTAGACCGCTATATATGTAACTGCGCCCAACGCTTTTAAAAATTACCTATTTAAAGACCAAATATGTTTTATAACTGTACTACTGTCTGGCTACGCTACTGTACGGGTGACTGTTTTGAAGTCTGGATGGAGGCACGAGGTGAAGCCAAATTTATAGTAAAACAATTAATTTTATTATGAACTCGTATAGTGTCCTAAACCCCGACGAACCAAAACTAGTAAATAATATTATTAAATTCGGTTTTGCCGGCTTGAAATCAAAGGGGATAAGGTGCTCGCGTTCGAAATCCCATTTTTTAAAAAAGGAATATGGTATTCTGGCCTCAAAAGTTTGTGTTCCTGAAGAGCTAATGGCTTCTGCTATTAGGTACAAGTTCGAATACTCCAATACAGGACCGTGATCGTCATGTAAAATAGTTCTCGGAGTGTTTAGAGGAAACGTAGAGTAGAAACATTGGTACAAAGATCTAGTAGCAAGGAATTAAGTTTTGCTGCTGATATCGCTGGTCCATCACCGTCCACATAACCATTAGTGGTACCTAAAGAAAGAGTTACCTCTGCAACAAACATTTGCTCTTTATTTGGGTCCAGATTTTATCAGAATCCAAGTATAATTTGCTAACGACAGTCGTAAATAGTGTACATAGTGATACTTTTCGTACTTTATACAGAATTAACATTTATTAAAAGCTTTAATATACCAATTGGCGCAATGTCAGAAGAGTGTTTGGAAGCTAGAGCCTAGGTAGAAAGAAATTTGGAAATAAAAATTAATACATACCAGAAAACTGTCCCGACTAAAATCAAATGTCGAATTAATGAATCGCTTAATCATTATACCGGATCCCTGACTAGCTTTTAATCGAAAAATAAGAAATAAAAAGAAAAACGTTTACCTAATGACAGTACCAATAAAGAATGCATTGCGTTTACAGAAGACACTAATCCTTTGTCAGCATATAATATCACGACTACTCTTGAAGATATCAAAGAAAGTGAAAGTGACTCAGGGGCAGAATAAGATACATTATAACTACATACAGGGTGGACGTAAAGTAAGGAATAAATTCATTTTCTCGCAAACTACAATTGTTTTTAAAAATCGCTCGGACCCGTCGATTTTGTTTTTTGATCGCGCATATTCTGACATAAAATGTAGATATACAGGGTGTTCCAAATAAGAGTGACAGAAAGAATATTTTTTTCTTAAATGGAATCCCCTGTATATTATTGCATATTCGGATTCTTCGGAATATTCTAAACATTTTTCATGTAGCATGTGCTATAACTTAGCCCAAGCGTTTTGGAGTTAATCTCATTCAAAATTTGAAAAGTGGAAAAAAGTTATGGAGAAAACAAAGAATAAAATTATAAAAAATATTTTATTTATCGAAAAAACAGTTTGGTGAACTTAAAACTAATTTTTCTTAAGTAAATGTTCGAAGTGTCTTCCGTTGGTCAACTGACAATAGCCTAACCGATCTACAAATTCTTGCTGAACATTTCTAACCATTTGGGGTGTAATTTGCCGAATTTCTTGCGGGATGCTATTTTTTAAATCATCTAAATTTGCAGGCTGGCTTTTGACTACTTTCCCTTAAGGTATCCCCATAAAAAAAGTCGGGTGGTGTTAAATCGGGTGACCTTGGCGGCCACTCAATAAAACCACCTCTTCCAATCCACCTGTTTGGAAAAGTATCGTCCAAATAAGTATGAACTCCCACAGCGAAATGTGGCGGAGCACCATCTTGTTGCAACCAGATATTATGATGCGGCAAATCGGGACGTTCTAACTCAGGAAAAAGGGTGGCCAGAGCTGGAACAAGTTCTTCTTCTATAAAACTCAAGTATCTCTCGCCTGTTAAATTTACGTCAAAAAAAAAGGCCCTATAATAGTGTCATCAACAACGCCAGCCCACACATTGATTTTTTGATTAAATTGTGTGTGTCCTTCCCTCATCCAGTGTGGATTTACAGTGGACCAATATCGATAATTTTGGGTATTTACGTCACCATTTAAGCAAAAAGTGGCCTCATCGGAAAAAATTATATTTTTTACCAAATTTCTGTTCTCGAAACACATATCCTGTAACCGCTCACAAAATTCAAGGCGCCTCTCAAAGTCTCCTTCCAAAAGTTCTTGGAGAACTTGCATTTTATATGGATGGTATTTATTTTTATGCAGTATTTTAAGAACTGTTGTTTTTCCAATATCCACGTCACTTGCTACCTGCCTAGACGCCACATGCTGGTTATCTTGAACCGCCAGTAAGACTTCTAATTGTTGATTTTCATCAACTTCAGGACGACCACACCTAGGGACATCTCTTACATGACCGAATTGCCTAAACTTGTGCTCAATTTTGCTTACTGTTGATTGTGATATTGGCGGACGAATGGGGTATTTTTGATTAAATAACTCACAAACTTCTTGCTGTGTTCTAACTCTATCACCGTAGCCCATCATCATCAAAACCTCTATGCGCTCTTTCTCATTGAGCCGTTTTTTAATGTAATTTAGTTATGAAAACAAGGAAAAAGTTTTTTCAAAACTAATAAAACGTTACGAAAATACACATAAAACTGACAATAACATTAACTATTGACATTAATTCTCTTGCTTCTCGCGTCATAAATCCAAAGCCTAGTTAGAATACAAGTTTTCCTGGGCGGCCGATCTCGGTGTTGAGTGTTGGGTTAAAAAATTGAAGTCAGCGTGCACGAATCAGTGCAAGTCTTGATTTGTGGCGAAATATCTGATTTTCAAATTTTGAATGAGAATAACTCCAAAACACTTGAGCTAAGGTATAGCACATGCTACATGAAAAATGTTTAGAATATTCCGAAGAATCCGAATATGCAATAATATACAGGGGATTCCATTTAAGAAAAAAATATTCTTTCTGTCACTCTTATTTGGAACACCCTGTATATCTACATTTTATGTCAGAATATGCGCGATCAAAAAACAAAATCGACGGGTCCGAGCGATTTTTTTAAAAAATTGTAGTTTGCGAGATAATGAATTTATTCCTTACTTTACGACCACCCTGTATATATACTTGTACTTAAGTATCATTTCTACTGTTAATATGTTATTCTGGAAGCATAAGTTCAAACTTATTTTTTTAAACCTTACAACAGAAAATAAATAGGCTTTGTTTTAAATATAGACCAACAGCCGACGTGGTAAATAAATCATATGATAATATTAACTTGTTTCGGAGTTTGATTTTTGCCCCAATTCTCCATAAGATTGTTGCACCGTGCGACATATTAACGTGTGCATTTATTTTTGGTTTTCCATAAGCATGCAATTTTTATGGTGGTGCATATTTTAGATTCATTTTAAGCTAACGAATTGATCACATGATAGCAAAATGATTTTGCAGGGAAGTCAGATACACAAAATTTATCATGTTAATATATTGTCATCGAGTGTCGATGTAATATTTCCAATTAGCGGAATGACTTGACCTAAAGGGGATTAAAAAATGGAAACAGAACTCTGAAAGCATAAATCTCTATTCGCACTTGACCGATTTCTATATTAATTATATTGTTTATCTTCCTCATTACATTTGAATCAGGCAAATTCCTGCATAATCATGGTATTTTCTTAATTTTGTTATTTATCGACCTTTAGCGTCATTATGCAGACAAAATCCTACATTTTACATAACAGAATACAAATTAAAGGTGCTCTTACACGACTGCAAAAAATCGCTTCATATATTCTGTCCTAAGATGCAACAATCACATTCAAGAACAATGATGGTCAATGAATAAAAACATGAAATTGATCACCTGTCGATCAACCGGCTGCAAAACGATAACGAGTAACATGGATCAATATTCATCAGCTTTGCCCACATGCTCATGAGAATTGATTATAAAAAATATGAAGATGATAAATTTGATTTATGTTTATAAAATGTGTCCAAATTTGTTTAGTTTAGTAATTTCTCAATTTTCAAGAAAACTTTACAAAAAATGTGCGAGTATTTTGTTTGCAACTATTGCCAGTATTTTTTTTATAGAACTAGCCATATAGAACAATTAAAAACTCAGAATGATGATCCTGTCCTACCACTGTCATAGTACTTAAGAGGAAGAGAGACGAGATATGCAGAAAATTTACAGTGATACCATACTACTTTTTAAAGTACCTAAAATGAAACTTTTTTTAAATCCACGTTTAAAAAAATGTTCCATTTGGTAATCAAAATAGGAACACGCAGTTTGGCTACATTAGAAATATAAATTATTATCTTCGTATTACGTACAATAAGATAATGTGTTATAAATTACTCATCTACTGAATGGCCTTACCCAATAAGTACAGGTCCATCTAAAGGTTTATCACACTTGGAAACTGAACTGATTTCTTTATTACCAATATCAACTAAGAACCCTATTTTTTTCTTAATTGGTTTTATTGAAGTTGAGGTGTATTCCCTTTAACTGACAATTTTAAAGTTCCGTCATCCTCACTTTCACATTACAATATGGATACATTTTATACTGGTACTGCGCTAGGATTTAAGAATCTTCTGTTACCACTTAGTACAATATCATCTTCAGAAAAATGATCTGAACATACTCTTTCATATATGATTACAGAATTTGGATTACGCATAATAAGGTTAAGCCATTGTGATCGCATTTGGGTGTCTTTAGTAAAGCTAAAAAAAACAGTTGAAACTAGTATCACGCCATAGCACATTAAAAACCTAAAATCATAATTATAGATCTTAAATAATGCTGAGTATAGATCTAACTATGATAATAAAGTCCATCTCTTGCTCTTCTTGGCATTAGCAGTCTATTTTATTTTACGACTTTGTTTGTGCGCCCAACCAAAATCCCAAAGTACCTATTGGGAGACCCTTTACATACTTACAGACGTAAAAATATATAATTTATTTGACGTCAATTTTTAACGTTAAGTTTCGAAAATTAATAAAAGTGTGAAGAACTTTTTAAATAATCATACGTCAAAGTATGAGCCTTTTGTTTTATTCCCTTATCATCACACATATATTTAATTTCATATTAAAATATACAAATTACGCAAGTAATCGATTATTTCGCAGCTCTGCCTGGGAAATCGATTATTTCGCAGCTCTGCCTGGGAATTGACATTTTTAAACATGGCAATTGTAACCGAAATAAAACTGTATTGTATTACATTCTCTAGGGCAGACAAAATCCTTTCAATGATTAGACGTTGCCGATACAAAAAACAGAAAGAGAAAGAGATATTCTTAATAGTAAGATAGGTAGAACTAACAAATACTTTCCAGTTTTAACGGATACACTGCAACATGATATAGACAGTTATGCAAATATGTAACATTTCTAAATAATGAAGTCATTCCATATTGTATTAGTAATGTTCCTTTGGTCGTTAGACGATAAAATTAATTCGTTTAATAACCATCCGTGTAAGGACATCTTTAACCAAAACAGAATCAGAGAAATCTTTCCCCGATATAGAAATATACTCGTAACGTGGATATCGTAAATACTTTCAGAGAATTTTGACATATTTGGCAATACACGCGTCTTCACCCTGTGGCCTTTGGTAATGGCGCCTTGAAGATTTGTATTACACTTAAAAGCGGCATAAAAATTCGATAATGTGACAATAAATTTGATCAATAAAGTTTTGTTTGCAAAATATACCATGGTCTTATATAGAAATGAAATCGACGTGTCTTAACATAAATTATATTACCCCGTGCTCTTTCTATTTCATTTTCCATATTGTAGATCCTTTATCATGTATTTATTATCTCTGCATTGGTGACCTTGTAATGTTCGATACTGTCATATCTTCAAGTAGTTCAAATGATTCGCGTGGATTCGCGAGAGCGTGGATTCGCGAGAGCATGAACTCGAGGTGTAGTGCCGGTTATGCCGTCTTGTTTGACGTTTATGACTTTTGAGTTGTTATTTGTCCGATGTCATTCTGAAAGGTCCCTTTCTTGAGGAAATTGAAATCTAGTTTCATCTCTCCTGTATTTATAGATGAATCTTTGTAAGGGAATCTATTGGGTGAGTAGAGACGATTTATCTTATTTTTGTTATGTGTTTTGAATGGACGTGAATTCTGACGTATAGTTTCATGTGTTAGAATCTGATTTTTCAGTCCCGGTACTCCCGGTGTACACTGTAGTGTACAGAAACTTAACATTAGCTAAATACAATCTGTAAGTGGAGTTTGCCTGTTGCATACCATTGTGCACTTACGTGAACACCTTTCTATAGTTTGCAGCAAACCAACAATTTATATTATTTTGGCACACTGCGCCACTACGAACTACCACCGTCAAAAAAAGCTGGGCAAATGTTTTCTACCGCACAAGACACCGCTGCAATGAAGCGGAAATTTAAGAACGGCCCGACTTTATGTAATACTAGCTTGCGCCCGCGACTTCGTCCGCGGTATAACAATTTTACTCCATTACAGACTTTGAACCCCCAGTTCACCCCCTCAGGGGTTGATTTATTAAAAACTGATAAACACGTGTTTAGGCATTTATTTTTTAGAGTACTTCTATAAAGTTTCGAGTTAATAGGACCATCTAATTTTTTTTCTATACAAAGCTTGAACCCCTGTTTCACACCCTCTGCGGTCGAATTTTAGAAAATCCTTTCTTAGTGAGTCTCTACATTATAAAATAAAACTACTGACCAAATTTCATATTTATAGCTTCAGCGGTTTCGGCTCGGCGATGATGAATCATTCAGTCAGTCAGGACTTGTTATTTTATATACAGGGTATTCGGAAAATGCATCAGAATACTTGGACAGTTGATTCTTTGGTGGGTAAAATAAAGGTACTAAGTCATTTAACAAAAATTCGAAATCTCAATATTTTTCGAGTTACAGCCTATCAAAGTACAATTTTTGTTCTTGTTTTTTAAATATTTCGATTATTTCTTAACTAACGAAATTGATATTGGATAGAAACTCAGCTTGGTGATTTATTTCATTCCGCAAAAATGTTTCTCTACTGTGCCACCAGAGGGCACTTTACCTGAAACCCAAATTTTATTTTTCGAAATAAATATGTTATTTTAAAAATAACAAAACACTAAACAAAAAAGGTACTCTTTGTCCGAGTCGTTAAACATCACCGTTAGGTCCCAAATTAGAATTAATTATCATTAAATTAGTTGTTCAAATGGAAGTAAAAAATCAAGTCACCATGGTAAAAAAAACCAATCGAATTGTTATTTGACAGATAAAGAATAAATAATGAGTAAAACTCTCTTGGGTGTTAGCAGAGACTATAAAGAAATTAGACAGACACTCGAATACACCGAAAAGCCGGTCTCCCTTGAGACATTTGGTGGGTTTACTGGTTTACTTGTTAAAAGTTTGTTCACCATTATATATACATGTAGATACATAGTATACATATTTATATAATGGTAGACAAACAAACGTTTAAACTATAAACCAGTAAACCCATCAAATGTCTCAAGGGAGACCCCCTTTCCGTGGCACGGCAGTGTTCGTCTCGGTATTACTTAGTCTATGGTGTTAGTAAAGCCTCGAAATTAGTGAAAATATTCTTGAAAATAAATAATACTGTTTTAATTTCAAGAATATTTTTGCTAGTTTCAAGACTTTAGCAACACCGAAGAAAGTTGTACTTATTATTTATTCTTTACCTGTCAAATAACAATTCGATTGGGTTTTTTTACCATGGTCACTTGATTTTTCGCTACCATTTGAAAAACTGATTTAATCATTATAAAATCTTTCGTCCAGATTCGCTAAGAAAGTAGTAGACAAACAAACTTTTAAACTATAAACCAGTAAACCCATCAAATGTCTCAAGGGAGACCCGCTTTCCGTGGCACGGCAGTGTTCGTCTCGGTATTACTTAGTCTATGGTGTTAGTAAAGCCTCGAAATTAGTGAAAATATTCTTGAAAATAAATAATACTGTTTTAATTTCAAGAATATTTTTGCTAGTTTCAAGACTTTAGCAACACCGAAGAAAGTTGTACTTATTATTTATTCTTTACCTGTCAAATAACAATTCGATTGGGTTTTTTTACCATGGTCACTTGATTTTTCGCTACCATTTGAAAAACTGATTTAATCATTATAAAATCTTTCGTCCAGATTCGCTAAGAAAGTTTAAGATTTAGTACTGGTTTAAATTAAGATCTTCTAGTTGATCAGTTATGTTTTGACAAGTTTTTGTCCTTTCGTTGTTAATAAGACGTCATTGAAAATTTATGAATTATTCGGATATTTCAGTGATTTGCTTGGTTTTAAAATGATTTTCATCTTGGAACGGGTTGCTAGAGTGAATTTAGTTCTATTATTGTCGAAAGTACGTACTAAAATTGCCCTTTTCTTTATAAATTTGCGAAAAAGCTCCGAAATAAATTCATAGTATAAAATTTAGTTGTCTTATTCTTACACTTGTCAGTTTAAAACTTTTGGTTGTCAAATTAGACCGGACTAGCGTTGGAGAATCTGGCTGTTTAATTCTAATTTGCGACTAAACGGTGATGTTTTTGTTTAGTATTTTATTATCTTTAAAATAACATATTATTATTTGTGTTTGCAATATCTGTCAAAAGAAAAAAGACATGCGAAAAATTAAATTTGGGTGTCAGGTTAAGTGGCCTCTGATAGCACAGTAGAGAAACATTTTTGTAGCAGAATGATATAAATCACCAAGCTGAGTTTTTGAGCCAAATATCAATTTGATTAGTTAATAAATAGTGGAAATATTGTCAAAAATAAGAAAAAAATTACCGTTGATATGCCGTAACTCGAAAAATATTGAGATTTCTAATTCTTGTTATAATATGACCTACTACCTTTATTTTTCCACGTAGTATCACCTGCCCAAGTATCCTGATGCATTTTTCGAGCACCCTGTATATAGATTTTCTAGTGATTTTTCGAAAATTATTCGTAGGGGAAGTTTTTTTTGGGTGTGATTGAAACGGGCAGCGAAATTTTTCAATTTTGACACATCGTAATATACGATTGGCCGGCGAAATGATGGATTGGGCGGTGAAGCTTGATCAGGTAATAAAACAAAAATTGGTCTGCGTTTTAGATTTGAACAAGAAGCTTCAAAAACTTTTAAGCAGTAAAAAAAATAAGTTGCAACTAAATAAATATTTGGTCTGTGCGAAATAAATTATATTTTATTTTTTTTTGCCTGCTCCAAAATCAAGTTGACTGCTGAAAAAATATTGTAACATTGCAAATTGATGGGTAATCTAATACTGTTCTGATTGCTCTAAAATTAACTTAGCGTGTAATAAGGGGTAATTAATTACGTAAAAAATAAAGCATTTAATTAGAAAACTCCAAATATTGATTAATGTAAAAGCACATACATTTCATGGTATTAGATATTAGTAAGGCTGCCCACTATGCGCGCCTACAACATAAAGTTGTATATCTCTGTTGCTACATACGGGACCCATACCAAATTCAGGTGAGCCCACTAGGAATGTTTTGGTAAAAAAAAATATTTAGTAATTTGCGAAAAAAAGTTAAATTTTTGCTTGACCCCCCCCCCCCCTGAGAAAAAAATGAACACGTTTAGGTATTTTATTCATTAATTTTTCTAAACAAATTTTACATCATCTCGTCGACAATTTTTAAATTTTAAGAGAAAAAAATGTGTTAGTAGAAAGTTATAGTCATTTAATTTTTTTTTTAAATTACGTTTTAAGTTTAAAAAAAAATCAAATGACTTTAACTTTCTACTAACACATTTTTTTCTCTTAAAATTTAAAAATTTTCGACGAAATGGTGTAAAATTTGTTTAGAAAAAATAATAAATAAAATACCTAAACGTGTTCATTTTTTTCTCATGGGGGGCCAAGCAAAAATTTAACTTTTTTTCGCAAATTACAAAATATTTTTTTTCTTTACCAAAACATTCCTAGTAGGCTCACCTGAATTTGGTATGGGTCCCGTATGTAGCAACAGAGATATACGACTTTAAAATTCCTGTGGGCGCTCATGCTGCCCACCGTTAGTGCCGCTCCAGTAGCATTACATCGCGGGGAACTGGGCCACAGCAGCAGTTCAATTTTTCGAATTCTTTAAAATTACGGTACGCCGCCGGGCCACGCGGCACGCCTTCCGGTACCCCCTACGAGCGAGTTGAACTCGCACCTGACTGTCTTTTTTTATTTCACGTGAATATACATACGTACTTAATTTTCGGCATCGACGCCTCTGGTAACAGATCAAAAGTGGCCAATCTTAGTGATGATCAAAAGTTCAACAGATGAACTAAAGAAACCGATCGAACTAACGAATCTCGCCGCTATCTTCAAACCCTTGCCAACTAAAAATATTAAATACAGGTCATTTGACTTTCTGGCTTTTAAAGTAAATATGTATATTGCAGAAAACGAAACACTGCTTAAAAACTGCTGAACGATATTTAAATACCGAGCACATTTTATTCACAGCCTAACTTATTTTGTCACCAGCCGACTAATAATTTCACCGCCCAATTAATAATTTTACTGCTCGAATAGATTTCGGACTGCCCAACGGGATAGTTATTTGTTACTTAAAGTTATATTATGCCGACCACATGAACTATATTTTGCCCATCATTGTTTCACAGACAGTTTATTTAAAGTATTGACAGAAAATTATTATACCACCCGAGTAATTTTTTTGCCAGTTGGGCTTACCTATCTACTTATTTAAATCGCAGGAGAAATAATTACTAGCCGTTTTTTTCTGTCACTTAGTATATTGGCATTAAATTAAATATCTCTAATGTATTGTCAATCAAAACCTTAGAAATACCGAATTCACAACATAGCAACCATTGCAACAATATTTACATATAATTTATAAACGGATTACATTGACATACAAAAATAAAATTACAATAATATTTAACCTATTGCATTTTATTTAACAATGTGAAAGGTTAACATTTAGGTTCATTAGAGGATTAGATGGGTTTTTGGTGAATTGTTACAATTCCTAAATAAGCATCATGTTGCATAAGTAGATTTAGCTACTTTTACATTAGTATTTATATAAAAATTAATACATGCATATATAGAAATTCCACTTTATAGTCAAAGAGCTCCGGCTTGGCTAAGTCAAAGTGTTCCTAAATCCAAGGTAAATATTTCAGGGCTTGATTCCTGGTCTAATAGCAAGTTAAAAGTATATATACAGGGTGATTCATGGTGGATGGTACGTTAGACGTATCTGACGAACCAGTGACCGAATCGTTCTGAAAAGTTGGTTGTTTACATAAACGAACTTGCTCTACCTGCCTAAAATATTTTTGACAATACAGTGTTGCCGCTTCTACTAAAAAATAGCAACTTTGATATTTTATATAGAACACCCTGTATATTACTTCATTTTAAAAACCACTATGAATTTCTTAACAACTTCCTGTAACATTGTTTTATACTTATCTCTTACCGTTACTGAAATAATAATTAATTTCCAAATTTTTTAGGGGAAAACGTTACCTTAAGAAAATGCTGATATTTTTGAACTTTAAAATATTAAGACCCTGAAATTTTGTGAAGAGTTAAATAATAACGAGGAGATTTTTACCCTTGCCCAAATCTTAGTTGCAGTGTACAGGATGGTTTAAAAATACAATTAAATTTTAGTGATCAAGATGAATCACATGCTAAAAGATAAACTTGCGCCTAGTCTAATAAAAAAATTAAATAATTGACAGTAAGTTATGAGATGAGCTTAATCAAGATAACAGTAACCAGGAAAAGTGCATGTGAGTTTAACAAACCCAATCTTCGTGTGAAATTTAAAGAGGTCTTTCTTTTTTGACGAAATTATTATGCTTAAAAGTGACCGTTAATATTTTATAACACCGCCATTCTAAATGAATTGTTTTAGGTTAGTGTTATATAAAATGACTGTGCTTGAAACGTAAATGATTGTTTTATTATGGTAAAGAGATAATTAAGTTAATTCTCTGCAGGCCATTTTACTCCAATTTCCATTATTATAGCGCCACGCTCCATCAACGTAAATACGTAAATATAGATTCTGAAATCTATATATATATATATATATATATATATATATATATATATATATATATATATATATATATATATATATATATATATATATATATATATATATATATATATATATATATATATATATATATATATATATATAAGTAATCTAAGGGGGTTGGTGGTTGGTTAGGATATCGAATAGCCCTCCACAAAATACTACCCATATTTCATAACGCCAACCCCTAAAAATCTACCCCCCCCCCTAACATTTCAAATTAGACCCCCAATTTTTTTTTATAAAAATAGAAATCTTAATTTGTTTTATATCTGGTAATAAACTTATTCGGGATATTTATTCCTATCTTTTATGGAAATTTCATGGAAATGTAGGGAAACGAATAAGAATATTTTTTAATAGTATGGTTTCACCGTTTTAATTTTGAGTTTTATGACAAGTTACGTTTGCAGCAAATGAGACACTGCATGTTATGAAATGAAATGAGGATTCTATTTTTGCAGAAAAGAATATTGGGTGCCACCTATATATATATATATATAGGTGTAAGAATAAATATGGGGGTACACGGGTAACTGCGCTGTCGCTTATATGTGTTATGCAAACATGTGAATTCACTACAGTTTCATGTTGATTAGTTCGGGAACCTCGATTCCGACTGGTTATATTAACTAGCAACAATTGGTGCCAGTTAGAATGCTAGCTGGCATGCTTAAAAAAATAATTAACATTGGGGTATTCACAAAAACTGTGTATGTGTGTGGGAATATATAATACTAACAAAGAGGCAGATTGATACAGCAGTTAGCGCTAGTACGACAGGAGTTTTTAATATAGGGGTATCAACTCTACCTCACGTTGTTTTCTTTCGGCAATATTCGGCAATTACAGCCCCTTAAGCGTGCTTGAAATTTTCTGATGCTATTAGGTGTGTATCTGGAGCGAAGCTCTATGGATCTGTGATAATATAAGTTTCATTTACCACAACTTTCCCTAAAGAACATAAATGATACAAACTGGAATTCCATGAGAATGATACAATATTGCGAAAGCTTCTTATTAATCTAATGAATTGAAGTCATCGCCACCTTGACCAAGTTTTAAGTATTTTACGAATATTACAATAATTGTAATTTCTTCGTTTTTACCTTAAACGTTTTTATTTATGCAAAACAATAATAAAATATCCAATTAAAAAAACAAAGCAGCATCTGAAATAGCATTAAGGTGATAAAACGTTTAACACTAATCTAAAAAAATATGTTTTCTTCCCACTCGATAAACGTAGAATTTTAATTTGTAATAGTAGATCTATAAATTTTTTTCTCTAGGTCATTATGGTTAATCTATAAATGTTAATCATTTATAAAAAAATATATATATATGAAAAAGGGAGCGTCTTTTGGTGTTACGAAATAGTAATAAAAGTGTATAGTGATAATGGTTTAACATTAAAATGCGTCTAACAAAAATAATACATTGACGTCAGATTTTTTCTAGTGATCACACTGGATGCGTTGTAAAAGTTCTTGTTTGAATATTTGTGAAGAAAATCAACACAGAAATTAATTCTGTATTTTATTTTGACGTTTCGAGCTCTATGGAATCCTCACGACTATAACAAACATCTTTAGCGTTTTACTGATGATGGATAATAGAGCGCTTAAGCAAGTCGCAGAACGTGGATATTATACGTGGAAATTAATAAACAAGCCAGCCTGTAGACAGCCGCGGATTTAACCCCCCCCCCCCCCTACAGCCTTGTACAAAAAGGATTTCAATAGCAAATAAATTAAAAATAAATATTATAACATAAAATACTCATTCGTATATGTTCTACAAAATATATTATAAACAAAAACAAAGATTTGCAGTCTGTGTGAGGTCTACAATTACCAAAAATGTATTTTTTCGAAAGCAGTATTAGGCTATGAACTCTACTACCTTGGAAAATGTTAAATAAAAAAGACGAAAAACGATCCTGAACAAACCTGAACAAACCTAAACGAACCTTTTTTGAGTTTGATCAGGTTTCCTTAGGTTTGGTACGTAAATTACTTTTCGAAAAGTCGTTGCTTGAAAAAATTAATATTAAAAAAAAATAATTTCGAAAAAGATGTTCTCTGAAAAAATGTATTTTTGAAAAGTATTTAAAAAAACAATTGGAAAATAAGTTTTCGAAAAATTACACTTAGGTAATTACCTATATCCCTCCAAATGAGCAGAAGGCATAAATAAAAAAATGCTAGAATGTTTACACTTTTATATTAACCAAAGAATTTGTCCTGCCGCCTGTACTGTTTTTTTAAACCATTTTTTTGGTGTTAAATTGAGAGAACAAGATCCTGAACTAACATCAACTAACCGTTTTTGTTATATTATCGAAAAGGTTCTGTTTTCGAAAAAATATGCTTTTAAAAAATTTGTTGTACAAATTTTTTTATATCGGCCTAATGGACAGAATGTTTTTAAGTTAAGATGACCAACCGTTCTGTTTTCGCAAGAACAGGTTAAGATTTTTCGTCCATTATGAAATAGTGTTATTTCTTAGAACCATAAACAGTGTCGCACACGAACTAGTATTTTTTTTCTTTTTGTTCTATGCTTTTGTGTATCTTAAGGTGACATTGCCCCCCCCCCCTAGCCGAAATTCTACATCCGCCCCTGGTTGTAGCATCAAAACTGCACTTGGGTACCGTACTGACTCCGTTACGTTGCACTTGCTTATGTATGGACCAAACGTAGAATGTATCGAACCGAAATGCAAACCGGTGGTAAATTGTTCTGTCAAATACGTAACCTGATTTGCTTGTTTAAATTGCACCTTGTGAACCGATGTTTAGCTTAAATTTTTCTACGGTTACCTCGACAAAACCGCACAACCGCTTCAGTTGCGTTGCGAAACCCAAAGAGGAAGAATTAATTTATGCCTGCGCAGTTTTTAATTTAGACTTTCTACGGATTGTTATTTTCTCTTGATTTGAAGTGGTAAACCTACGTTGATTTTTAGGACAAATTATGATAGTGTTAATAAAACAGAAGGTTATTAAACAAGGTTTAGTTCTCCAAAAGACGATGAAAATCAAAAGATTTAGTTGCGCTATCCAGTACCCAGCTGTTTGCGACGTTGCCCTTTGTTCTTCATGGCTCGATAGTTGAAGACGGCTGTGAAATAACTAATCTTTTTAATATCACCGCAGAATTTAGATTCATGCCCACTTGTGCAAGTGATGATAAAATCGTCACCGTCACGTCACCTTGTAGCAAGGCGAAGTCCCATCAAAGTCTGAGTCCACACACCGGAAAACAACGGAACGGAAAAAGTTAAAGTTGTGTTAACTCTCGGACGGAACGACCTTGAATTTGATCTTATTTTTTCATTAACCAATTTTCTGTTTTCCTGTTCCGTTCTGTTGTTTTTCTCAGGTGTGGACTACAGTCATTGCTTATGGTTGTGTTCAGCTGATGATCAGCGGACTCAGCAGCTGATTGGATTTGGCAGCGATCACGTGACTTATCACATCAAATTTCTTCAAATTTGATGTGATAAGTCACATGCAGCCATTGTTTGGTACATTATCAGTTGAAACTTTGGTACATTTTCGGTTGGAATTTTGGTACATTAGTACAATTGGTTGCGGCAATACTGGTCATAGCTGCTGGCTGATACAGCGAAGTCTTTCTGCTTTGTTCATACTAGCCTGGTCCGCATGGTATTTTTTTGACCATGGCATTATAAATTCAGTTACAGAAAAATGATTCTCGAAAGAAGTGAAAATTTTACACTGCTAATAATAATAACTGTTATTGCTTTATTATATATGGAATCTTCTTTTTGAAGACCATTCCCTGGGGCTCAATTTCTCAAACTGCGGATTTAATTCTCAAGGGAAAATTAAAATTAAATTTCCTTGACACAAAAAGTCAGCCAATACCAGATGATGATCCACATCCCTGACGTAGTTTTCCCTTTTTTTTTAATTAGGTCCATTATGCACAAACCTCTGTTGATTTCGGTTTGCTTCCATTTTAATTTCTGGTCTAAATAACGTATCTTCCATAATCAACTGAAGAATTATTGGAAAGAATTATTAATTTTTCTACATCCAATTTAAAATCCACGCGAATAATCATTCTGCTAAAGTATTCAGATTGCATATTTATGATAAATAAATTGAAAATAAAATTGTTGTTGAAGTGAAATCTCCAAAATCATGTTAATTTGATTCTGTAATTCAAATCGGGTATTTTATGAGCAATTATATTTTATAATACGAGAAATTTACACGCTTGGTTGCCGATAAATTAAAAAAGCATGCTTGACATTGTGACATTAGGACAGATTAGGATTTACATAGGTGGTAAAATATTTATTTAAAAAATCGTTTCACAAAATTCTTTCATTGAAATAATACTTTTTTAAAATTTAATGTTTGCTATTTGTAGTTAATTAGGTAATATACTTCTGTTTCTTTGAAAATATTACGGTTCGCCAGTGTTGTACTGTTTAAAAATTAAAATGGAACGCTTAGATTCAGTAAAAAGGTTTAAGATGTACCTAATACTGGTTTAAATTAAGATCTTTTAGTTGATCAGTTAGGTTTTGACAAGTTCTTGTCCTGTCATAGTTAATAAGTCGTCATTAAAAACTTATGACTTAGTTTCATGTTTCTGTGATTTGTTTTGTTTCCAAATAATTTTCATCTTGGAACAGGTTGGAAGGTGGTAGAGAAATTCTTCCTCGGCCGAGATGGTACCACCCCATAAATCTCATTAAAGGACTGGTGAATCCTTATGGTTGTTTCCAGCCCTGGATGTGTGAGTCGGACTTCTCCAGTACAACCACAATACATGGTACTGGTATTGTGGTTTTTGTGGGCTGTCACAAGACAACACAATGCTAAAAAAATGTTGTTCTATTATTATGGAAAGTACCTCTTAAAATTGCTCTTTTCTTTTTAAGTTTGTAAAAATACTTGGAAACAAATTCGTAGTATAGGACAATTTCTTCCAAGGGGCAATTTGATCAAAAATGTTAACAAATGTGCCAATTTCGGAGTTATTGAGGTCAGAAGATCCAATTTGGTCTAACGGATGTTAAAAAAGTTATCGGGGAGGGGGTATATATAAAAGGGAGCGGCTAAAAATGTCTTCAAAATTGTTAACGAATATATCAGTTTTGGTCAGAAAATCTAATTTTCTCTAATATGATTTTCTCTTGATTTGAAGTGGTAAACCTACGTTGATTTTTAGGACAAATTATGATAGTGTTAATAAAACAGAAGGTTATTAAACAAGGTTTAGTTCTCCAAAAGACGATGAAAATCAAAAGATTTAGTTGCGCTATCCAGTACCCAGCTGTTTGCGACGTTGCCCTTTGTTCTTCATGGCTCGATAGTTGAAGACGGCTGTGAAATAACTAATCTTTTTAATATCACCGCAGAATTTAGATTCATGCCCACTTGTGCAAGTGATGATAAAATCGTCACCGTCACGTCACCTTGTAGCAAGGCGAAGTCCCATCAAAGTCTGAGTCCACACACCGGAAAACAACGGAACGGAAAAAGTTAAAGTTGTGTTAACTCTCGGACGGAACGACCTTGAATTTGATCTTATTTTTTCATTAACCAATTTTCTGTTTTCCTGTTCCGTTCTGTTGTTTTTCTCAGGTGTGGACTACAGTCATTGCTTATGGTTGTGTTCAGCTGATGATCAGCGGACTCAGCAGCTGATTGGATTTGGCAGCGATCACGTGACTTATCACATCAAATTTCTTCAAATTTGATGTGATAAGTCACATGCAGCCATTGTTTGGTACATTATCAGTTGAAACTTTGGTACATTTTCGGTTGGAATTTTGGTACATTAGTACAATTGGTTGCGGCAATACTGGTCATAGCTGCTGGCTGATACAGCGAAGTCTTTCTGCTTTGTTCATACTAGCCTGGTCCGCATGGTATTTTTTTGACCATGGCATTATAAATTCAGTTACAGAAAAATGATTCTCGAAAGAAGTGAAAATTTTACACTGCTAATAATAATAACTGTTATTGCTTTATTATATATGGAATCTTCTTTTTGAAGACCATTCCCTGGGGCTCAATTTCTCAAACTGCGGATTTAATTCTCAAGGGAAAATTAAAATTAAATTTCCTTGACACAAAAAGTCAGCCAATACCAGATGATGATCCACATCCCTGACGTAGTTTTCCCTTTTTTTTTAATTAGGTCCATTATGCACAAACCTCTGTTGATTTCGGTTTGCTTCCATTTTAATTTCTGGTCTAAATAACGTATCTTCCATAATCAACTGAAGAATTATTGGAAAGAATTATTAATTTTTCTACATCCAATTTAAAATCCACGCGAATAATCATTCTGCTAAAGTATTCAGATTGCATATTTATGATAAATAAATTGAAAATAAAATTGTTGTTGAAGTGAAATCTCCAAAATCATGTTAATTTGATTCTGTAATTCAAATCGGGTATTTTATGAGCAATTATATTTTATAATACGAGAAATTTACACGCTTGGTTGCCGATAAATTAAAAAAGCATGCTTGACATTGTGACATTAGGACAGATTAGGATTTACATAGGTGGTAAAATATTTATTTAAAAAATCGTTTCACAAAATTCTTTCATTGAAATAATACTTTTTTAAAATTTAATGTTTGCTATTTGTAGTTAATTAGGTAATATACTTCTGTTTCTTTGAAAATATTACGGTTCGCCAGTGTTGTACTGTTTAAAAATTAAAATGGAACGCTTAGATTCAGTAAAAAGGTTTAAGATGTACCTAATACTGGTTTAAATTAAGATCTTTTAGTTGATCAGTTAGGTTTTGACAAGTTCTTGTCCTGTCATAGTTAATAAGTCGTCATTAAAAACGTATGACTTAGTTTCATGTTTCTGTGATTTGTTTTGTTTCCAAATAATTTTCATCTTGGAACAGGTTGGAAGGTGGTAGAGAAATTCTTCCTCGGCCGAGATGGTACCACCCCATAAATCTCGTTAAAGGACTGGTGAATCCTTATGGTTGTTTCCAGCCCTGGATGTGTGAGTCGGACTTCTCCAGTACAACCACAATACATGGTACTGGTATTGTGGTTTTTGTGGGCTGTCACAAGACAACACAATGCTAAAAAAATGTTGTTCTATTATTATGGAAAGTACCTCTTAAAATTGCTCTTTTCTTTTTAAGTTTGTAAAAATACTTGGAAACAAATTCGTAGTATAGGACAATTTCTTCCAAGGGGCAATTTGATCAAAAATGTTAACAAATGTGCCAATTTCGGAGTTATTGAGGTCAGAAGATCCAATTTGGTCTAACGGATGTTAAAAAAGTTATCGGGGAGGGGGTATATATAAAAGGGAGCGGCTAAAAATGTCTTCAAAATTGTTAACGAATATATCAGTTTTGGTCAGAAAATCTAATTTTCTCTAATATGATATATTAAAAAAAAATTAACGGTGGGGGAATCAAAAGAGCAATTGGAAATTTCTCCAAAAATGGGAATGTCATTTTCGGAGTTATTAATGTCCAAAAATATAATTTTGTGGAGTAAATGGTGTGAAAGTTAACAGGGGCGGGGGGAGGTGAAAAAGGAGCGACTGGCAATTTCTCGAACAATGTTAACTAATGTGACATTTTCGGGGTTAGTGAGGTCAGAAAAGCTAATTTTGTGTAACGGATGTTATAAATATTAACGGTGGTGGGAGGGAGCGGGGGAGCGGGTTCTTCAAAAATGTAACTAACCTCATTCTTGGGGTTATTGAGGTCAAAAAATCTAATATCACATGGATATTACAAATTTAAAGCGGGGAACATAAGATGAGGTGGGAAAGGTGCACCAGAAAGAAAGAAATATTATTTTCATAACATTGAACAAATTTAAATTGACCATTAACCGCAGTAATGAATACGTAATAATATTATTTCATACTTTTCAGTGCTCTTCTTGTTGTGAAGGTGGTTAATTTTTTTGAAAAAAAAGACTATTTTTAGGAGCAATAATTCATAAATACAACCTAACAAAATCTAAAATTAATTTCATTTCATTTACCTTTTCTTTCAGTTACCTGAGTCCGACCCTGATTTTTGCGTCATGCAATATTAAAATCCGTGCTCTACTTGTCAGTTTTCAACTTTTGGTTGTTAGATTAGATCTGTCTAGCGAAAATCTGGCTGAATCTTTTTAAAAGCAATTTTTCGAAAATATGTATATAGATTAGAACATCCCCTTTACGGAAGTCATGGGACATGGCCATTGACCTTCACGAACAGAAGACGACATCTTATAGTTTTTTGTTTTGTTTCATACATTATGCGTGTGTATGATAAAGAAAGAAGAGAGAGAGCGAGAAAATGATAAATATCCGGCTTCGCGTGCCATTGGCTTGCTATGACTTTCCGAGCCGTCTGTAGTCAACCGAGCGACCTGTAAAAGACAGTTCTGGATGGAAAGTGCCCAATTTTACACCCACTTGACACTGACGCACCATTTTCCAAATCTTATTTAGAAAAGCCTTTGAAAACATAGAACATTGAAAATTTCACTACAACACATATTTCCACTGCTTGACAACCTGTACATGAAACGTATTACGCTTCTAAAGCCGTTTAATCCATGAATAAACAAGACTAGGAATAGAAAGCGACTTCAGTGATAACTTTGATACTACTTTTATTAGGATCCACCTACGCGAACTACTTCCACTTATAAATAGCATTTAGCATTGCCACAACGAAAAACTATGCTTATTTTTTTCATTTTAGTATATCTAAATAATAAAAGCCTGTTTTCAAAAAGTATTTTTTAAGATTTTTGAACTAAAAACTTACTGAGATTTTCATACACTTATCAAGATTGATAATTTAGTTAAATAAATTCCGATTCGAAAACAAGTACCATCAACACCTTTTTGCATATTTCCTCTATATAGGCAAATTATACTTGATTACTTTAATAAAAACCGGTAATCGAATCAAAATAAAATTAAGTGATGGGTTAACTCGAAGACACAGTGGTTGGCCTTACCTTCTCCATCTTCGGGCTTGCTCCTAATTTATCCTCTGAGAGAAAAAGTAATAAACTCGAAACAACAAACAAATTAATAAATTATTTTGATGGTTATAATCAAATTACCATCTAATTACCGAAATGGTGATTATTACCCTTTTAAAGTTGTTCGTCCTTAACTGGAATGTGCTAATTATCCAGGATATTGGTAAAAGTCTCCTATAAATTATCAAAATGTATATATTAAGGTAATAATTGGATGTATTTTTCATTTAATCGTCAAGTTGGTAATAAATTATTTATGTCCGAAGCAACATGTCCTCAAGCTAAGCTCAACTCAGCTAAGTTTGGCATTCAGGAACCTTGACATACTTTTTATTGGCACATTTTATATTGTTATTTTTCTTTTATTAGTAATAAGGTACCATTCTCCATTTCCTTTTCATGTAAAGCCCCTTTTTACTTAATATTCACAAATAACAAACCAATTTATAATAATTAATAATGTTCATAATCAGATAAAGTATCGTCAAATTACAGCAAGGTAAGTAATAAGTTGTACAATGTAAAGTTTTACGTCCCTAACTGAATGATGGGTGTTAATTATCTTGGATATTGGTAAAAATTCTATAGGAGTTATCCAAACGTGTAAAGGGTAATAACTGGATGTATTTTTCATACAGGGTGAGTTTTTTAAAAGGTTACAAGGCGATATCTCGAAAACTTTTTAAAATATTTTCATGAAATTTAATAGGGAGATGGGGGACATATTTAAACATATTTTAGACCGAATCCGCTTTGCCCGCTTATTGGCACCTGAAATGTTACAGCGGGTACGAAATTCATTTAGAAAAAAAGTGAGAAAGTGTTGGAAGTTAAAGGGGGACATTTCAAAGAACTTCTCAAGCATGACAGACAATAAATAAATTGAAATTAAATGGTAAATATTTTTTTGATTTTATAACCTAGAAAATCCTAATTCCGTAACCGAAATAGCAAATCAAAAAAAAATTGTACACACGGAAAAACACTATCGTATATTGAATTGGATACCCATTCACTCAATGACACACTCTATTCCGTATTGCACAATACAAATTCGGTTTATTTCAGTGGCTAGTTTATCATTGCTAACTAATAGGTTATAAGATTGCTTGAAATATAAGGTTTCTTTGGTTTTTAGTGGATCGTTCAAATATAACAATTATTTGCTGCCAGTAATACCCTGTTTTAAATTCAATGCAAACTATCATTGGTTTCACTAGAAGTTTATTTGTAAGAATATGCACCTCATTTGATGCAAAATAGCTGTTATTGTCTCAATTACAACAGTAATTAATTTAATGTAACTTCCAATAGAAAGAAAATATTTTGGTTTAAATTCAATCGTATTCGTGTTTTGAAGAAAAATTACTCTTATTTAATATAATGAAGAATTTCTATTACATCAATTATACCTACTTATATTTTAAACAAATGAAACACGCTTTATTATTTTAAAATATTTTTTATTTAGTATTATTAAACATACATTGTTTAGACATTCTGTAAACATTTAAATCTAAAAAACACATTTTATTACACCACACTGACGTGAACACCGTAAACTTTTTATATTTATTTTACTCCAAATATAGGATCTGCTTCTTTGTAAAACTGTCTCCTCTGGCTTGTATGGGTACAGGATGCTAGATGGAACAAATTTGACACTGCGTTCGAATCTCCTAAATTTACAACTAGATTTGGTGGAAAGCATGTCTAAAAAATACAAATTCAACAATAAGCTTGCTATCATTAATGTTAACAGTTTTTTAACAATACGTATCGGCTGAGTAAACAGTCATATAAAATAGACTAACCAAGAAAGATTTACAAATAAAAAAACACACTTATTACTGCAAAGCTTTTTAGATTTGTTTTACTTACCATAAAACACTGAAAAAGTTGCTCCAGTCTCCAGTCTTGCAAGAAATCTGATATTTTTGGCCTACGACTATTCAACGAACAAAGAAAAATTCTAACCTCTCCAATGGTGTCCGCGAGCGATAGAAATAATATTTCAGCCAACAATATTACCCACTGAATTAATGTTTTTTATTATTTCTCCAATACCTTATATGTTTTAAAGGAATGTTTATTTTAATTAAAATGATATAAGGATTATTGACTTAATTTTTATAATTTTTATTTAAACCGTAGTTCTTGTTCGTTTAATAAAATATATTGTAATTTGAATCACACCGCCTACAAATAGCTATTTTTCGCCCAATAATATTTAAGCATTCCAATCAAATAGTTTAATATTTTGACTCTCACTCCAAGGAATATTAGAAATTTATTGGATTCCAATAGTATTCTGGTCATTGAAAGAATGGTAATACAGTTTTCAAAGAAGTAGGTATACTTTTGAAGTCCAATAATAAGTCTATATTTAAAGCAATATATTTTTTTTTTTGATTATTTCAATGATTGTTTGTTGAGACAATATTAACTTTAATATAACTAATGTGACAGTGGTCAAACACAGTACTGTTATTGAAAATAGCATAGCAGTTTTTTTCTGTGCACGTACGTAGTTTTTTACATAAATTCCTCAAAATAGAGGAAGAGAGAGGATACATGTCAAAAATATGTTTAAACATGTCCCCCCATCTCCCTATTAACTCACCAAAAATATTTGAAAATATTTCAAACGGTTTTCGAGATATGCATCGCCTTGAAACACTTTAAAAAACTCACCCTGTCTATGGTAATATATTATGTGTGTCAAAAGCAACTTATCCTCAACTGGAATTTGTTATCCAGTTATCCATGATATTTGTACAATCCTTATATGAATTATCCAAACGTGTATATTAGGGTAATAACTGGATGTGTTTTTCGTTTAATCGTCAAGCAGGTGTCAGAAGCAATATGTCTTAAAACAGCTGACTTTGGCATTGAGGAATATCATTATTGATAGTTTTTAAATAACATTTTATAATAGTATTTTTCTTTATAAGGTAATGTCCTCCATTTTCTATTCATGTAAATGTGAATCCTTTTTTTAGATTTAATAAATTACAAACGTCAAACGAATTCAAAAGATATCTTGATGGCTACAATCAAATAAATCACCATCAAATTACCGAAAAGGTGATTATTACCCTTTTAAAGTTATGCGTCCTTAATTGGAATGTGTTAGTTAGCCGGAATATTGATTCAAATCTAATATAAATTATCATAATGCGTTTTCATTTAATCGTAAAACAGGTAATATATCGTGAATGTCAGCAGCAACATGTCCTCAAAACTGCTGACTTGGACAGTCAGGAAAATCAAAATTAATATTCCACGATGCCTTAATTTTCTCATTTCATTAAACTTTTCATTTATTTTTAACGTTGTTTCATTATGTAGACTTTTTGAGTTTAATACTGTATGCACGCCAAATTAGATCTGTTGATTGGCCCCCCAGTGATGTTAAGGAGTGTACATTTATTTTTGGTAAGTACATTGATTGGTCATTAGCATGTGGTATTGTATTAATAAAGAAAATTAGTAAATCCCCCATCAAATTAACTGCTCCGCTATTTTGGACCTAGTCGATGGCTTCTTGTCATACACATTGGCCTTTAGGTACTATGACAACTATTACTTAATGGCAATGCTAATTATTATAACCTATATTTGTTTTTATCATAATCTTTTCGATGGGCTACGCGAGGCGATAGTTTTCTGGTTTGCGTAGCACATCCAGAAGGCTATGGCTTTTATATTCATGAAATATTATTCTGTAGAGGTAGGAACAAGCAGCAGTGTGCTTTTTCACATAATTTTAATTTTGATTATTGCTTTTTGATATTGATAATTATTTTTTAGGAAAATAAAAAGTATTCTTAAAAAACTTCGTAAATAACTTTTTCATACGTCACAAACTATGTTTATACACTCCTTTTAAAAAGGTTTAGCACAAATGAATTTCTCAGAGTGCACGTAGAAACGTTAATAAAAACGATTTAGTTATTTAATTATTACTTAATTAATTAATTATTTGTCTTCACTTACTGCATTTACATAAATGTATTTTTTAAAATCATCCAAAGTGCATAAAATGTAATCAATTTGCGAAAGTTTTTATATATGCGACAGTATTGTACTGCCTGCGTACAATCAAATGACATTTCAGACGATTTCTCGATTAAAAAGTTATTGAGTACCTCAGAACTCTTTGTATTATCGTAAAGCATACATACCTAATATACCCTGATTTAAGATGTTCATTAATTAAATAATTTTGGTTAAGTTTGATACACCCTGTGAAGTCGTTGGACAGGGTAAAAATTTTAAAAATTAATTTACCGTTAAGGGATATCTTCTTCCAGTCAACTATTTTTTGATTCATCTCGATAGCTGTATTTCTGTTGAAGATAGGTACAAATGTTTAAAAAAAACTATCTAATAGTTTAAAGGTATTTTTATTTCAATCATAAAATTTTTACTGAATTTACTAATTAAATCATTAAACAAACAATAACACACAACAATAAAATAAAACTAAATAATAATTAATTGCTGGTATCGTGTAATCCCCGACAGGGTTAATCCTTCTCGGCATACTTTCCACCAAATGGAATATCCTCCTAAGGAATCGCTGCTCATTGCTCTAAGAATGCACTTTTTTGTTAAAAGTTTTCGAGGCATGTATAATAATTCATCTGTGGGATGTTAGCATCATTTAAGTAGTCTCTGACGATATCAGGTCACGCGTTATCATGCATCAGGAGAAAATTATCTCCTAAAAACTGTGAGTGGTACCACAAATATCTCAAACCGCTTATTAATGCACCAACATCCATTTTCCGCAAGCTCCTCAACTGCTTTTGGCTAGTACATAAAGTATCAATAGTTACACTGGTTAAGTCAGGCAATCTTAAAAAAAAATAATAAAATAATTTCTTGTACAGTGACAACTCCAACTGAGACCGCAAAAAAGTTACTTGCAAATTTCTCTGTCACTCTCATTTTTGCAACAAATTATGAACTTTGAAACAAATGGTAAACGATCATCACGATTAATTACCTTCCTATTGTAAAAATCATGACACCAGCGACCAAACAATAAATGAAATAGTAGTTTAGTACTAGGAAGACATTAGAAAGCTAATGTTATTATGTCAGTGCAGTTATGACTCTCGAGGTCGAATTTCTAAGAATGTGGATTTTCGCATCATTAATATTATTATGTTATAATAACTGTACAATATTTTCGCAAAATATCCACCTACTAACGTATTGTTTGTAAAATTTCGCCTAAATCTTATTTGTTTCTTGTGAAATTCCCAAATTTCAATAATTTTTGCAATATTTATAAATCGTGGCTTTTTCAACTAATGTCAAGAATTTTTAAATTTCATTGTTCTAGAAATTTGCATTTTAAATTTTTGATAATGGCAATAATTTGTCATGTTAGGTCAGGGCAACGGGTATCAACGCCTAGGAGGCAGATATTTCAAAAATTAATGTTTTTTCAAGCAAATATATGAAATACTGAATTCTCGCTGATAGAGATCATCAGTATTAAGGTAATGAAGTAGAAGTTCGTTTTAGAACAATGTGACAAATATGGAATAGTATCTCCGGTATGGACTATTCCGCCATTTCTAAAAATTAAACAATTTAATACCCGTCAACTCTCTATAAACTACTATATATTTCATCTCATTCACTCACTTTGGAATCGTATTAGTTGTAACTTGTCAGTCGAGTGAACACTAGAATATATGTATATATTAGAACTCTTGCACATGGATACTGTTTGTATCATAAATTTAGAATCCAGGAGGAGATAGCATTATTTACATTTTAAAGCAATCAGAGATTTTAGGGTTACTCTTAATCTGGCCAACTATATGTTCCCCCACATACTTTCTCAGAACGGCTATTGCCAGGCTTTCAGTTATCTGGCATAATGTTCAGATTGCTAAATTATATTAAAATACCGCAATTACTGTCCCAGATAGCACAAGTCGTCCACTAAAAGGTCAAAATTTGTCCATAATGTATCCAGTACGTACATGGACATAATACATACTTTAAAAATGTCAAAATGACACACAATTTTAGCGTCCGGGCGGGGCATACATCAACAACCGGTAGTCGACCTTTGGTGCCAGGCAGTACCAGCCTGCGCAAGTGCACATTTTTGTTTTGTTTTTGTGGGGCACTTTTTTCCTACTTGTTTTCGACTTGTTTATTTTTGGTTTTTTTGACATTTGCGCAGTAGACCGAACTGCGTACCACGCGCAAGCCGAGCATCCTAGACATGCGCACGGAATTTCAGGGGATGGACTTTGGAGTATTCAGTCGAACCCATCCACTTTTAAGAATATATCTCCAACTGTAAAGCTACAACTACGTATTTAACTTTTTAACTTTCGCAACAGAGGGGGGATTTACAGCGCAATAAGCAAGTAAGTACTGACTATTTAGAATATCTTTCGACGATGCCGTAGGTATGGAGAGTTTTGTGTTCCGTGAGATATTCACAATATTGTATGTGGTATGGAACCCTCTATGCGCGAGTCGAACTCGCACTTGACCATTTTGATTTTAGTTTACACAATCACGACGGCAATGCTCATAAATTAAATTATCTTTGTCACATACTATATAATATGTACGTACTTAATTTTAATCTTAAAATCTATGTATGTACCATGGATACTTATTTTGTCGCATCTTACACATGTCCATATAAGATCCATAAATGGTGTCCGGAAGGACGTATACCAGTGTGTCATTTGTATAGTCCGCAGGATATCCATAAACGGTCAGCTGGACAAATTCTGGGTATCCTATGGACAGCCGGTATGTTCAGTTAAGGATATCCACTGGTTATCCAGTGGACTAGGCTACTTGGGGTAGGTTAATATCTGGAATCATAAATACCACAGACTAAAGCTATAACTAACGACTAATAAAATAAGCGAACATACCATTATTTTTTCTGATAATAAATTTTTAGTATTTTATTTCCATTGCATAGTGAAAAAATTTATAGTGAGAGTAGCAACGTCGCTTTTCCTCCGTAGCACGTGCTGTAGTCCCGTTCATTCATCGCGTAGTATTTTGTGTCTAACGTTTTTGACTGATCGGAGTATGAGTATTGTAGTGAAATTTTAAGTGACTCTTGGTTTTCCTTAAAATGACTTTATTTATAAACTTTGAAAAATGATGCGTCAGCGCCTAGTGTGTAGAAAAATTGATTCTTTTCATCTGGAACTGTCTCTTTCCAGATTTGCTCGATGAAATAGAGACGGCTCGGAAAGCCATAGCGAGGGCGCGCTAAGTCAGATGTTTAGCGTTCTCTCTCTCCTTTTTCTTTTTCATTCGCACGCACAATTTATAAAACAAAACAAAAGGCTAGTTGTGAATGAATGGTGTCATCTTCTCCTGGTCACTGCGTTTGTATCGATACAGTCGCGATACAACTAGAGAACAATCACGATCGAAGTGCGAAACGAATATGATGCAGACAATGTCCTTGGGTAGCGATGCAAATGTGATATACTTATTTTCATGCTAAGATATATTTTTTTCAAACGCTATTGAAGATAAACTTTTTAAAGTTCAGATTTCTCATGACAGTGTGGATTTGGATTTTAAATATCTTTTTGTTTTATAGATCCTCTTGCAAGGAAATACAAAAATATTAAAAAATGTTATTATATTCTTATGTTTATGCAAATATCTTAAATATCAGATCGAAAAAAAACAACCTTTAAAAAATTTTATATTTCAGGATTTTTATTACAAATTAGTAATAATCAGTTAATAGACTATAATTTATGACAGTTTTTACATAATTAGCAAGATTGTAGAGCATGAGTTTATAACTCGCTGCCATTTTTGACCGACTATTGCACTGATGTGAAGTCCATTGTAGAAACAGAAATGATTTCTTTTTGGAAACTTGAATATATGGCGACATGTACATTACTGTCACTCGGTCAACTTGGAGGAGGATTTAACAATGCTCTGACTCTTTCCACTCTTTTAATTTTTTATCTCTATCTCATTTTAGAAGATTACCCGATCTGATCGAGAGGCAATTTACCTGTGGTACATTGCGACTAAACTCGTTGAAAAAAATGAAAACCTTTCTTCAGAGTGTCAAAAAAATTCGAGATCCTAATGATCTGTTCAACACATCTTCATAACTCTTCGTGCAAATTGTCTTATAATCATTTGTTTTTCCCTTTTTCCTCCCCTTGTTTCCTTTTTATTCTTCTTTTCCTTCACTTTACGCACTGACCAGCATGACGGGTACAATCTTTAACTTGTATAAAGAGCTGAACACGAAATTATTTCTATTTACTTTGAACAAACCGATATATCTAGTAATTGAATACGAATCGCACCGTACTTTGTCCAAGCTAATACTAAATCATCTAAATACTGACACTCATGAGCCTCAAAAAACATACAAGGGTTGGTCGATGAGGCCAGGAATTTCACAGAAAAGTCATTTTTTCTTTGAATACAATGGTTTTGTATCGACCTAACTGAAGTTAGGTAAATAAAAGAAATTCTTGTTATTTTTTTATTTTAAAATTTAAACTTGAAATATTAAAACTGCTTTTACAGAGCATGTAAAAAATAAGTGATCGATAATACTGGCGATTGCAATAAATGAAATTGCCGGAATTTTGAAAAACGTTAAAGCTTCATAACTTGTTTTCTTCTGGACGGATTTTAATAACATAAAATCGTTATTTAAAGGTAAACTGCCTCTGCAAATGTACTAGAGGTCATTTTTTTTATGTTAGTGAATTAGATTTGGAACATACAGGAGGTCCCAAAAATTATATTAATTTTTTAATATCGCCTTTACAAAAAAAAGTATATCTTGATAAAAAGTTCTATATTGTGAATAGAAAGAATATAGTGGTAGGGGATTCCGTCCTCGTCCGAGAAGGCACCACCCCACACATCTGCTTAAAGGGCTGGTAAAAAACCATACGGATGTTTTCAGCTCTGGATGTGTGAGTCGGACACTTCTTGTATACCCACGGTACATAGAGTATTTAGGTTTAGAGCTTCGTGGGCTGTCCAAAGATAAAAAAGAGCATGGTTATTAAAAAATTGTATCTTGGGCATACAGGGTGGCTAAAAAATTTAAATTTAAATTATGACTTTCAGCATTTTGACCCACCCTGTATTATCCTACATCAAGTTTTTGAATAACCATGTTCTTTTTATACAATGTAGAACTTTTTATGAAGATATACTTATTTGTAAAGTCGATAATAAAAAAAAATATTTTTGGGACCTCCTGTATCTTTCAAACCTAATTCACTAAAAACTAAAAAACACACTTTTATGAGTAGCGCACTAAAAACTTAAAAATAATTATTTTCCTTTTATAGCTGTACAAGTTAATAGAAAACCGGGGTGTGCAGTGTGCACATCGTGCGGAAAGTAAAACAATTAACAAACTGCGCCTCCATTTACTCCGCACACATGCCTACCCCGGTTTTCTGTTAACTTGCACAGCTATAAAATATTTGGGCTTTAAATAGGTAATTAAATTTAAAAGCGTGGAGCGCATTTGTATAGCATAATAAACAAATGTAATGTAGGTAGGTAACTACATTACATTTTGCTTATTATGTCTAGACCGCTATACATGTAATTACCTATTTAAAGACCAAATGTGTTATAGCTGTAGAAGTTAACAGAAAGCCGTGGTATGCATGTGTGCGGAGTAAAGGGAGGCGCAGTTTGTTAGTTGCATCACTTTCCGCACGATATGCGCACTGTAAACCCCTGTTTTCTGTTAACTATAAAAGGAAAATAATTATTTTTAACTTTTTAGTGCGCAACTCATATAAGGGTTTTTTTAGTTTTTTAAACTATAACTTATTTCTATTCAGCTTGCTATACAATATTCTATACAAATATTTCTTTTTGGTTCGTTTTTATTATCCTTTAGTCTTAAATATAAATAAAATTATTAAACCAAAAGGTGTTGTACACTTTTTGAGAGTTACTAGCAGTCTTTTTCTCTAAATAAGTGACTCTCTTAAAGATTTGTCATTATCTTCATACCATATCCATCCACTTGAATTTGAAAGCCTTGCAGAAGGGTCAGTCATACCCATATGTACTATGTTCTACCAAAAGGAAAATGTCAAAAAAAGTGTTTTAATTAAGCACCATTATTTAAAAAAAATATTAGTTTACTCATAAGACTTATAAAATCCCTTGGCCTTTCTGTGACACCACAGGCAATATATTATAGTTATATAGCCTGTGGTGACACTAAACATATTTCGATTCCTGACAATATGGTGAATCTCATTTAATAATGGAAGAGAGAATACTCATGTAAAGTAACTAATTTTATTTTATTTTGTGTAGCATATGTAACCAGCTAAGCGATGTACCGCACCACACATCAGATTTCGCAAAAATGCATTTTTTAAACTGTATACAAATTTTCTGATGTGTTTTATACATTTCAAAAAAGCCTGTAAGATTCTGTTAGATTTGTACAGAAAGGACGTTCATTAGTGGTAAATCCCATTGAGAGGAAAAATAATATAATAATCATTGCAATGATACCTTATGCAAGAGCTGCATAGGAATGGAGAACAAGTCCCAAAAAAAGCAAAATTCGCAGTGAGCGCATAAATGATCATAGCCATTGTTTCCTGGAATACAAAAGCATTTTGCACTTTGGCCTTGGTCAGAAGTATGGGCTTTGGTGCTTTCTCCGTACCTATACTATAACAGCAAGGCGACACCAACCCTGCTATAGTGTTGGTCGATGATTTTTACAACTTTCTTTTATCTGAGAGAGCCCACACTTCAAGCCTAAGTACTTACGTACCGTGTGCGCCTGAAGAGAAGGAAAGTGCACTCTATTAACAGAATTTAAAGGATTGGAGGTTGGAAGGGAAAGGGAAAACCACTGCAGGCAAATTGTTCTATACTCTGGAAACCCTACATATAAATGAGCGAAAGAGGTTTGTTCTAGGCTTTTGTAGCTAGACATTAAAGGGATACATACGTAAAACGCCTCTTGTTATTCCGTTAGCAACAGTCAAGGGGGAATTATAGCGACTAGTTTTTCAGAGTAAAATCCGTCGAAATATCGGGGAAAGGGGACAAATCCCAACAGCGCGGCGATAAACGAGAAAATCATAACATGATTTGGCCTATCTTTTAGATAGTTTTTGATCAACTGTAATGGTATTCCTCTAAATCTAATATTTTCTAATTTTTGAATAAGCAAATTATGGCTAACAGTATCAAAAGCATTTGTTAAATCCAGAAAAATACAAATACAAAGTTCTTTATTATCTAATGTATCATATATTTTTCTGTTAAATAGCAAATAGCATGCTGCGTTGACCTATGTTTTTTTTAAACCAAATTGTTTTTTTGAAATAAATTTTAATTTTTTTAAATAATAATTATTAATTCTTATTTTTCAAATTTTTTCAAAAACTTTAGCTAATGATGTTGATATTATCGGTCTACAATTAGTAATTTAACATGAATCTCCACTTTTAAAGATAGGTTTTATTACACCAATTTTGAAAGCCTCTGGGTTTGTTTTAAAAATATTATTTATAAGAGAAGTAAGTGGTCTAGAAATACTAGTTTTAATACATTTTAAAATTTCAGAAGTTATGCCGTCAGCACCAGGTAATTTTTTTATTTTTAAACTATCAATCATATCTTCAACTTCTTGACAATTAGTTTTTTCTAAATTAAATGAATGTATGTTGTTGATTTTTTATATAGTAATGAATTACTGTTATTTCCGTTCCTTATCTTGTTCGCTAATTTTTCTCCCACTTCAGAAAAATAATCAATACAACTATTAGTCATAACTTTCTTATCGGTAAGTGATTTGTTTTCAATCCTAATCTCATTTATACTTTTTTGGTTTTAATTTTTATTACATAATTCTTTAATAGTTTTCCAAAGATCTTTATTATTCTTTGTCTTAATGGAATTTAATAATCCATTAGTAATCCATTCTTTTCTTTTTTTAATTGTTACTTTGATTTTAGTTGTACATATTTCTAAATTATTTTGAATTTCTTTAATTAAATTATTTGATAAATCCTTCGTTTCTGAACAAGAATAGTAGTTTGACAAATCAATTTTTGTCATATTTTTTTTATGTCATAATTAATGTAATTTTTATAATCTGAAATAGATTCGATATTATTATTATTAGCAAGATTTTTTTGTAAAATTATTGGGTAATGATACCCCTGTTTTTGCAAATATTTGATCAATACAAGAATTGTGTTCTTTTGTTTCGCTTGTAGTTTTATTTATTAATGATATAAAACCATATTCACTCAATAAATTTAAATATTCATTATTTTCTCTAGAGTTTGAAAAAATATGGATATTAATGTCGCCCACTACAATTACTGTTTCATTTTTACAATTATATTTAATATCTTCAAAAAAATTCTTTAAATTCAAAGTAAATTCTAAGACATCAATAGGTGGACGTTTATATATACTTATAATATTAATTTTTTCATGGTTAAGACATATTTATAAAAAAAAAATATTAATTGAGATAATATCAAGAAAATAATTATGCTTATTGCACCAAAACACCTTCACTTTTATTGAAACTTACATTATTGTAAATCAACTCGTAATTATTTAATAAATAAATCGGTATTAAAAATCTTTCAAGTTTCTGTTAATATAGTATCGTCAAAATCATGATTTAAAAATAATTTGGTTTCATCAAAATTCTTGACAATACTTCTAATATTATTATGATATACTGGAACAGTATTTGATGATTATGTCATAAAATTATTAAACTCATTCTTATCCTTTACAAGCTGCGTTTGAATATTTGTCATTTTAAAATCCTTAACGTATTTGTCTATTTTCAGATTTAAACCTTTAGTTAAAAGTTATTTAAAATTAGAATCGAATTAAAAAAAATAATTAAAATATCCAAAAAGTAAAGAAGAAAAAAGTAAGAAGCTATAAGATGTTCTTAAGAAATTGTATTTGTTCCTCGTTTGTTATATGAATAATTTTTTCTTCTTCATTTTTCCGTACAAGGATATTTGCCTTCCGATGACGTAGAATAACATAGAGTATGAGTATGCGTATATACAAAAAAAAAAACAAAAAGAACTTATAATTGTCACTTACATACCAGTACTCCCCTGTAATTGAATGTCTCGGTAAATGGGTAGATCTTCAATCAGACTCGACGGAAGCGGACAACTGTAAAAAACGAAACAAACTGGGGAGTGCGGCACTAAATGTACTATGCAGTAGCAGTTGTTAGATTTTGTTTCAGTAAATGTTGTCAGAATTTTGTAGTAAACATAAATGTCTTTGATGAAATCAAGAAATCTATACTCATAAATTGTGCCTGTTGTTTAATAGGTAAATATAAGTTTAATATAAAGAAAAAAAGTATTGATTGAGTTGGCCGATACTTGGTGGAAGTCCATAACTAATATTATGGGTTAACCAGAAAAACTACTAGTTTGACTTAGTAAACTTCCACTATATTGACAATATTACTGACATGTTTCGCTACGCTGTAGCTTCTTCGGAATAAGTTTTACATTTGTAAAACTTATTCCGAAGAAGCTACAGCGTAGCGAAACATGTCAATAATTTTGTCAATATAGTGGAAGTTTACTAAGTCAAACTAGTAGTTTTTCTGGTTAACCCATAATATTAAAAAAAGTATTCTTTTTCTGAAAATTATTTAAATCTAGGGATTTTTATAGCACCCTTGTGGATTCTTAAAATAAAAAAATTTAGGGATATCTGGGAATTTTTCGTCACTAAATTTGGGGAATTTTCATTAAGTCGGTCTGGCATCACTTCTAGTCACATAGTCGTTGCAGAAGAACAAGGGAGTCGATACCACCATGCAGAATTTTATATAATAAGATTATCGATGATTTCATCCCATGGTATGGTAGGTCCAATGATATAAAATTAAATCTGTTGAGAAAAATATTATAAAGAAGCCCAGTGTTGTAATAAATACAATCTGCTATTGACATGACCGACCCTATTAATAATTAAATTTAATAATCTTGTTATCGCAAAAAAAGATTACTAAGTTTGATTATTATGTACCTACTTAAAAACTATTGAGTAAATACTTACAACAATACTTAGTTGATTTTTTAATATTAAATTGTTGGTATAGAAATAACATCCTTCACCTCACTTTATCAATTTCGTGTATGTAAAAAATATTTCCAAAACATAAAATTTCAAAAATAAAGAAGCAATCTTGAAAAATATAAAATGGTGCGACTGGGTGTAGTTTTATTCTCTTTAGCCATAACTTGGTAAGTTTTACAGTAGTATACTATTAGCATTGACATTCAGCAAGAGAAGACGCCGCCGTTCAGTGTAGAGTATGTTAAAAATGTAACACCCTGTATCTTTACAACAGCGTATCTGCGGACACGTGTTTAGGTATATGAACTATTCGCCTTAGTTTCTTTCAAAGAATCTCCCTTTATGCGATAGCACATGTTTTTTAAAACACCGTGTATAAACAGTTGATCACATTTTGAAATTTTTTTGAAAAACAATTTTCGGACTTTTTTTTGAATAATACTTATTCCGTTTTTACGAAAATCATTTATTTCCAATATATGTACCCGATTGTACCTATACATTTTTTCGAAATAAGCTTGTTCTAAAATATAATTTTTCCAAATATGAATTATAGGTATAATCACGTAGTTTAGTATTAATTGTAATAATGCTGATTATTTATATACAGGGTGGTTCCAAGGTAATGGAACATGTACAGTGGATTCCTGACATTAAAATATTGCTCTAGCCCAACTTGTCAGGTCTGAAAGTTGATATTAACATTGGTAGGATTAGGTGAAGTAATTGTAAACGATTTTAGTATGTTCTAGAATTTTTTTTTATCTAAGACATCCCACGTAGACTTCAAGCCTAAGTACTAACGTACCGTGGGTGTCTGCTGTTACATTGTATTGGCCAAATTTAATTTCAAAAAATATGAGGGTCTGAACTCAATTGTTTGACGATTTTTTATCATTTTATCGCTGATGACTCTAAATAAAAAATGGGGTTTACCTAGAAACAAAGGAAGTTTACAATTACCCCATATTGTTTACACTTGCCCCTTAAGTAATGGGGTAATTGAAAACAAAGTTGTCTTTTTCTATACCAGATATAGACTCAAATTTCAGGGAAGAAGTAAACAAAGAGATATTTTATAATTTGTGTGTGTGTGTGTGTGTGTTAATGAGAAGTATGTGAGGCTGTTTACATTTACCCCAAAAAAGACAAGTAGAGTTCATTTAAGTATCCAAATATTTTTTAAATAGTAACCTACATTTAAAAAAATCTAACCAAGTTCATTAGTAATGTCAAGAAATACACAGTAATTTCAACAACGAATTTGTCAAATAGATTTGAAGTCTAAATTCTTAACCTTTTTTTCACTTTTGTCTGACAGCAACTCCTCCTGGAAATACATAAACGAGTTTTCTATCATTGCATTACACAATGCAACAATGCTTTTATCATTGTTGGGTGGATGTATCAGATTCTACCACAATAAGATCAGTAGTAGTAGGATTTATGCTTTTCATCCTATTGACTAAATAGTCATCATTTTATAAAACCGAACTGATTAATGATTACACAAGCATAACTATAATGCGATTTATTTCTATTGCCCATAAGAAAGTCTTCTAAGATATAAGCCAGAAATCAGCAAATTTCTGTCAGGATGCTCATACCGTATTTCTGTCATGTTATTAATTTCCATTTCGATTCTAAAGTTCTCCTCATTTTCATTTTCACTATCAGTTAAGCTGTCTTCAGGGCAAAAAACTTCTTTATCTAATTTCTTTCTTTTTTGTAGTAACAGATTCATCTATGTTTTTCCTTTTTCTTTGTCCCATTCTTTTTGCAATCTTTCTTTTTTGTGATACTTTTAGCTTTTCTAGCTTTTCTTCTGTAGCTGTTAGCATTTCACCATAGTTAGATTGTATTAGCCTTGGAACTGGAAATTTTCCCAGCAATTTGAGATTTTCTGCAATTTTTTGCAGATGAGGTTTGATTTTTTTAAATAATATTAAAAAGTATTTCAACGACGCTTTTTGATGTTTGTTCTTTTTGAGGAGAGGGTTGACTAATTCTAGTAGATAAATTCATGTCAACTAATTCCAGTTCTTCTCTGTCAGCAGGTATTTGTGGCAATGCGGTTGCATTTAGCAGAAACTTCTGCGTTGAAGGACCAGGCTGAGATGAATCATCTTCTAATTGACAATTAATTAGTACCTTTATGTCTGAAGGACCAGCTTGAATTAAGTGGCCCTAAATTTACAGGGCGCCTATTTGGTTTTTATGTAATTTGTCCCTTTGAAGATCAGTCTGATCAAATAAGTACTCTGGACATTTTTTCTTGAATTGACAGTTGTCAGAAAACCATTAATTATATTTTGTGGCTTTACAGATTCGCAGCAAAAATCCAAACTTATCTGTTGAAAAGCGCCCTATACTAATTCCCATTTGAGTTCTTCCATATTCAACTAATTTTTTATCCCACTTTATCTTAACAGGACCGAAAATATATTTGTCTAGTGGTTGGATACGGTCAGTCAGATGACTTGGCAGTCGCACTAGCTGTATTTTATTGTTTATAGCTTCTTCGATTATCCTAATACTGATTTGACTACTATGTCCATCATGTATCAAAACTGCTGTTTGATCAGGTAACCCATGATAAGCTGGAATTGTGTTTACATGACTGACAAAACACTGTTGAAACCAATAAAAAAATTGTGGTTCTTCCATCCACTCATTTTGCGAAGCAGCATATTTTTGGTCCCAGGATAACTTTGTCGGATGCCCCCCTTGCTTGAACAGCAGCTTCCTTAAATACAATTAAAGGTGGCAAAAAGTGACCATCAGCGGTAACACAGAGTAAAGCAGTTGTTGCTTATTGCTTGCACTCTGCTTGGATCACTTGCAAACCTACTCTCGTTACAATTAAAAATGAAGCTTGCTTTGTCCAGAGATTTAAGATTATTTTGTTCATAAAGTATCTTAAGCTTTGAATAGAAGTAGTACATATCTTCTGGATTACGTGCCGTTTTGCGAACTCTCTGAAGATGTTCGGGTTTTTTTAAAGATTTATTAGGGTTCCGCTTCATAAAAGACTAATACCAATGTTCACCTGGCACGCCATTTTTAAAGTGTGTATTGGGTATATTGTTGGACTTTATGTAGTCTGCAGCAATCAAACACAGAACAATTTGTTTTTCAACACCCTGGTTCAGTAGTGGACTTCGGCCACCGCCCATTATTTCTAAAGGCACCTTTCAGCCATTGATTCGGTAATGGGTACACGATATTGCTCTTCTGCTCAGCCTAATTAACCCTGAAGTTACGTCTTGTACTGCATTTCTTGAAATAGACTATTATTGTAAAATAACATCCAAACTAATGTAAAGAATATGCGTCATCCGATACCAATGTGGCTAATATTTTGTTAACTTTAGCGTCTATTAACAAATAGTTATATAGAACTAGATATCCATTTAGCTATAGATATAACTGCTTTTTATATTCTTTTTTTATTCCTAAACATCCACGAAGAATATATATTTTCGTACAAATATGGATATTTAAAAAAAAATTCAATGCACTTGAAGAAAATGTTGCTAAAAAAGTTTATTCATTACCACCTTGTTATTTCAAATAAAAATTTAATATTTATTTGATATTGATATATTTTACAGTTGTTTGGCTTCCAAAAAGTTTCCAGATTCTTTTCAATTCGGGACAGCAGGGGCTTCATATCAAATTGAAGGAGCTTGGAATGAAGATGGAAAGGGCCTAAGCATGTGGGACACATTTGCCCATATACCAGGTATGAAGTGTACAGAAAGAATTACATTTTACATTTACAGATGAAAATATAAAAGAGGTATGCAAATATTGTATTTTGTTCAACTCTTTGTTTTTTATTTAAATGGTAACGGACAAAATATAGTATATTTTGTTTTAAATATTTCTTTATTTTTGTTTAACATTCCTAGGTTTCTATTTATATAGATCTCTAAAGGTGTCTTATACTGGAGTCTAACACGTATGTATATTGCAATATGTCACAGATAATGGAAGTGGTAATTCCAAAAATCACCTAAATAAGTGTTAACAAGAAATGAAAAAAAAAACCTAAAATAAAATATGCAATATTTTTATTTAATAGGAGATAGCTCTTTTTGTATAACCTTGGCATTTCCTAAATTAATATACAAAGTCGGTATTAACATGGTAAATCACAAAAGAATGTCCATAATTTTCCAGAATTTTTGTTAAAATACAACGGTATATCAAATTAGGACGGCATATTATTTATCTAGTAGCTAGTAGCTGGACCGCGGTATGGGCTTAAATGGATAATGGTGGGGGTATCTAAAATCGATTAAAATTTATGGCCAAACAAGAAGCTGTAAAAAATTAACGCTACCAAGGACGACTAAACATTCGTTCTATTCGTAACCTTATTGACACCCATCGGCACATAGCGATTTCAGAAATTGCTTCAGCAGTAGGAATTTGCTACGGAAGTGCTCAGTCCATAATTAGGGATAACCTCAACTATCAAAAAGTGACTGCCAGGTGGGCTTTACACCTCCTTACCCAGAAATAAAAGCATCTTCGTCTAGTAAAGGCTTTTGACTTGATGCGAGGAGGAAGAGGAGGATTTTTACTTTACTTGCGATGAAACCTGATAACGCCATTATATCCATGAATCACAACGAGCGAGTATGGAGTGGCGACAAAAGGTGGAAGCTGTGCCGCTAAAAGCCAAGACTTGCAAGTGTTTTTAAGACTACGCGGGAGTTGTGTTAATAGATTTTCTTCATTGAGCAATGCTGAATATTCCTGCCAGATTCTGGATGATTCAAAGGCACACATCATCACAAACAAAGTCGGCAATTAATCAAAGACGTCAATCTTCCTTAGGACAACGCTTAACCCACGATAAACTGAAAAACTTACTTACAGTCCAGTTTTATCATTTATATGGACCGCTTAGGTCTGAGTATTTTCTCTTTTTAACGTTCTTCAACATTGTTTTCAGTGAACACATTAAAAGTGTGCAAAATTTTGAAACTTTAAAAGTACACACAAAAAACAATATCGTATATTTAATCGGATACCAATTCACTCAATGACACACTATATTCCGTATGGAACAGTACAAATTCAGTTTCTTTTAAATGATCCGTTTATCACTGTTAACCAACAGGTTATAAGATTGCTATAAATATAAGGTTTCATTGGTTTTTGATAAATCGTTTAAATAAAACAGTTAATTAATGCAAGTAATACCCTGTTCTAAGTTCAGTACAAAATACATCATTGGTTTCAGTAAAAGTTTATTTGTAAGGATATGCCCCTCATTTTAGGGAAATACCCATTATTATCAACTACAACAGTAATCAAGTTATTATAATGGTATGTATGGGTACAGGATGCAAGATGGAACAAATTTGATGCTTACCACTGCATTCGAATCTTCTACATTTACAGCTAGATTTGGTAAAAGATAGGTCTCTAAAATATTCAAAAACAGCAATAAACTTGCGATCATATTTAATGTACAGTATCATACGTAACAATAACTATACGTTTCGGCTAAGTATACAGTCTTATAATAGACTAGCCAAAAGAAATTTACAAATAGAAAACACACTTATTTATTACTGGAAAGCTTATTGGATTTTTTTACTCGCCATAAAACACTGAAATGAGTTGCCCCAGTCCCCAACCCTGCATAGGATCTATTATTATTGTTATTGAAGTTATACTTGGTTGTACAAACATCAAATCATCTACGTCTAAAAAAAATCTGTTTTCTAAAACCAATATAGAAAATTTTTTTAGGACATTTTTTTATATTTTGGGGGACTCAATAATGCTATTCTTTTAAATTTAGTTTTCCTTTAGGTAAAATTAACAATAATGACACAGGAGATGTGGCTTGTGACTCTTACCACAAATACAAGGAAGACGTACAAATCTTAAAAGATCTTGGTGTAACGTTATACAGGTAACATACTCGTTTTATTATACTGTGTTAAGAACATTGTTGATAAAGAAGTGGAAAGATTTCTAAAACCCAATTAAAACATTTTTATTTATATTTATAAAACTCAGAGACGGTCCGTGAAATTATAAAGTTGTATATCTCTGTTGCTACTTATGGGACCCATGCCAAGTCCAGGTTTTGTTAATAGTGAGCCTACTAGGAATGTTTTGGTAAAGAAAAAAATATTTTGTAATTTGCGAGAAGAAGTTGAATTTTTGAATTGACCCACCTGGGAAAAAAATTAACACGCTTAGGTATTTTATTTATTATTTTTTCTAAACAAATTTTACATCATTTTGTCGACAATTCTTAAATTTTAAGAGAAAAAAATGTGTTAGTAGAAAGTTATAGTCAATTGAATTTTTTTGTTTAAATTATATTTAAGGTTTAAAAAAATTCAAATGACTATAACTTTCTACTAACACATTTTTTTTTCTTACAATTTAAGGATTGTCGACAAAATGATGTAAAATTTGTTTAGAAAAAATAATAAATAAAATACCTAAGGGTGTGATTTCTTCCCAAGTGGGTCAATTCAAAAAATTAACTTTTTTCGCAAATTACAAAATATTTCTTTTCTTTACCAAAACATTCCTAGTAGGCTCACTATTAAAAAAGCTGAACTTGGCATGGGTCCCATAAGTAGAAACACAGATATATAACTTTAAAATTTCACGGGATGCGCCTGATAATAAATCTCGTCCTATTCCAATACACCACTACAATTTTCCAATTTTTTGAGTGTTTCACATAAAATTAGGTTCACTTAATGATTTTTTTCAGATTTTCCCTTTCATGGCCCAGAATATTACCTGATGGAACACCAAACACAATCAATAAACTTGGCATTGATTACTATTTAAATTTAATAAACGTAAGTTTTTCATTACAACTGCGTCTACGTGTAAAATCTTTACAAAAATACAATAATTTGTAATCTGAGGATCTGAAAAAAGAAATTGTTTATTTTAAATCAAATTCTTCAAATAAAATTAAAAATTGACAACTTTTTTCTATATACTTTAGTTTACCCTTTTATCCAATGGGAGACTTCTGTGATTATGAAATTATTGTATTTAGAAAACCACAGTTGTATATTTTATTGCTTACATAACAAATGTTTATTAAATAATAATTTTTTCTAGGAATTAAAAACAAACGGCATTGAACCTCTGATTACCCTCTATCACTGGGACCTCCCTCAACATCTGTCTGACTTAGGAGGATGGCTGAATCCACAAATTGCTGACTACTTTGCTGAATATGCCAGAGTTGCCTTTAAAAACTTTGGGCCTTATGTTAAGTACTGGGTGACATTGAACGAACCTGGTTCCACCTGTATGGCTGGATACGCTTATGTAAGCTGTACATTTTTAATGCATTTTAAAAATAAATAATAATATGTACTTCGGTTTAGGGTTTAATTTAAAACATATTTCATATTATTTGTTCTTTTGGTAGAAAATGACAAACAAGGTATGTTTACTCTTACGCTCTGCTCTCTTAAGTTGCTCAAATCATAATTTCGTTACCATCGCAATAAATGTTATGAAACTAGAGTTTAGCTGACTGGATGGTCCACATTGCTTGAAAATTTTGTTTCTGAAAATAATAATAATATAATAATAAATAAGTTTATTGTTAAGCCAATTTAAATTTACAAACGATAACGAAAGTTTTAACTACAGTTGGCCAACAATAGGCCTTGTTTAATGGCAGATATCTGGATACCTAGATACTGCTCAGGCCTCAATCGGCAAGTATTTATTAAGACAAAATCAGTACTACTACAACTATCTCCGAGTCGATGTATGGTCGAGCATTATAAAATGCTTTATTTGTTCTAGAGGTCAGTACATAACTCTCTCTGGTCCGTTGCCTAAAAAAGTTACTTAAGAATTCCGTAAAATCGTTTTTTATCTTTGACGCATCACAATAAAATCGCCTAATTCCCTCAAGCTAAGCTGTAAGTTATGGTCGGTTTCTCTAAGCAATATAAGCAAGAATTATCTAAATGGTCACTTGTAATGCCATTTCCGAAGATGACTCTAAACATCAAATGAATTTAATATTTGTTTAAATGCTTCGAGAAACCGACAATAATGTAAATAAATTATAGTTTATATAATTAAAAAACACGCTTTTATGAGTAGCGCACTATAAAGTTATTATATTCCTTTTATAGTTAACAGAAAACCGGAGGCGGAGTGTGCAGTGCGCGCATCATTCGGAAAGTAAAGCAACCAACAAACTGCGCCCCCCTTTACTCCGCACACATGCACACTCCGGTTTTCTGTTAACTTGTACAGCTATAAAATATTTGGTCTTTAAATAGCTAATTAAATGAAACCCTGTATGTACTAAATCAAATTTTTAAATGGCAATGCTATTTTCTCACGGTGCAGAACATTTTATAGAGACACTTTTTTTCGTAAAATCAATAATAAAAATGTTTCCATTTCGAAGACGTATATTTTTTAATGAAAAAAAAAACAACATATTATTGTAGTGTCAGTTGTCACCAGAATTGTATTAGTTTGCAAAGTTTCAAATCGATACGACAATTAAAAGTAGGTGAAAAGTGAGTTGTAATATTTGATTACAATGTTAAGAAGTTACAGGTCAAGTTAATAAAAGCGTGTTAATAATAATTCTTTCTTTTTAAACGCCCTACACAATTTTAAGTATATTTTTCCACTAGGGTGCACATGCTCCAGGACTATCCCTACCAGGTGATGGTTACTATCAGTGTGCTTATGTTCAGCTCCTGGCTCACGCTAAAGCATACAGAATCTATGAGAAGGAGTTTCAGGAAATACAAAGAGGTAAAGAAATTTACGACCAGATTTTCCAACGCTGGTCAGGTCTAATTTGACAACTAAAAAGTTTAGACCGACAAGTGCAAGAATAAGGCAACTAAGTTTTATACTATGATTTGGTTTATGAGTTTTTTCGCAAATTTATAAAGAAAAGGGAAATTTTAGTACGTACTTTCGACAATAATAAAACTGATTTCATTCTAGCAACCTGTTCCAAGGTGAAAATCGTTAGGATACCCAGCGAATTGCTGAAATATCAGAATAATTCATTTGTAATGACGACTTGTTAATAATGACAGAACAAAAACCTGTCAAAACATAACTGATCAACTAGAAGAATTTAAACCAGTACCAAATCCTAAACCATGGTATGTAATTCAGCGCTCGGAGGGGCATATAGCCCGGAGAATAGCTGTTTTACCATTATTTGTTGAAATCCTTATTGTATAAGGAATTTTCAGGTGGTTAGAGAATTTATTCTCAATTTTTGCATAAATCCTAAACCTTCTTAGTGAATCTGAATGCAAAGGTATATCTAGCGCTTGAACGTCTTTAAAGATTTACGTCTAAATTGACAATCAGTAGCAGTTTAAACTGATAAGTATAAAATTAACACAACTAAGTTTTGTGCTATTAATTTATTTTTTTCGCGAAATTATGAAGGAAGGGAAATTTTACCCGAAAATAAAACAATTTATTTTATTTTTTACAGTTACAATTTCTTAGATAAAAGTTTCCAATGCAAGCAGACTTTTCTAACGGTCTATCACATAAAACAAACATGTATAAAATAGACATGACGCCCGACCGCGGACCGCCATCTTAAATTTTGTAACAACGATACATCAGTATTTATACTATACAGTGTGGCCATGGATGGAGTTGAAAAGAGGAAGAAAAAACTTTATTATCGATTTTACGAAGAAAAGTCATTCTCTATAAAAAGTTCCGCTTGTCCAAATAGTTAGTTCGTCATCCCACCCAATCAAATATACAGGGTGTTAATAAATTAGGAAAACATAAAAATGCTTCAAGAGAGAAGTACCATTATTTATTATTTTATACAAAATTTTTATAATAGAAAGCTATTTATAAACTAAAATAACTAACAAATACAAAATCTGCAATAAAAATCTAAGATTTAAGTTTATGCTACCTAGCTTCTTTGGTGAACATTTTTGGAAATATCGTCACGAAATCAGAATACTGACAGACTAAATAAGATGCTGACGTAACAATGACGTCAACTAAATCGACTATCTTGATTTTTTTGTCAAATGCAATGTTATTAGTTATTACATAAAACCGCTATTATTATTAATTTAAATTTTAAAATTTTTAGTTTAAATATTGTATTGAGTCTTTATTTTAGGTTATAGGTAAACACCTTTGTTTTATAGAAATTTTGTCTAAAATAATAAATAATGGTACTTCTCTCTTGAAGCATTTTTATGATTTCCTAATTTATTAACTCGCTGTATATTTGATCTAAAATTTATATATGGTAATTTCATTTTCTGGACAGCCAGAACTTTTTATAAAGAATGACTTTTCTTAGTAAAATCGATAATATTTTTTTCCTCTTGTCAACTCCATCCATGGGCACACTGTATAATTATATAAATGTACAAAAATTTCAAATATAAAAGCTTATACCGTTGTTTATCTCAACACCTTCGTTATCAGGATTTTATGAAATTGTCGCTCACCATTTAGCTTAGAAACCACATTTAAAGGTGTATCCGTCCCTAAAAAAATTCTTAAGGTGGCTACAGACATGCGTGTATTCGCGATTCGTGATGCGCGATGTGTGATCTGTCCGGTTCGTCATAGTTCGTGTAGTGTTCGTAGTACTTCGTAAATGAAAGCCTACAGACTATGCGTGTATTTGCAATTCGTGATGCAAGTTGTCATGATTCGTCGTGTTCGTAGTAATTTGTCGGAGTTTATGAACACAGCCTACACATTATGCGATAATAATTCGCATTAGTTTAGTGCACAGTGTTCTGCTCCTGAAAAGCGGCGACGGTCTAGCAATAGCTAGTGCTATTTTTCTTATCATGGCGCAAAACAAGAAAAAATCAAAACTTAAACGGAAACAACGAAGATGGTGGATGAACTTGGTCCGCCAAAGAAAGATTAGCAGTAATAGCAAGAAAATTCTTGCATCATAGTTATTAAATTATTTAAATATACACTAGAGCATCGTACTCGACTAACTACAAGAACAAACTGTAGTGTGCGCACAAAACATGAATGTCGTCGAACTAGCATGCATAAAGCGAACTTTGTCGAATCTGCGGTTCGTGTAGATGCCCTTCCTTTAATATTCGCCAAAAAACCATCTCCCACAGCGAATCACTGCGAACACGCGAACCGCATTGTTTACGAATCGATTTTAAACGAACCTACCTACACACTATTAACAAATTGCCAGCGAATCACAAATCACGAATCACCAATACACGCATAGTCTGTAGCAACCTTTTATATAATCAACATTATGGAATTCTGCATTAATTGCTGACGACCCTGACTATCAAGCTACAAAATCAATGTATGCTTTGTATATTATTCTTTTTTAGGAAAGGTTTCCATAAACATTAACAGTAACTGGTTTTATGCCAAAACTAACAGCTCACTGGATCTGGAGGCTCAGGAAAGGGCTTTCGCTTTTTCCGTAAGCGTACATTTATATTAACTTTGAATTTTTTATAGTTTTGGTATTTTATTATTTTCTGGAACCTAGTAGGTTTGCAAGTAAATATTTTTTTATTTGTAGCTTGGTCTTTGGGCTCATCCTGTATATGAAGGTAACTGGCCTCAGACGGTCATTGACCGAGTAGCAAACAGAAGTAAATTAGAAGGATATCCATTCTCCAGATTACCAGAATTCACTCAAGGAGAGATCGATCTTATAAATGGAACTCATGATTATTTTGCTTTAAATATGTAAGATTACATATGACATAGTTTGTATGATAGATTTTACCTGGCTGAAGGTCAGACAGTTCTAGTTTTTGGATATGTGATAAATTTAGGGCCCCAGTAAAAAAACAATCAGTTATTTCGAAATATATCCTAAGCAGTTAGACGATATTGTTAGGCTTTTACTCAAAAATTACTAAATATATAAAAATTCTAAGACAAAGAACAATTCTATATTGTTAGTATTGAAAGAACTAGATATATCTATATAAGAGTTGTTTGCTCTTAGCACAGCAACTTCAATTCTTTTCAACGATATATCAACTTTTTTGATAACGAATTGTTATAACTAAATGCTTAAAAATCATAGAAAAGTAAAAGTCACCCTTCTCTTATGATATTCGTCATTTGTACAATAACAATCATGCTACAGCTAAACAAAAGATTAACATTTCAAGTGACACCTTTAACTGACGAACAGAAGCGTTGACCTTCGTTACACAGCCAACCTATTTCCATTACGTCGATTTGGTCTTTCAGTGAGGGTATTTTTATTTAATAGGAGCGAGTTAAAGAAGAAGGCAATATGACTCGACGGCGATATCAGTGGCTCAGCCACGGGGGTGTGGGGGTGGTAACCCCTCCCCCCCAAAGGCCTAAAGATTATACAATACCCATTTCCCAAATTAACGAAAATAAAGCAATATTTGTCAAAATTTTTTGTCAATCATGTTTACCCCCTTGCTAAAAGGGCTGTTGCTATCAAATTTAAAAATAAATGGAATTTTACGCTGTAATAAGTATTTATGTCTCTAGGGACCCCACATGTTCACATGATCTTTTATTAAAGAAATGCTGAATAAAGTTGGTAGTGTTTTTAGCATTAAAATATCGTGCCCTTAAAATGTTACTTAGAACCTTCTGGTTCTCAGCCTGCGAATTGTCAAATTAGACCAATCTTAGCGATAACGAATCACGGGATTAACGTGTAACATTTTTTTTTAGGTATACGAGTAGTATTATTGAGTATAGCCCTGATGCTGAAATTGGTACTCCAAGTTTTAGTTTAGATCAAGGTAAGACTTTATTTAAACCAAATTAGGTATCCTTCTTTAATCCATTGTATTCGAATTTTTTCCCGAATTTATAGGTACTATAAGTAGCATAGATCCATCGTGGCCCACCAGTTCCTCCAAGTGGGTAGCGTCTGATCCTCCAGGAGTTCGACATATGTTGAATCATTTGAAAGACAAATACGATCCTCCAGAAATAGTGATAACCGAAAATGGCTGGGCAGATCTGGGAGATTTGGACGACCAAGACAGAATAGCCTATTTTAAGGTTCTTTAATGAAACAATAAATACCTTAACTAGTGTCGAATATTAAGAGCTTTATAGCCTAGTTCAAAAAAATGTATAGGATTTTAAACTTAACCTTCTTCTTCAGTTCGGTTTGATGACGAAATTGTTATTTATTCTTCCACCCAGTCAACTCGGACGTCCCGCAGATTCAGTTTTGGTACTAACCCTATTTATTCTATCCATTAACGGATTTCCCAGAATCTCAAATTCATTTTAAAATGGGTTTCCACAACAAACCTTTTCTGCTTTTCAGTGTTGTTTTTTTTTTTAGGAAAAAGAATGGGTTCATCGTGTTGGTACAGCTTTCGAACATGATTTTAACTGAAACAAGCACTAGCCGTATTAGCTACTAATAGGGTTGCTTGTCGGAGTTTAAAATTACTTTTCTTCTTCTTACAATCTGTATATTTAAATAAGAGTTTACTTAGTGTGTTGTTCACACATTTGTTGCACCTCCTTCGGTATAAAATTTTCAATTTTATTGAGCCAACTTATCAGTAGCGCAGGTCGTACAGAAATAAATCCTTTTATTGCTTATCCATCTATGTGCAGTATGTGATCAGTCCCTCACCTACAGAAATATTTAAGGTTTTTGCTCAGAAGAACTAGCCTCTACCACTGGCTAATCCCATCGGAACACAAAATTCCAGAACATATAATGTTTCTCCGCTCTGTCATATGTGGGGCACCCGGTTGCATATTCGTTAACTGCACCCATTATAAATCGTTCGGAAAGCCGAGCGTTGCCTTGTTAACTGCAGATGATATAGATAAACTTCGCAACTATATCGTCTGCACTAATTCTGTCATATTGGTTTGCTGACATTTATGAAAATGACAACGGAAAAATGCGGTCGGAACAGGGTTAGCACCTGGTTAGGGGCCCTGACAAGTCTCTTCGTCTGCGAGGAAAGAGACTTGTCTGGGCCCCTAACCAGGTGCTAACCCTGTTCCGACCTTAGGGTGCCCTCCGATTCGCTTGGCCCCAATTTAACGCTAACGCTCGGCTTTCCGAACGTTCTATAATGGGTGCAGTTAACGAATATGCCACCCGGTTATAACATTTTTTCTCCTTAATCTTTAAGTTCCTTAATCCACAGACTTCGTCTCATTTCCCTTCTGACTCCCACGGCAAAGTGTGGCTTAAGCACTCGTGGTATGGTTCCAGATAACAAAATAAAAGTAATTTTCAGTTTTATTATTTTTCGAGTTTTCTTGGCTTCACTGGGGAATTTTTATTCTGGCACGATATTGTGATCCCATATAAAGTTTTACAAAAATGTCAATAAATATTGTGAATATTATTTTCTCAGAAGTTATTTACTTACATTCTACATTCAGTTATCTTATATTTATAATTTGAAATTTATGGCTATAAATTTAGACCCATAACTGTTGAACTATACCATGGTTTCAAAATAAATGTTAGTGCATTCTGTTTTAGGGTTACTTAGGCAATATTTTAGACGCAATATTAGAAGATGGAGTAAATGTTACTGGATATACCCTGTGGAGCACTATGGACAATTTTGAATGGGCGGAAGGTTACTCGTAATTAAAGTAATACTAATCAGTGCTGCGTGCTGCCAAGCCTAGGTCACATTGGTCAGTTAAATTGTAGAGTGCACTTACATATTTTTTTTCAAATCTCTCCACTTTACTAATTTCTGGAAAGTAACTGTTCACACGAAAAAGAGACTGAATAATTGATACTAGAACAGTAAGCGGTTGATTACACTAGCGTACTATAGTACGCTACTCTACTATTTTTTACATTGCTATGTCCATATAATATGTCTTTTAAAAATATAAAAACATTTTATAGCTGTCGAATTCGCAGGTAAAGTATAGAAGGCTTTATGGTGGGGGAAGGAGAGTGGTAAAGATACTATACCAGGTTTCTATCTACTCTCCTCTGCCAAAATACTACTACTCTACCCTTTTTTTGGTAAAGTAACATGGATAGATACTTACTTGCTTAAACTCAGACTTCAAATCTACGTGGACTGTCTCAAATAAAAAAAGAAATGTTGAGGGAGAACTGGATGAGGGAGAAAATTACAGGACACTGAACGTATTTTTATTTTTAGGCAAAGATTTGGTATTGTTCAAGTTGATTTTGACAGTCCAAACAGAACCAGAACTTACAAGAGCTCCGCAGAATGGTACAAGCGAGTAGTGGCTACCAGAGAAATAGTAGATTAAAAAGAATATATTTGTGTACCTATGTATATTGTATAATATATTGAGTAAAATAGCAATTTCTTTATCCTCTTATATAAGTATAAACATCGTTAAACATTATTTTACAAAAATATACGAGAATAAACTTCTTTAGCGAATTCTAGTTAACAATTCTTACTTGTGTTGATAATAATAAACAATCTCAAATTAGATGTAAATTGAATCACTTCTTTTAAGAAAAACAAAAACACAAAAATCCTGAAAAGCAACATTTCCTGAGCGTCAGTGACTTTTATTTATAAGAAGGGTCATCTATAACTAATTAAGTATGTCACAAATCAGGACCTAGATGAAGAATATGGTAGCGTGAATTAATTAATCCTGTCTGTAACATAACAGATGGTATTTCGAACTACCTATATTAATCGCAATTATGAAGGCAAGGCACTCTTGAAGATTCTTGTAGTCTCGAAGGCAAAAGGATCAAGTTAATAAAGAATGTTAGTAAATATAAAACTCTTACCAAACCAAACTTGACCAAATAATGGAGTGTAGACTCGTCAGCAAACTCTGGCAGAACTCGTCAGGAACTGGAACGCGCGACCAACGATTCGCGACCCGCGAGTTATCCCGAAATATCAGTTTCGCCTTTAATGAATCTTAGCTCTTAGGTAATGCTTGCTATGAATTATATCCTCTTTTGTTCAGCAAATAAAACACTTGTGTCTCAAACCACTTAAACTCTATTAACAAAAATAAAATAAAAATTGACTTTACAAAGGTTAATTTAAAACTAATGAACAATAAAATAATTAATTTGTATTAAATTAAAACAGGAGAAGAGATATAGACAGGCGTTTACTTAATTGAATATGAAGCAATAAATATCAATTCTAATTAGATAAAATTATATGTCAAAAGAAAAGTTAAACTTGAAAAAAAAATCTAGGCTTCCTTGATAATCCCCACGAATTATAAAGATTGAAAGTCCCCGACTGGGGTTGGTCAAATCCAAACAAATTAATAAATTGTCTGACCCAAAAATAGTCACTACACTTTAAAAAAGATTATATGAAATTTGGAGGAAAATAACTAAGAGCACAATTTCCATAAGAGAAACTGACCAACAGTTAGACCACTAAAAGAATAATAGTTAGAACGAACGCATACTATGAACTGATTTTGAATATCCACATTATCTTAGAGGTAAACTACTGGTATCACCTATTTCTTAATACATCCCCGTAGGAACTGCCCTTTTTACCCTGTGACCAATCATAGCTCTCGTTATCCCTCTGAGTTTCATCTAGGGGTATGTCCAAAAAGACTAAATGTTAAGTTTCAGCTATTTGGCAGAAGATGAGTTTCTGATTCTAATGAAATTACCTAATTATAATATTTTTGCACTCTCGCTCCGGTAATAATGTATAAAGGTATGAAAGATCTATATTATTAGCTTAACTAAACTTTCAAAGTGATGAAAAAAACTAATCACCGTTATTTAACTACTTATCTGCCTTCTTTATATATGGATTTTTATATGTGTCAAATAGGAAAAAATCACTTTGATCACATATGGTTGTGATCTTATATATTGCAATTTTCAAGAGATAATCGACATTTTCCTGATTTTTATACCATTAGAGAAACGGGTCGATAATAATTACATTTGTAAATGTGGCGGCATTGGTCTTGCCACATGTTTTCGGCATTTTAGGGTTTAGTAATATTATCCCAAAATTTGAATTTATTTTCCCTAGTCGTAAAGCGGTTACTCAGAAAAAAAAGGTTGTTAATTCTTAAAAGGTCTTAATCTCGCTTTTATGTCAGTTTTGAAAACAAATATTTATATCTGATATTTTATTCCCTTTTTCGGGTATTTCAACTCTCCCTTATCCCCAGATATTGGACCACATGTTCGCTTCCTGTGAGAAGCTGAATATCAAATATTATGGCTTTTAGATTATTCTTTGTTCAGAATGTTTAGACTATTTTAGTAATAATTACTATCAAATAAATTGTAATAGTCCATTTTATTACAAGTATATAGGTAATTAGTCCGGTCGAAATACCAAAGTCCGTGCGCTTTTTGAGGGCACCTTATTTTAAGATTTCAGCATCCTCGACATGCTAAGGATTAAACTTAGCATGGGAGCCATTTTTGTAATGTTGTCATTTGGTCACCATTTCGAAAAATGGCGGTCGGCGGTTGCCTATGTGAAAATAAAAATGTTTCTAGAACTATGTGGCCAATGTTTATGATAAGGGTACCATAAAATGCGTTTAAATGAGTATTAAATTACTCTAAATGATAATATATAGTAATACAGGGTGGATCACTAATCTGATGAGCCACCGTAGTGATTTTATTTAAAGACAGACAAACAAAAAATTAAGAATGAATACGTTTTAAACAAAACAATAGTAGATTTTATCATTTACTTGTTTATTCACTGTGATTTTTGTTTACTTTCATTTTTTTCCGATAATAATCTTTTGTACGGCTTCATCGAAATTAACAAGCTTTGAGGTTAAGGATTAAAGAGAATGGATGTTTAAGATTGTCCCTCTTTACAGCTGACTGTGTATTCCATAAACAGGCCAAGTCAAAAGTCATGACATTGTTTACTTTGCAGCCTATGTTACCACCACCATCTTATCACGCCGTCATAAATGTCGGTATGGCATGGAATAGAGCATGGGCGCACCCAGGATTTTGTCTTGGGGGGGGGGGCGATCTGTCTTGGGGCCGGGGGCTGAATAATGCAATTTGGTGGATTTTTTCAATTAGTACTTGCTTTTTTAATTTTGTGTATCTAGGATGTTGGTCTGGGGGGAGCTGCAGCTCCCCAGCCCCTCCCCTGGGTGCGCCACTGTAATAAAGTATCGCTGAGCAAGTCTTGGAGACAGTATGCCTTAAATATCTATAAGTGCATACTTAATCGTCATTCTCAAGCAGTGTCTTTTCACTTAGTTAATGATATTTATGATGAAAAAGCGCTGCTTGAGAGTCCCAAATACCATAAGCAAAAAAGTCGAATGCAGTCATTCTGGTTTGTTTCAAACATTTACCCTGTTACTGATTTAAAAATGCCGACAGGAAATGCGTGGCGTTCTTTTCTGCCGAAACTTGCTAACAAACAGCGGTTTCAATAGTTCCTTTTAAACGAGTGGACCATGTACCTTCTTTGTTATTATTTCACATCCGGCCAATGTGATCCTCGATTCGAGGCTTGTTCATCATGCAAAGTACTAGGGCATTTTTTCACGTAGCAATTCAGTTTAGCTTTGCTACTTGTTAATTCGATTTTTCTATCGCGTCGCTGTTAATTTGGTAGTTCGTAATATGCCAAAAGTATGCAGTAACACGCGACTGTTTGCGCACAGTGTTAGAAGATTTATATGGAAATTTCCTGATTTAAAATTTAATGGGTCGCAAATAATAAATGTGTGTGGTTTGTCTGCGAAGTTTATTGGCCTTTAAGAAACCTTTATGTATAGGACAACACATCCGATAATAAAAGCGCCAATACACATTTTTTTTTCAATTTACTTATTATGCTGTGGTCGTGTAATGTGCCGTTATTTATATTAAATACAGAACCATTTCGTAAGTATTGTAAGAAAAATAATCTTGAATGGAAATTGCCCGGCCGAAGTACGTTGCAAAGGCATTTGCTGGCTGTCCGCGAACGACTTGGTTATCCTTTGCTGAATCCTTGCAAATGATACGCAAAACGTGCTACAGACTCTAAACGACGAGACAGGTATTTGTGTTAGAGAAAAAATTTACAGTGTAATAAGAAAAAAATCAAAATTTTGCCAGACTAAGACACACTTATAGCTCTGTTCGTAGAGGAATCACAAACCGATCAGCGCCAATCAAATTTTAGGTATTTGGTAACGTGACAGTTTGCCGACTGGTTTCCAGTAATTTCATTGGCTCTGACTGGTTTGTGACTCTTGTGCGAACAGGGCTTATAGTAACAGTGCTGATACGGATCCGTTAAATATGTTCACAGCCTATTTCAGCTTCGCAAATATAACATCTGTAGATGTCGAATGGTCGATATCTTTATATAAAAATGTTTTTTCGTCGTATCGGACATCGCTTACGGAAGCGATTTTAGAGACATAAGCCATGCTGCAAGTGTTTAGCCTGGCCATTCCGAATTTTTAGTGCTAGCTGGGTTAGTATTACATATTATATAAAGTATTATTATTACTTATACGTAGTTGCTTATATACGCCGCCAATGGTGTGGCATTGAAGTGGGCAGCCTTAGCAATAAGTCATATCTTGCTTAAAAAACATGATTAAAATCAGGAAAACTTATCGTAAACTACTTCAACGCATTAATTCGAATAATTCTCGGAAACGATAGCTCTTATGAAACAATCTTAAGAGTAATAATTTTAGTAAACAAACTAGTTTATTTAAAAAATTATAAAAAGAGGTAAAATACCGGGTGACAAAAAATATGAAACCTAGATAAAAATTAAATTTAACTATTTTTCATAGTTCCCTTAAATCTAACAGTCTTTAAATTTTCGATGCTTATTTCCGAATCACTCTGTATATTAACTGTTCATTTCACATTGTGGAATTTAGTACAGGTGCATACAAATTGTTTCTTTACTTGGTACCCATTTTCTTTAGGTACATCCATTGACGAATCAAACTTCCATAAATGAATTGCGTTTCCGTTTAGACCTGAAAATTTCAATTGTCAATAGTTGTACATACAAGCTGTTCTTTTATCTATCTATACTAATATAGATATATAAAACTGTAAATTGACTGACTCACTGATTTATCAACGTCCAGCCAAAAATACTTATGCTAAAAAGTTGATATTTTGCACACAGCTTTATTTTACGCCGTAGGCGTTTACTAAGAAAGATATTGCAAAATTCGCCCTCTGAGGGGTTAAAAGCAACCCCTAAAAGTTAAATAATTTTTTATTTTAAACACTACTAAGCTCTCTTCTAGTCTTACATAAGACTACTCTTTTTCGTGTTGGAGGTTTTACCCCTGGGGGTAAAACCTCACCTCTACCACTGATTTATTAAGGCTCAGCCCTAACTACCAAAGATGGAAAGCTGAAATTTCACAAACAGCTTTAGTTTGGGCCCCAGACGTCGATCAAAAAAGGATATTGCAAAACTCGCCCTCTAAAAGGGTAAAATCAACCCCTTAAAATTAAATTATTTTTTATTTTAAAAACTAATACTTAAGTTCCAAGGATAACGCCAAAACATGTCAATTTTATTTTATTTTTTATTTTAAAATCTACTAATTTGTAAGGAAAACGCCAAAACATGTCAGTTTTATTTTAATTTTTTACATAAGACTACATTTTTTCGTGTTGGAATTTTATCCATTGGGGATAAAAACACACTTCTACCACTGATTTATCAAGGCCCAGCCCTTAATACCAAAGATAGAAAGCTAAAATTTTGCATACAGCTTGAGTTTAGGCCCCAGACGTGAACTAAGAAAGGACATTGAAAAACTCACCCTCTAAAGGGTAAAATCAACCCCTAAAAATTAAATAATTTTTGAGTTCAAAAACATATAGCTTTTATGAAAAATGCTGATACACGTCGCTTTTATTTAATTTTTATGTTAGAATAACAGGGGGTAAAAACACCCCCTTACAAGATCTACTGCGTCGCGTCGTCAAATTTTGAAGTTTGGCATGCAGATTTGCTTTGTGGTCTTGGTGCAAAATATTAGCGGGTGTTATGACAGTCTCTTTGTAAGGGGGTAAAGTCATTCCCAAAAATGTTAATTATTTTTTATTCTTAAACGCCGGATATATCGACAAGCCCCGAATCATGTCATTTTTTTTAGATAAGAACCATTTCTTTGTAATTTAATTCCTATCACCCTGTGCAAACATTCTTATAACGTGATCGAGCCATCATTTTTTATTTTCCCCATCCTTTATTGTTATACACAGAAGCTAGATTTTAAAAAAAAATTGCGCATACTGTATTTTAACTGTCCAACAGCTGGGCTATTTTGTAGCCTCTACGAAATACAACCAATATCGTTTACAAGGAAGTGCTAATTTCCAAATATATTCTAACAATATATTTCATGATTAAAACACGCTGGCGAAGCCCGCGGGTACCTGCTAGTTTAATGTAAACTTGATACTACACACCATACAATTGTAAATTCAAAATTTATTTTTGCCAGGTGTACAAAACGCAAAATCTATTTTTGTTAAGGCTAAAATATTGATTGACATAAAACTTAGATAAATATCGTCGGATCCATTGGAAAACTTTTAATAAAGTGATGAAGAAACTTTAGCAGCACAGAAAAAACGTTTTCAGGACACCATACCGTTTGCTGCGAAACAGGAAGCATCTCTGCAACCAGATGGATTTTTAATTTGCAACGTATGGGACTTGTCGCAAATCCGATGGATACCATCATCAAGACGGTTGCATTGCAACGTGGTGGCGTAGCATGCTAATGTTTTATTGTGTATGGGGCATTAAAAATTAAAAAACTTTAAAGAATAATAAAATAAAGGTGACAAATCTTAATTGTAACTAAGTTTTGAAATAGCTTTTACTTAATATACTGCCAGTGGATTATAGTGGACAGGACCAAGTTCAAAATACATATATGTAAGTAGGTACTTAAGATAGAAATATAATTCTATGAATTTATTGATAGCTAAGTATATAAACAATGTCTCTTACGTGTTTAGGTAATTGTTTTTCTAGTTAATGGTGTTTCACAATACGAGATATTAAAAAAATAATTGAGTCTCGTTTAAAAAAAAATCTTGGAGGCAGAAATGAGTCGATTTAGTGTAATGTTGCTTTTTTTGGTAGCCATAAGCAGGTAAGTTTAATGAGTTTAGGTGCAGTCTTTAAATGGGTACATGTAAGTTTCATTACTATAACCCGGCAAACTCGGAGCATTTAACCGTTATTCCAGAGAGGGACACTACACTTCTTTATTTATATCAAATATTTATAACTATCGTTTGCCCGTTTGTTCTGTTGCTAGAGGCGTCAATGCCGAAAATTAAGTAGCTTCGTATTCATGGGCGTGATTGTGTCAAATATAAAAAAAAACCGGCCAAGTGCGAGTTCGAGGCAGTTGTAACACTGTAATTTTAAAGAATGTTTTTTTCTATGGAGTATTGCAACATACATTAAAAGGTCAAAATGGTACACAATTTTACCGTCCGGGCGGGGCATAAATCGACAACCCGAAGTCGACCTCTGCTGCCAGGCAGTACCAGCATGTGCAATACATGTGCGCGCACATTTTTGTTTTGTTTTTGTGGGGAACTTTTTTCCCAACATTTGATTTCGACTTCTTCATTTTTCGTTCTTTTGACATCTGCGCAGTGGACCAAAATGCGTATCACGCGCAAACCGATCGTGCTAGACATGCGCACGAAATTTTAGGGGATGTTGTTTGGTATCTACATTCGAACCATCCACTTTTAAGAATATATCTCCAATCGTAAAGCTACAACGACGTATCTAACTTGTTACCTTTTTTCGACTTCTTTATTTTTCGTTTTAAATATTTTTTGTTTTTTCTCATCTGCGCAGTAGACCAAAATGCGTACCACACGCAAACCTAGCGTGCTAGACATACGCACGGAATTTTAGGGGATGTAGTTTGGTGTCTACATTCGAACCCATCCACATTTAAGAATATATCTCCAATAGTAAAGCGACAACTACGTATTTAACATTGGAGAACGGAATTCAATATTACATGATATAAAAATCGGGATATGACTCAGGTAACTGATGGAAAAGGTAAATGAAATTAAATTAATATTATATTGTGTCAACAAGTCACAGGTGACAATCTGTTTCATAGTGCAAGTGAAAAGTTAACCTTTAAATCTAATAGACTAAAAAAATTTGAACTATATAAAGGTTGCACACTTTTTTAGTCCTACCTTTCAGGATCCTTAGGGTCTCGAAAAAGAAAACATTTTTACGATCACTAATATTACACAAATCGACAATGCAATGCCAAGGATGAGACTTCATTAAAAAAAACTAAATTTTATTTGGCACACTCGGTACTTCCCTTTTGAATGAATTTCACGTGCACAAACTACGTCTGGTTTTGCCAGGAATCGAGTGCTATGGGCTTAGGCGAGAGGCGAGCAACGGCAGATACAGATACAGCGCGATAAGCAAGTGTCTAGACTAGGAATTGCAATCCCGCACAATGCGGGATCCCGCATCATTTGGTGCCCTGCGGGATCCCGCACCAGCTATGCGGATCCGCATAGCCATAAAAAAGCCGTAAACTTTTAAAAAATAACGCGAAAACGTGAATCTGCCAAATATCCGTGGTATTATAATATGAAAATTAATGAGACTGCTTAGGTATATAAGTATCTTACAATCAAACTAATGTGATTTACTATAAAAACTAGTAAGACATTATCTCAGGTAGAAAAATTATAAACATTTGAAGTTCATTTGCCCCAAGTTACTTGTTAATTTAATTGATAAGTATTTTGACTGATTTATAGGCATAGTAGTATATTTAAGACAGGCTAGACTTTAAATTACATAATTTTGTTGACTGACATACTGTTAATTTATGATATTTATAATAAAAAATTAAAGTTGGTTTAATAATTAATTAAATAAACGTTAATTTATCGAATTTTATAAAATTAAAAAACCTATGCGGGATCCCGCGTATAAACATTTGCAGTTCATTTGCTCAAAGTTACATGTTACTTCAATTGATACGAAATTTGACTGATTTATAGTCATAGTGGTATAGTTAAGAGAAACTAGACTTTAAATTACATAATTTTGTTGACTGACAAACTGTTAATTTTTGATATTTATAATTAAAAATTAAATTTGGTTTAATAATTAATTAAATACACGTTAATTTATCGAATTTTATAAAATTAAAAAACCTATGCGGGATCCCGCGTATAAATATTTGAAGTTCATTTGCCCAAAGTTACTTGTTAGTTTAATTGATAAGGAATTTGACTGATTTATAGTCATAGTAGTATAGTTAAGAGAGGCTAGACTTTAAATTAAATAATTTTTTTGACTGACATACTGTTAATTTTTAAGTTTTATAATAAAAAATTAAAGTTGGTTTAATAATAATTAATTAAATAAACGTTAATTGATCGAATTTTATAAAATTTAAAAACCTATGCGGGATGCCGCGTGTAAACATTTGAAGTTCATTTGCCCAAAGTTACTTGTTACCTTAATTATGAAGAAATTGAATTATTATAGTCATAGTAGTATAGTCAAGAGACCCTAGACTTTAAATTATATAATTTTTTAAACTGAAATACATTTGATTTTTATAATAAAAAATTAAAGTTGGTTCAATAATTAATTAAATAAACATTAATTTATCGAATTTTATTAAATTAAAAAACCGATGCGGGATCCCGCGGGATTAGAACCAATCCCGCAAATGCCCTGCGGGATTTAAAACACTGCGGGATTGCAATCACTAGTCTAGACTAGGTATTGAGAATTTTGCGTTCTGTGAGAAATTCACAATATTTTATGTGGTACGGAACCCTCTATGTCTAGTCGAACTGGCACTTGGCGCTTTTTTTATTCCACATAATCAGGGCAACCCTTATGAAACAAATTATTTTTGTCAAATACCGTATACGCACGTACTTATTTCCGGCGTCGAACCGACCCCAACCCTGACTTATGGTTCATAGTTACTGATTCTTCGGGGTATATTCATTACTATCCGATATATACCACGAACATAGAGAACATGGCGCCATTACATAAATTTAAAGGGCACCAATTTTAGATTTTAGTGCGTTTAAGAAGTTATTAATTGATTGATTAATTGGAAGGTACAACAGGTTAGGGTTTGAACATTCTCTTTATCGCAGCCAAAAAAGTTTATTGTGAACCCTGTTGTACTGGTCCTAGCTAAAAAGATTTGTCACCGTTGTCAGGCTAAGTAATCCTTTCACTAGTTTTATTATATGGAAATTGCTCCATGGGCATCAAGATCCCTCAGGTAGTTTGTAAATCTCTAACGAGTTAATGCCGCGTGTTCACGTACAGCTCTCTTCCCTTTATTGCGTAATATGCAATACAAGACCATTTTATACAGATGCTCCCTTAAAGTGCAGTTACCCGTTATTAGACGCACCACAAGTCATGCTTGATTTCTGTTAAGTTTCAGGACCTTCGTATTTAATGCCTTGGTTGGCGACCTCAGCAATGTCTTGCTTTGCTTTGGCCTTGGAATGCTTTTCAGTAGATCTGGTGTTGTGGTTCAATTCACTCAGCTCGGCCAGACTGCCGCGAATCAGGGTTTTTGTTATCCGCGGGGCCAGTGACCAGTGCAACCAGGAGATCCTGTTTTTTTTTCTAAAGTATCTATGTTTTCATTGCCTTTTATGCCTGTGTTCCAGCACCCACCTATGATGATGTTGATCAAGATTTGAAGACACTGAAGTCAGTCCCACACCAATTGCGAGTTGATCTGGTTACATGTTTTTATAGCTGCCTGACTATTATCAGTTTGTTGATGATGATGTTTTGGCCCCTGTCTGCCTGTCTGTTCTTCTTCAGTTCACCCGCAGACAGACTACAGTATCTAAGGAGATAACTGAGTGCATTTTGACATATAATTTGAATTGGTAATACTTTCAGTTTAACTTGGAGTGCTATATATTTTCTCCTGTCGTATTTTTAATATTTATAGCTCTGTTTCTGCAAAATCTTGTTTTTCGTTTTGAAGGACGCTTATGGCCACGTATTTTGTGTTTTCACTGATGGTTTTTCAACACCTACAGCTCCCAAAATTTTAAAAATGTATTACGACTTTAAAGAGCAGACCTACTTTAAGAGAAACGTTCTATTTATTTTCTGATTACGGCCCATATATCCGTTTGCTTGGATAAAATGAAATTGCTTTTATTTTGTCTTTTTCTAGTGGCAGAAGGGTATGCAGCTGGCTTTTCAGAAATAAACGGTACTTTTCTATTTCACTAGGACTACTTTTTTAAAATGGTACGAAACTTTTACACAGTATATTCCTAATGGAATCTGGCAGACTTTTCGCCAAGGTCTCACTTGGCATTATCAATGCTTACTCGTTGCTGTCAAGTCGTAAACTGATGGACCTTTGTTGGAGTCTGCTTTATGTTTTTGAGTCAGGCCTGGCCTTTTACTCCTTTTCTTTCATCGAATCCTTTTCGTTGTCTGTCAGTAAGGGGGTTGTGTTTCAGCATCTTGTGCTTCTTTCATTATAGTAGGGTTTTTTGTTCAGCATCTTGTGCTTCTTTTGTCGTAGTAGTTTATTCCTTCAGCATCCGCTTTGGAACTTTGTTCTTCACCAATCAGTCAGTTAGTTGTTCTTCGCCACTCATCCAGTTCGTGTGCTGCTTTCTCGTCCTAAGCTCTCGGCCCGAGCGTGTTTGATGGAATCCATCGAGGTAGTTATTGTGACCTCTTCTAAGTTCTTGAGCCGAGCGTGCATAAGGAATCCAATCGAAGTAGTTGTTGGGACTTCTTTAGTAGTATGAGTTGGGCTTACTTTTTATTGCTTCATCATCTTGTGCTTATACAAACATCATACATATATATTCATACCATATTATCATTTGCGAGATAAAGCATGGGCTTGAAGCATTGGTGTGTGGTATCAGTAAATATCAAGATATAACTGAAAAATCCATATATTTCATAATGTCTGCATATAATATTCGAGGGGGCACTGTGGATCTCCGGGGGAGCTAAGCCCTCCGGAGAGATACCTAGGTTCAACACTGAAGAGCAGTGCCCATAACAACTACTGTACTGTTTTTTAACACTTTTTCTGCTTAGTTGTTTGTTATAAAAAGCAAAAACTTTCCAGTTTAGATTTCTCCTTCAAAACCGTATGCCGGAAAAATTCGACAGGCATATCGAATTCTTGCAGGGAAAAGTACAAAATAAAATTTTGATTGCTGGAATAAATTATTTATATATTTTTTCATTCTATACTAAAAAGTCATGGATTTTTAGAATAAATAAGTGAGCAAGAACAATGTTTAAAAATAAAACTAAATCACATAGTAGTAGTTGGCACTAAATACTGCTCTTAAAATATTTAATCTGTTGTTAGTCATAACACCATTGTTTATTGTTATATTTGCTTATTTTTTGGGCAGTTCTTTGGCCGCTAAAAAATTCCCAGATTCTTTTCAATTCGGGACAGCAGGAGCCTCTTACCAAATCGAAGGAGCTTGGAACGAAGATGGAAAGGGATTAAGTATGTGGGATACGTTTGCTCATACTCCAGGTAAAACAATATGTAGACAATTTTACCTCTTCGCAATAAATTATAATTATTTTTTATTAAATGACGTGCCATTATCGCTTATATGTCCGTAACACCCGCTTTACACTTGGGAACTTTTCATATTTGGCAATTTTAATTGCAGCAATTTTTTATTGGTCCAAATCACTGTCTGCGCTTTGCTTTTGACAACGAATTATAATTGTTTCCGATAAATAACTGCGAAAATTAAAATTGCTACTAATAAAAATTCGCCAAGTGCAAAGCAGGTTTAAGAACAGTGCTAAAAACTGACATCTTTTAGACATAAACAATGATAAGTCTACTCTTCAAAGGCGTGGAATAATAAAGGGCAAAATTTATCAAATACAAGTTCTTACAAAAAAATTAAGCAACATATGACGATGTTATGAAAGTGGTAGAAAATAATATCATAAACCAAAATTATTGCTCAATGTTTTGTTATATACTTTTCAAATCCACACTATCTTATGGCATAATAGGATGGGGAATAATTGCTTATGATACAACTCTAAAAGGTTTTAAAACAACTTAAAGGTGTTGTTACATATACGCCTAAATACCTGGCGCCTGTGCCAAAATGGAGGTATAATAAGGCTTATCAAAACATTTTCATTTAGATTCACTAACAAGGTTTAAGATTTAGTATTGGTTCAACTCAAGATCTTCCAGGATGGCTTTAGAAGTGGCTTCAGCACAATCAACCACATACACACATTAAGGGAAGTCATTAGTCGAACAAGCGAATAAGAAATACCACTGACACTAGCCTTCCTAGACTTCGAGAAGGCGTTCGACTCGAAATATCCCAAAGCTTTAATAGAAGCCCTAACTAGTCAAGGTGTCGACAAACCGTATATAGAAACCCTGGCAAACATACAAAGAAGTCAAAGCCAGAGTCATAATATACGAAGGATCTCCGGAATTCCCCACTAATAAAGGAGTACGACAAGGAGACACAATATCTCCAAAGCTCTTCACGGCAACACTTGAAGAAATCTTCCGTAAGCTAGACTAGGACAACAAAGGTTATGCATAGACGGAGAACACCTCAACCACCTAAGATTCGCTGATGACATTGTACTAATCGCCAAGACCTGATGAACTTCAACAGCAAATTGGCGAACTAAATACAGCATTCAATAAAGTAGGTTTGAAGATGAACCTAGCCAAAACCAACAAAATATACAATGAACTGGTAGACAAACAAGACATACTAGTAAGCAACACCATACTGGAAGTAGTAGAAAAATACATATACCTGGACCAACTTATACACATCTTGGGATCTCTACTACCAGAAATCAATAGGAGAATGAAGCTAGCATGGACAGCATTCGGTAGAAAGTCAATCATATTCAAATCTAGAATACCACTCCACCTAAAGAAGCGAACGTTTGATCAATGTATACTACCAGTCATGACATACGGATGCGAAACCTGGATACTAAAAACAGACATAACAAGAAAACTCCAGGTAGCACGAAGGGCTATGGAACGATGCATGCTACGAATAAGCATAGGGATAAGAGAGAAAACTCAGGTAATAGACGTCATCCACTGGATCAAGTACCTAAAATGGCAATGGGAAGGACACTTGGCGAGAAGAACTGACCATAGATGGACCACGAGAATTACACAATGGTACTCCAGAGGCGTAAAAAGACCAAGAAAATGTCCAAATTTGAGATGGGACCATCATATAAAGAAAGTATCATGACTAACCTGGGCCCGCAGAGCCAACAATAGACAATGGGCCGAAATGAAAAATGAATAGGGAGGCTACACCATAATTGGAAATGGTTAAAAAAACTGGAAATGATGACGATCATGATGATGATGATATATATAATAGCAAACCTCTATAATAAGCCCTGTATTAGTCCATGCCTTGTAAAAATAGACATACCTAGTGGTTATGAAAAATGAAACATATTTTGCAGCTAATTAGTTCATAAATCAGTCGAATACGAGATTTGGCTAACGTATATAGATCTATATGTTACTCATTACAAAAACATACTGAATCTATCTATAAATAGTTCTTCAATAACTATGTTAAATAAAGATATTTAATAATTATTTGCAATTATTGTAATATTCGTATTAGTTTAAATCAAACTGTTTTGGTAATCTAGTAAATATATTATAGGTAAAATTAAAAATAATGACACCGGAGACGTAGCATGTGACTCTTACCACAAATACAAAGAAGACGTACAGATCTTAAAAGATCTGGGAGTACAATTGTACAGGTAAAACCTTTTAACTTATATTTTGAAAAACTTAATATAAGTGTTATATTATATTTACATACTTGTATATAAATTTTTTCAGATTTTCCATTTCATGGCCAAGAATATTGCCCGATGGAACACCAAATAAAATCAACCAACCTGGTATCGAATATTACTTAAATTTGATAAACGTAAGTCTAAAATAACACACCGTTAAATTCACTTAATGATATCTGCTAGTATTAAAAAAAATGTAATCTTTAAAATAATACTCTAACCTAATATTTAGATAAAACGCAGGTATGTCTAACGTGAAAAAATAAATACATGTTTTACTGTATTTCTGTATTCCTTTCGTTATTGTTATTTATAATTTTCTATTTGTTAATTTTCTGTATTTCGAAATTTTAGTATTACAAATCACACCTATCATTATACCATTTCTGTTTTTTTAGGAGTTGAAATCGAATGATATCGAACCTGTAATAACTCTTTACCACTGGGATCTACCTCAACATCTATCAGATTTAGGAGGATGGCTGAACCCACAAATTGCAGACTATTTTGCCGAATTCGCCAGAATTGCTTACCAGAACTTTGGACCATATGTCAAACACTGGGTGACTTTGAACGAACCTAGCACTACTTGCTCTGTTGGATACGGCTATGTAATTATCGTAATAAAACATCAATAACTGAGTAACGAAATTAAAAATTCGACAACGCAGTTTTGAGCTTTGCTAAAATCGCTTGCACGGGTTCATTTAAGTAGAAACTATCCCACCAAAACCATACATATCAAAAAACAGGCCAAGTTCTCGTCAGGACTGTGTGTTTTATTATCTAAAAAAAAGTAACTGAAATGTAAAAATTATGCCAAGTTCCTTGCCTACACGTTATTTTATTAGCAGTGTTTTGATAAACACAGAAAAATATTTTTTATATATATTTACAGACCAAACTTGGCAAGTTTTCATTAAAGAACTCAGCAATATTGAGACCCTTAAGAACTTGCGAAGTTGGTCTGTAAATTTGTCAATCACCCAATATTTTTCTGTGATTATCAAAACACTGCTAATAACGTGTAGGCAAGGAACTTGGCATAATTTTTACATTTCAGTTATTTTTTTCAGATAACAAAACACACAGTCCTAGGCCTGTTTTTTTACATGTATGTTTTTGGTAGGATATGTGTATAGGTACTCCATGTAAAAATTTTTAATAATGGAGTTTTGTCGAAGAGGTTTATTCCTGGTATATCTGTTTGTTGCGATTATCATAAACTAGAGGTATTTGAAAATAAATCAGAAATTAAAAAAAAATTGTGTTTCCGCCCGGGATCAAACCGGAGACCTTCTGCTTGTTAGGCGGATGTGGTAACCACTACACTACGTACATACATAACTTTCTAAAGCAGAAGTCGCTACCTATTGTGTGTCAGAATCCGCCATCATGTTGGATTTTCCGCCATATTGAATTTTTACTGATTTTTCTCGTAATTATCACCTTAAACACTATCTATGTTCCAAATTTCAAAGCTCTAGCTCGATTGGAAATATCCTATATTTATGATGATCTAGAACTAGAACCACTTCAGGATTTTGTCGGTAGAGTTCTGTATTACCCTGTATATTTCCTGGATAACTCTCTCGAAACTTCGTTCTGACTTATACACCATCATACTCCTTGTCGTGAAACTGTGTCATTAGCCTTTTCTAGGTTAATTAAAATCACATGCGATACTTTCAGATCCTCCTATTGCTGTTCCAATATGTGTCCGTTGTACTGTACAGAAATTTAAACTGCGCGTCTCCTATTGATGTTTCTTTAAGCTACAGATTTTGAAGACTGTCGGTTGGCGTGATATGACCGCGGCCAAAGTCGATCCAAATCCAGTGCAAGAGATCAAAATGACGGCGGCTTTGTCGTTGCGTCGGTCCATTTGGTTCTCTGGTTTGCTCAAGTTACACTTGTCAGTTTAACACTTTTGATTGTCAAACAAAACCGGACTAACGTTGGAGAATTTGGCCTATAATGACATCATATCAAATTCGGATCGCATTAAATCCTTGTAATGTTAAATGATAAATATACGGACCAGGAAAAAAGAAATCCTTCTTTTCAAAATGTAGATTGCAGACATTGATATATTTAGAGACCGGTATTCCAATGAGAAATACTCTACGCCATTTTGTCAACATCTCATCTTTAGGAGAATAATGAAAATATATTTTCTCGACACTACGAAAATCGTGAAAAAAAAATTAAATCCTTAAAAACAAAGTAAAAAACTGAAGTCGAAACGTCTTTGCGTAACTTGGGCAGGTTTGCTTATGTTAATTATCACTGATAACTAACTTTGAATATTTATCATATTCAAAATTTAAAACTAATATTTCCTAATACTGATCAGGCTATACTGGTTCATCCTGAAAAGTACCAGGAAATACTAGTACGTCCTAGGAAAAACGCAAGCGTCCTAACAATGGTAGTAAGTTTTAGTATATCCTAGGCCAAACTAGTATATCCTGAATTTGGATGTTGCCTGTAGCATATGCATATTACATACATATTATAAACGTCATTTTTAATTAATATTCCGGCTTTCCGTGAACTATTATGATAATTACTTTTTAACGATTAACTAATTAATCAACTAATCACTTTTCTTCCATTTTTTAATCTCTCTCTTAAACACAGCCTCTGGTTCCTCTCGAAGAAGTGTCCAACAGTATTCCGCGAACATTGAAACATTCCACTTCCCTTGGTAGCTTCTTTCCATATTTCCAATTTATTGATAGAATTGTTCTCCATATTCGTCACTAACGTCTCCACAGTTTTCGGGAGTGGGAGTGTAGAAAATATATTTTTAATGACATATTATTACACGCCATATTTTCATAACCTTTTAGAAGTTTGTCTACAATCTCAAAATACAACTCATAGGCTTTCTTAATTAAAGGAATTATATTTCGTTTTTGGCTCTTAAAGGTAACAACTCCACAAATATAACAAAAATTGCTTGGCTTATTAGCACACTCGCGCGCCATGTTGATATAGTTTACTTATACCTAAGACACTAAACGATACGACGCCGAGCGAAGGTTGAAATCAGACTTAACCAGGTAACTAACTTATGCATTTACTAGATTTTGCTAGCGTAGACAGGAACAAACCAATTGCAATATAGACAGGCCTATCTAATGCTAAATGTTTATTACCATTATAAAAACAAGTTACTGCCTGTATCATAAAAACCAGACCTCGGCAAATATTTTGGCCGCCGGATTTGTGACGAGCAGATCAAAATCTATAAGACTGAGCTATTTTTATTACAGACCTTTTTTGATGTTGACTAGTGTTATAGGACCAATAATGTTGTCTCTACCCTAACTTGGTACTTTTTTTGTGTATATGATATTGCAGTAATACTAATACTTTTTTATTAGGGTACGCATGCACCAGGACTGTCCCTGCCTGGAGACGGTATATACCAGTGTGCTTATGTCCATCTGCTAGCTCATGCTAAAGCTTACAGAATCTATGATGAGGAATTTAGGGCAGCACAAGGAGGTAAATAAATCAAGATCTTCATTACCAATGAGTTGACAGCGACAGAGCGTGCTTCTGACCCTATCGTTGTACGATTAGGAGCTTTAATTTAGTTTTCCGAATTGAAGTTTATCCTTTAGTTTCTAGAATAAATCAATCTAAAAATATCCAAAGGAAGTTATAAGACCTAAAACACAGCCAAGTTCAAAGTTATTGTGAATAGCTGTTTAAATAATATGGGAATTATAAAAGCAAATAGGGTGAATCATTTACAAATTAATTTAAAATTATAGCTGAATCTGGAAAATCAATAGCAGGACTCATCTGCTTGAAGCGCGGGCTACTGACGATGAGTCATACTTTACAATTTTTAGTTCAGAGCATAGCAAAAGCTCCAAACAACTCTTAGTATGACTTAACGTTTTAGCAAATCAGGTTAAAACCAGTCCAATATTATTTAGTGTAGGTTTTTTAGGCGCTTTTACACTTTTTTGTAACACAAAGTAAACATTCAAAAAATCAATACAACTTCGAACTAAGTGAAATAGTCGGGGCCGTATTAGAAGAAGTATGTACATTTTTCAATAAACTTTTGATCGAATATTAAAAAAATAATAAAATGCAATGCGATATAAATATATTTGCATTAAATAAATTGAAATAATAATATAGGATATATTACTTATTAATGTAAATTTTATGAAGAGGAAAAGTTTGTGTTCTTTGCATAAGTTGTAGAGTTTTTATGTGACTATTTGTTGAACTACAAAAAAGTACAGGAGCTTATAATTTATTCAAAAGCATCATTTTTTAGCTTGTCGCCCTATTTATTGTTCTTTTTAGGAACAGTATCATTAAACATTAACGCTGGTTGGACTTATTCGAAAACTAATAGTTCTTTGGATCTCGAAGCACAGGAAAGAGCTCTTGCATTTGGTGTAAGTATAAATCAAATTACAATATTGTTATTAGTACAAAATCATAATTTTCCGGAACCCAGTGCTGAATTTGCTAGGATTGTACACTTCTTTCGGCAATGAAATTTAAATATAAGCTTTAGAACTTTCTTTTCTGCTTCTTTAATTACGAATTTTAAAATTTTCCTTTAAAATTGTAAGAAAATTTTGAGCCATAAAAAAATCTAAATTTCCAAAAGCTTTTGAAAAATTAGAGAGTATCTCTTTATAACATTATAAGATGAATCTAACTCTTGGAATTAGTTTTGCTTTCTTTGGAAAATTATGGTGCTTTAAAGAAGGAAGGTGGTAGACAAGCTCCACGGAAGGTGGTAGACCAGGTTAGAAGGTTATGACCAGGTTAGAAGGAAGGTGGTAGACCACTCCACACATCCACTTGAAGGGCTAGTTGTTAGCTCTGAGTGTGTGACTCGAACTGCATTTATACTGTGTATTTGGAATATCTCCAACTTTAGAGAGACGTAGAAATATAAACCTTAAGGCTACATACATAGAACATCTAAATATAAGAAAATTTGCCATTTTAGGTGGGTCTTTGGGCACACCCTATATACAAGGGTAACTGGCCCCAAATTGTTATCGACAGAGTAGCAAATAGAAGCAGATTAGAAGGATATTCATTCTCCAGGTTACCAGAGTTTACTCAAGAAGAAATCAAATTAATAAATGGAACTAATGATTTCTTTGCTCTCAATCTGTAAGTTTATTTTTGGCATTTTTCAGATACTTCACTCATGTGGTTTACTTAGGTTAACAATAAAATTATTTCTAAAAGATTACAGAAACGTTCAAATATTCAGTGTATTGACTTTCTATCTATTTTTTTGCGTTAAAACTTATAAAAGTATAGCATCTGAAAAAAGTATAGGTATCTGACAACCAAATCTTTTTTGAAAATATTTTAGATACATTTTAAACTAAGTAGGAAGTATCACTGCCATGGGCTTTCATAGAGTAAATTTCCGAGGGGGGGGGGGTTCAACCAGCAAAAAACCGTATGTTTTAATAGACATTTTAGGGCAAAACTATTATTGTCATGAATTTTTTTGTGGAAACTGACCCCAGTGGGGCAACTGCCCTCCACCCCCTTGCCCCCTATGCACACATGATCATTGCTGTTGATTTATGGCAAAATTTAATCATTTGCAATATATGTTCTCATTGCATACGCTCTGACAAAATATCATTTTTCAAGCCTGCTAAAAGAAAAAAACAAGGCACCGCCGATTTGCACCCCCCAGGAGCCATCAGTTCAAAGCCCGTGCCGTACTAACTAATCCGCTTAGTAAATCTGTTTATTAACTGCCTACTTATATTTGTTCAATTATTGGTCATTTAAAGCAGATTCCCGTGGATTAACATTTTTATATTGTGCCTTATTTCTTATTAAACCAACCAATATTTAAACTTCCTTGGTGTCAAAAAGTTGTATAATAATAAATGGCACTGCTCTATCTCCATCCATTACTCAGTATTACGCAAATAATCATTAATTCATATTTTTATTTCAGATATACTAGTTCCATTGTACAGTGGATTCCTGATGTTGACATAGGTACACCAATGTTTTACTTCGATGAAGGTAATAAAAATCGCGACGCCAACCCTTTTAAGAATAATGCAAACCTCTCCATTTTACATAATAAAATATGACCTTCTCTATAGGTACATTAGGTAGTGTAGATCCAACGTGGCCCACCAGCGCATCCTCGTGGCTATTTTCTGATCCTCCAGGAATACGATATATGTTAAATTATTTGAGAGATACTTACAACCCTCCAGAAATAATAATTACCGAAAATGGGTGGTCAGACTTGGGAGATTTGGATGATCAAGGCAGAATCACATATTTTAAGGTATTGTAGCCTTCCTGATAGGAATTTAATATCCCGATCCACTAACATTGAAAAACTGTATATTTTGACAATTACGGGCCTAAAATGATATTTACATATGTGTGTAATTTACAAGCAGAATAATACAACAATTCAGTTTGTCCTGTAAATAATTCACCGTCCATTAATTTATGTTAAATATCCTAGACCGAGGTGGTACCACCCCACACATCCTCTTAAATGGCTGGTGAAATCCCAACGGATGTTTCCAGCTCTGGAGGTGTGAGTCGATTCCCCAGTACACCAACGGTACATAGTACTTAGACCTCGGTTATCGTGGGCTGTCAGAAGATAATATATATATATATATATATATATATATATATATATATATATATATATATATATATATATATATATATATATATATATATATATATATATATATATATATATATATATATATATATTAGGTCGTTATAGCCGGGGGTCGTTATATCCGATAATATAAAAAAACGCTGCCTATATTGGATTTATGGTATGTAATTTATTTTAACACTTTTAAACTACATACATACAATCTACTTACATAATTACATAGGCTTATAAAAATAAGTAGGTAGGTAATTTTACTTTATGTTGTTTTACAATTTTCATAATTAACACGCTCAAGTCTTTGGTCAACGATGGAAATACTGTTTAATAATTTTTGGTCATCTAAACCTTCACAAGCAACAAATTTTTTTAAAAGTGAAACTGCGTCTAGAGCCTCGGCACATGGTGGCACTGGACACATATTCTCTTCTTCATCGTCGGTTTCTTCTACTGTTTCGCTTATATCGTTCTCAATGTTCTTAACAATATCAGCTTCATTTAAGTTTTCCCAGGTTTCTAATTGTTCATCAACGTTTATAAGATTCGAAAGTTCATTCTCGGTCGTTATTGTAGTATTAATAAGTTGCCTAAGTTGGGCCAAGGGAATGTTGTCTTCTTCATCGGAATCATTTTCCTCCTCCGTTGGTTCATTTGTTGTATGTTTGCTACAACCCGCATGGCGGAAACAACCCTGAATTGTTTTGGGTGTTACCTTTTCCCAAGCAGCAGATACCATTACAACAGCATCTACGCGTGTTATAGCAGCTTCTTTTTCAAGTTCTATATTTTTAATCGTTTCCAAAAGTTGCATTTGACGATAGTGGGTCTTTAATGAATTAATTACACCTTGATCCATAGGCGTTGAAGCCATATAAGAGTACCTACTCGATCAATAAACTAGAGACAAATGATTACGCTTTGCTCATGACTGCAGTGTACATACATAAAACTCTGAGACTCCCCTGCATCGCTCGGGTATTCCCGGATTTCACGTCACTGTATTGGCTAAAACTTGTCGAACTGTAACTGGCGCGTCGTTACAACCGGAGAAAAAGAGCAAGCGCAAAAGAATTTTCGTCACTATAAGCGGCTTCGTTGTTATAGACGAAGTTGTTATATCCGAATGTTTTTATGTTGATTTACATAGAATTTCAAACAATGGTCTATAATGTGGTCGTTATATCCGGATTTTCGTTATAAGCGGTGTCGTTATAAACAGCTTTTACTATATATATATATATATATATATATATATATATATATATATATATATATATATATATATATATATATATATATATATATATATATATATATATATATATATATATATATATATATATATATATATATATATATATATATATATATATATATATATATATATATATATATATATATATATATATATACATATATATATAACAAATAGAAATTTCTTGTCAGTACTATATATAAACTAGAAAGAACAATATCGGCTAATTGGACTGTGGAAGTGTGTTCCTCTTTTTGCATCAAAGTACGGGGAGTCCAAGAAAATGGACAACCCCTGGCCGGGTAGACCATGACAGCTGTTTCGTCCTTGTTAGGACTCATTCAGACAGCCATATCCCAGTCGCATCGAGGCAAACGACGCTACTGTATCTTAAATCCGTTTTGCAGAACACAAGCAGGAAATAACATACCATAACGCCACCTAGCGGGTGCTGGCTCTAATGCAAAAAGCAGAACACACTGAAAAGGTAAAAATCTAAGGTTGAACACGGCATCTCTAGCTTGTCAGAGAACGCATTTTTCGCAATTTCGCCCAACTTGTCCGCACCATTCGCTCAGTGCAAGGCGGGAGTCACGACGTCCTCACCAGAAAGACGTGTAAATCCTTAACAAAAGGCCAAGTAAAATAAAACAACAAATAGAAATTTCTTGTCCGTACTATATATAAACTAGAAAGAAGAATATCAGCTCATCGGACTGTGGAAGTGTGTTCCTCTTTTTGCATCAAAGTACGGGGAGTCCAAGAAAATGGACAACCCCGGGCCGGGTAGACCATGACAGATGTTTCGTCCTTGTTAGGACTCATTCAGACAGCCATAGCCCAGTCGCATCAAGGCAAACGATCGTAAACGTATCTTAAATCCATTTTGCAGAACACAAGCAGGAAATAACATACCATAACGCCACCTAGCGGGTGCTGACTCTAATGCGGAAAACAGAACACACTGAAAAGGTAAAAATCTAAGGGTGAACACGGGATCTCTAGCTTGTGAGAGAACGCATTTTTCGCAATTTCGCCCAACTTGTCCGCACCATTCGCGCCGTGCAAGGAGGGAGTCACGACGTCCTCACCAGAAAGACGTGTAAATCCTTAACAAACGGCCCAAGTAAAATAAAACAACAAATAGAAATTTCTTGTCCGTACTAAATATAAACTAGAAAGAAGAATATCGGCTCATCGGACTGAGGACGTCGTGACTCCCTCCTTGCACTGCAAGTGTTCTGCAAAACGGATTTAAGATACAGTAGCGTCGTTTGCCTCGATGCGACTGGGTTATGGCTGTCTGAATGAGTCCTAACAAGGACGAAACAGCTGTCATGGTCCACCCGCCCCGGGGTTGTCCATTTTCTTGGACTCCCCGTACTTTGATGCAAAAATAGGAACACACTTCCACAGTCCGATGAGCCGATATTCTTCTTTCTAGTTTATATATATATATATATATATATATATATATATATATATATATATATATATATATATATATATATATATATATATATATATATAACTTAAATATCCTTACCAGTTATAATAAAAATTGCAACACCCAGAAATAATGTATCAACCAAAGTCGCTTTACATGCTTAGGTCTAGCAGTAGTACATACTTTGTTATATTTATTTCTAATCATTTTGGTTGTTTGTTTTATTACTAACCTGATTTTAACGGTAATGCCGTGAAAACGTACAGTTCGTGTCTGGAGAACGCCCAGCTCACGAGTTTGTGACCGATTACTAACCTGATTTTAACGGTAATGCCGTGAAAACGTACAGTTCGTGTCTGGAGAACGCCCAGCTCACGAGTTTGTGACCGATATGTTCAAAAAGTATATCCGTTCGGAGGTGTTAGGGTGGAATTATAATGAAGGCCAAACGGAGTTGCATGTTTTTGAACGTACAATCACGGGTGAAATTTATGGTCAAGACAAAATTAGCAACAGTAAATGATTACTGTTGGAATTTCAACCCCAATTTCACATTCCTAGATGATAACGCTTGCCCACATAGAGCCAGGGTAGATCCAGGAAAGATTAGAGCAAGTAGCTATACCCTACAGCCCTACATCCAACGTATTAAAAACGTGCTGATGCATCAGGATAATGCGCTGCCTAATATCCCTCGTGTGACTATGGCTCATATAGAACAACTTAATATTAATGTGCTGCGTTGGTCCCAACGCTCTCCTGACCTTTCCCCAATCGAACATGTATGGGACATAGTACAAAGACTCACCAGATTCCCTTACCCATAATATACTTTACAGAGGTGAAGGATAAAGTTCAAATTGCATGGAATACACTGCCTTAAGAAGACATAGATTATTTGCTCAAAAGCATACCCAGACGTAAATTTTTTTCTACCTTGCTGCTGCTCGCAGGGTAGTAGATCAACCCCCGAAATTTTAATCATTGATGACATGTCCGTATTATCAGGGCAGAAGCTATTGAAGTAGAATGGGCTTATCCAGTAAATTTTTTTATTTCATAATACAACAAGCTTATCCCCAGAAGATTAGAACTTTTTCTGATCGAATTCACACTTAATTAGTAAACGCGAAGATGGCGTCTGCATTGGCACCGCTGCAAAAATTTTGAGACTAACTTTGCCAAAATGACACTTGTCAAAAACCTTATCCCCCTTATGGGATCATGGCAGTGTTCCGTATCCTTAATTGTAATTACCACGTTGTCCGTTTAATTCAGTTGTTTTTCGTGGGATGACGTCAAGCTGGAAACTGAATGTTTTCAATTTTGTCGAATTTGAAACGTTAAAATTTTAGTTAATATCCCTCCAACCCACGTCATTTTTTGTGTGTGTTTCTCTATTAACTGATTGTGCAATAATATACACAAAATTATTGAAAACGCGAAGTCACTAAACAAGTCCATTGTTGGCAAAGATATCAATATTTAATGAGGAAGCAATTAAATATAGGTACTTTTTTCAACTCTGTTGCGTTAAATTCTAACCAGTTTAATTTTAGTTAACTTGAGCAAGCAAACAAAAATCCTTTCAGACAGACACTTGAGTCAGTTCTTAATATCTCTAGTTTCCAACAATTTGACGTTAAGCAACTCTACGCCTACCACAAAAGAAATCTTGTTCATACTTGTTTCAAGTACATTTTGTCGTTGTTCTTAAATGTTTGTTAAGTCTGTATATATATTTTTAGGGATACTTAAGTAACATTTTGGATGCCATATTAGAAGACGGAGTAAACGTTACTGGTTACACCCTTTGGAGTGTTATGGATAATTTTGAATGGGCTGAAGGCTACTCGTAAGTAAAAGTTTATTGTGCCATAGACTAATATGCCATCTTCAGAAGGTGTGGGAAGGATAATGAGACTCCCCTACACATATTATGCCAGTACACAAACTTTTAGGATGAAGGCACAGGTACATACTTCGAGGTACACGATCCGATACCTCAAGAGATCGTGTAAAAGTAAGGGGGCGCAATAAGTCATAGACTTAAGAACAAAACACATTCCAAATCAGATTGGATAAGGTCAGATAAGCCATAAATAACAGTGCTCCTAAACAACAATTTTACTTTCAATAATTAAGAAGAATCAATCATACACAGATATGTTGTAAATTACGTCTAAAGGTCTGTCATATATAATAAATATGTTAAGGGATAAGGCGTCTTACACACATAAGAATTTCGAATTTTAAAAAAAAAATCATTATGATTGATAATGATAACAAACTAAAAAAGGGTATGACTTTTTGCTTTTAAATTAAAATTTTTTAAATCATGAATATTTGAAAGTTGAGAAATGGCAATTTTGGGTAACTTCAGCTCATTGCAGGGCGTTTCAAACTTTTACAAACAAAATTTTACAGATGATTCTTCGAAAGTAAACACATTTTTTTATATTTTTATTTTTATTTCTAGGCAAAGATTTGGCATAGTTCAAGTAGATTTTAACAGTCCAAACAGAACTAGAACTTACAAGAGCTCTGCAGAGTGGTATAAAAGAGTTGTTGCTGCCAGAGAAATAGTAGACTGAAACAAAAAAATGTATAAATGTAAATTTAACATTATTAAAGTTTGACAAACAGTAAAGTAGTGTTTCTGTATGGCATAGAACGACAGCTAACTCGGTTTAAGTGATTTAGAAAATAGTAGTTCCTGGGATTAGACAGTTTCAAAACTTTTCAAAGTTTCGCCTTTGATTAAGGAAGCATCTGCAGAAGTCTCCAGGAATATTTAATTTATGTGGACATTATTTTGTAGTCTGAATATATAAATATGTTAATTATGTATGTTTGATTCGTTGTTGTATCTCTCTTTTACAGGAAATTCAGTCATATTAGCAAAGGAAGGCTTTTATTATATATATATATATATATATATATATATATATATATATATATATATATATATATATATATATATATATATATATATATATATATATAATATAAATATACCTAAATAAATACTTGACCTTGGGTTATTTTCCATTATTAAACCAGACGTTAGCCGAAACTAACAATGTGATAAACCAATATGTTCAATTTCTGGAACGTAAAAAATTCTTTACATTAACGGTGGGCAAAATTGAAATGATAAGAAAACATAATTTTTTTGACCGCAAGTTTTGGAAAAGCTATTGTCTTGAAACATTTTTACCATCACGTGTAGCTGAAATTCTGACAGAGGATACTATGGAAATGATAAATAAGTCCGGTGATCAGTACACGTTAAATTATTTGGGGCAAAGCTCACATGTATTATCTGGCGGGAATACTAGAGCATTATTACACTTTGGTTGTTTGTAATATTTTGTTGATTAGGCTATTTTAATGTTCATTAAATATGTGATAAAATAGCAGTTGTTAGGTATACATCGAAAATCACATACACACACCTACGCACGCATAATTAGTATGAAACATTAATTTAATAACCAACCAAGGGCGTAGCCAGGAATACGCTCGGGGGGGGGGGGGGGGGGCAACCAAAAGTTATCCTTAAATAACATTTAAAAAACTCATAAATTATTTTAAGAAATGTTGGAAGTGGCCGCCATTAACAGCTCTGCAATATCCCAGACGATCAATAAATTCTTGCTGTACATTTTCAACAGTATCTGGAGAAATATTCCTAATTACATTACGAATGTGCTCTTTAAGAAAATCAAGTGTGCATGGTTTAACTTTATACACTTGGTTTTTAACGTAACCCCAAAGAAAATAGTCCAATGGGTTAAGATCGGGTGACCTAGGTGGCCACTCTAATAAATCCACGTCTGCCTATCCACCGGTTTGGGAAAACATTATTTAAGAATCTCCTAACATTCACAGCATAATGTGTGGGAGCACCATCCTGCTGAAACCATAAGGCTATTCTTGGCATGTCTGGATATTTTCATCGGGATATAGTGTCGCTAATACTGGAATCAAGTAATTTTCTAAAAAGTCATGATATCGGTCTCCCGTCAAAGACCCTTCAGAAAACTACTTGTCTTATTATTCTCTGTGATCAATAATCCCAACCCATACATTCACTTTTTCATAGTTTTGAGAATGACTGTCCCTAAACCAGTGTGGATTTTCTCATAACCAGTACCCAAAATTATGCCTATTTGCTTGTCTGTTCAAGCATAACGTTGCCTCGTCTGGGAAGCCTACCCATTTGACTATTCTATATTCTAGGATTATTATTTAGTTCCATCATAGTTCCTCAAAACTGATTTCTGCGGTCTAGGTCATCTTCAAGTAGCTCTCGCACTTATTGAATTTTGTCAGGGTGCCACTTTTCTTTTTTTTTTAATTTTGATATAGTCGAGCTATAAATTGTATTATTTAAAGCCACTTGATTACTTGACATGTTCGGATTACTGTATAATGAAACCAGAATATCCTGTTTTTCATTAGGCCAAGTCGACCATATTTAGTAATATCCTTAACAGTACTGATCTCTCTCCACTCGCATTAATTCTACTGATTGTAGATTGCATTACAGGTTCTCTGTTGTGATATTTAATGTTACTCGAACTTCTTGCCTCATAAGAAAGTTGTGTAGAATTGTCTGTAAAATCCAAATATACCATAATATACAGGGGTTTAATTTAAAAAAGTAACGTTGACGTAGTATCTCATTTATGTATCATTCACAATAAGAAACAAAATGCAAAAATAAAAATTTGCAAAAAATTGAGGATCAATTCTCTAACCACCTGAAAATTCCTTATATAATAAGGATTTCAACAAATAATGGTAAAACAGCTATTCTTCGGGCTATATGCCCCTCCGAGCGCTGAATTACATACCAAAATTTGCCGTATTTTCTTCTAACACAGTAAGATAAGAAAATACTAATGTTTCGAATGCAAGAAACTACCAGGAAGAAGGAAGCTTTTTCTTTAGTTAGAATGTCGTCACTTGCAGACCGGTTTCGAACTCGTTGGTTCTCACCAGTACAGGATATACGAACATACCAACCTTCCCAAAAAGTAATTTCTTAAAGCTACAATGTCGTACTGCATAAGCAGTGAGACACAAGCAGCGCCATCCATTAGCAGTTTCAAGCAGTCGGAGTAGAGTTTACCGTAAGGTACAATTTTTAAAAAATATGAATGAAGTCTACTTGTCAGGGGTACATATAAACATGCAAAAAATTGAGAATCAATTTTCTAACCACCTGAAAATTCCTTATACAATAAGGATTTCAACAAATAATGGTAAAGCATCTATTCTCCGAGCTATATGCCCCTCCGAGCGCTGAATTACATACCAAAATTTGCCGAATTTTCTTCTAACACAGGAAGATAAGAAAATACTAATGTTTCGAATACAAGAAACTACCAGGAAGAAGGAAGCTTTTTCTTTAGTTAGAATGTCGTACTGCATAAGCAGTGAGACACAGGCAGCGCCATCCATTAGCAGTTTCAAGCAGTCGGAGTAGAGTTTACCGTAAGGTACAATTTTTAAAAAATATGAATGAAGTCTACTTGTCAGGGGTCAGGGGTACATATAAACGCAAAAAATAGAGAATCAATTCTCTAACCACCTGAAAATTCCTTATACAATAAGGATTTCAACAAATAATGGTAAAACAGCTATTCTCCGAACTATATGCCCCTCCGAACGCTGAATTACATACCAAAATTTGCCGTATTTTCTTCTAACACAGTAAGATAAGAAAATACTAATGTTTCGAACAAAGAAAATAAAAGGGTTTGAGAAAAGACGCAACAGTGTATTTCCGTCGAAACACGAATATCAGCTGTTTTCAAGTGGGCTGAATTGCAACACTGTTTATTAACCAAAATGACAGATCTGTGACAGATCCTTGTGTCAAAAACTGTTGGCAAAACAGCTAACCTCTTTACCGACTGAGATAACTTTGCGCGGAAAACCCATTCAAAATTTTCTTAAAATTTACTAAAGGTAACGCTTAAGCAACGCACAAAAAATAGTATTGTTCTCAAAAGTTGTATTGTGTTCTAAAGACCTACTTAAACATTTGACTTATTCACAGTAATCTATACCAGGGATAATTAGCAAGTAGTTTGACTTACCCGATAAAACAATTTCCCAAAGTTAAGAGAAAAATAGGTAATCTTTATTTTTGTCAATGTTTTTCCTACTTATACCTGTTATTCAGTAACATACAATGAGTAATACATTTAAAAGACCTTTAGAACTCATTAAGAATTTCGAGAACCACACTAAATTTCAGTACGATGCTTAAAGCGTTACCTTACATTTAATTTAGAATCTTTTCAGCTTAACATTTTGAACGATGTTTCAACCCTAATTATTACATTTTAACGTTAATTAAACATATGACTTAATTAAAAATCTTGATCTGTAACATGTTTCTCAAAATTTTTAATCCAGTACTAAATTTAATTGACATTTAGGCAGCGACATCAACATGAGTGCTGTCACATTAGTCTAATTACTTTAATTCTTGATCAAATTGTCTGTGCAACTGAACTAAGACTCTTTAAATGAAGAAAGGGCAAATAAAATCCAAAAGTTAGAAAAAAGTAAAATTTATTTAAAACAAGCTAAAATTGGAAATCATAAACAAAAATCCAATTGAATAATAATAATAAATGCTTTTGTTTTTGGTAACAATTAACTACATATACATTTTGTTTTCGATAAGTACCAAATATTAATATTATATCTATACGAGTACATATTTTGCGCAGCAGCATCTTCAAGTGGCCTTTTTTCATCTTTAGTAGTTCTTCAAATTTTTGGTTACGTGGTACAAAATTATAAAAAATTGGTACAATACAGTGCTAAATAATAAAATATTGCTCTCAAATTCAAAAACTAGTTTCCTTCATCCCAATAGCAATTTAAATACAACAAATAATGCTAACCTCAAACTCCACATAATATGAAATAATAAGTTTGGTAATTTAATGCCAAAAATTAGTTTTTTAAAAAAATTTCTTACCTTAAGGCACAAATTATGAATATGAGGTTTTTAGGTTATTTCTATTAGACCCTTAGAACACTACAGCTTGCTAACACAATAAATGCAAATTTAAAAATGTCAATAATCCACATGTGCAGAAAAACCACCTCGTGTGGGTAAAACAAAAGTTGTTTCTTTTATTACTTACATAAAACATAAACATTTTTTTCTACTTCTAAAATAAAGTCGTACAGGGTCTCGACTAAAAATATTTGAATATTAAAATCTTACTTGTACCGATAAAATATCAATTAGGTACATTTTATCACTTTTTAAATAATTCTATGTTAAGAAATTTTTCAAATAATGTGGTGCCCCACTTGTCTACCAGTTTATTTACCACTATTAATATTCCACTTGTATGTTTAAGGTACAAAACTTTAAAAATGGCAGCAACTCAGTGTGAAAAAACAAATATTAGCCCCATTATCAGAATCCTCATTGATTGAAAAGTCTCTAACCCGAACAATTTTAAATAATAATATGGTCATAAAACAATGGAATTATACTGAAAAAAATTCACATTAATAACCTGCATCTCAAAGAGGATTTCATTAAAAAATCATTGTTTGATGTAGGTATTCCAAAAAATTTTACCAATCTTTTTGTTTAGGAAATCTCGATATACCTATACAAGATTTAATAATATACAACGTTCAACGTAAAAACTTGAAATGATGGAACTCCATCTCTGAAAATTCTCAATAATTGATGATCAAACCCAAGTAATAAATTCACAATTTACACTTATATTACCTGCCTGCAGTCCTCCCTCACGAAATCCTTAACCAAAACGAAGGCCCGCGTGGAGGTGGACTAAATTTTCAACTTCTAGGATAAAATCAAATTCAAGTCAAACAAATGTGTTATCAATTATTATCTAACTTACCTGATGGATAGGAAGAATCCCTTTTAACTTTAAAAAGGCCAAAGAAATTTTAAAGATTCACGAAAAAGCACTTTAGGCTTACGAATTAAACATTAAAATGAACAATGGCGGTTTGACAGCGTTTGAGATGGTCTCAAGTGGGAGCAGTGTCACCAAGATTAAAACTTCTTTGAAAATATCGACATAATTTTGATATTTCAAACAGTTTCTTAATTAATAAAATTAGTATCCTGACGTTAAAATTTGTACAAGTGTTTTTAAAAATTGAATAAATCCAATTAAACTTTTAAACTTAGTCCGAAAAGAAAAACCCCAAAAATCTAGTGTCAAATAGGCGGGTTTGGATATTCATCAGTGAGCGTCTAGATGACACTAATGACAGCCGGTCACGTGATTACTTATCAAATGATTGGTAGTAATCCAGGTGACCATATCTGGATAGTGTCATCCAAACGCTCGCTGATGAGTTTGCCGAACTGGCATAATTTCAAGTGGGCGACGTTGACAGCTTGTGCGATTTTTCTGGGTTTTCGTGTTGCCATTTTCCCCATTTAACTGACATGGCCCTGGTTTCGAATACAAGAAACTACCAGGAAGAAGCAAGCTTTTTCTTTAGTTAGAATGTCGTCACCTGCAGACCGGTTTCGAACTCGTTGGTTCTCATCAGTGCAGGATAGACGAACATACCAACCTTCCGAAAAAGTAATTTCTTAAAGCTACAATGTCGTACTGCATAAGCAGTGAGACACAGGCAGCGTCATCCATTAGCAGTTTCAAGCAGTCGGAGTAGAGTTTACCGTAAGGTACAATTTTTAAAAATATGAATGAAGTCTACTTGTCAGGGGTCAGGAGTACATATAAACGCAAAAAATAGAGAATCAATTCTCTAACTACCTGAAAATTCCTTATACAATAAGGATTTCAACAAATAATGGTAAAACAGCTATTCTCCGAGCTATATGCCCCTCCGAACGCTGAATTACATACCAAAATTTGCCGTATTTTCTTCTAACACAGTAAGATAAGAAAATACTAATGTTTCGAATACAAGAAACTACCAGGAAGAAGCAAGCTTTTTCTTTAGTTAGAATGTCGTCACCTGCAGACCGGTTTCGAACTCGTTGGTTCTCATCAGTGCAGGATAGACGAACATACCAACCTTCCGAAAAAGTTATTCCTTAAAGCTACAATGTCGTACTGCATATGCATTGAGACACAGGCAGCGCCATCCATTAGCAGTTTCAAGCAGTCGGAGTAGAGTTTACCGTAAGGTAAAATTTTTAAAACTATGAATGAAGTCTACTTGTCAGGGGTACAACATATAAATATGCAAAAATTGAGATCAATTCTCTAAACCACCTGAAAATTTCTTATACAATAAGGATTTCAACAAATAATGGTAATGGTTATTATCTAACTGTGTTATAAGAATAATTTTCGTATGTACCTAATTCAGCGCTCGGAGGGGCACATAGCCAGGAGAATAGCTGTTTTACCATCATTTGTTGAAACCCTTATTGTATAAGGAATTTTCAGATGGTTAGAGAATTGATTCTCAATTTTTTGCATGTTTATATGTACCCCTGACAAGTAGACTTCATTCATATTTTTTAAAAATAAAAATTGACGTGTTCGAGGATTTTTTCGACAAAAATGTACCTGAACTTTTATTGAATTTTTCCGTTATTTAATCACAACCCTGTATATATACATGGATGGAGTTGACAAGAGGAAAAAAGCTTTATTATTGGTTTTACGAGGAAAAGTCATTCTTTATAAAAAAAATCTGCCTGACGGAAAAATGAGTTTACCATATACAAATTTTAGATCGGGTGTACCGGGTGTTAATAAACAGAAGACAAAAATTCTTTAAGAGAGAAATAACATTATTTATTATTGTAATCAAAATATTTTTAAAACAAAGTTGTTTATAATCCAAAGTAAAGCCTAAATACTAAATTTGAAATCTGAATTCTAATTTTGAAATTTATCTTAACTTACGTTTTTTTCAAACATAATCATTAATCTTGTTAAACAACAATTAAAATAAAATAATAATTTGTACAATGGTGAAAAAAATTGATTTTCTATATTTCCTTATCCAACCTCCACACATCTCTCCAAATTAGAAATAAATTAAGACGTTCGTCAGTTCAATATTACCGACAAGACAGCACTCTCAGGTTTTCATTTGAATGTACATAAATTTATTGTAAAAAAATAAGAAACATAAAAATTAGAATTCGGATTTCAGATTTTGTATTTGGGCTTTATTTTGGATTATAAACAACTTTGCTATATACAAATTTTGCCCAAAATAATAAATAATGCTACTTCTTTCTTAAAGCATTTTCGTATTTTCTTAATTTATTAACATACATACAACATACATCATATAAAATGTTTATATTATAAACTCATTTCTTCGGCAGGAAATAATTTTTTATAAAGAATATCTTTTCCTCGCAAAATCAATAATAAAGATTTTTTCCTCTTTTCAATTCCATCCATGGACAAACTGTATAACCTATATCTATCCATTTTTTATAAATCTTACATAGTATTTTTATTAATATAAGTAAATTGGTCATATTTCCTTTCTAACGCTATTCTGAACAACAGAAACAGAACAAATAAATTGTCACTTCAAATTTTGCAAATCGTATTTTATTGTCGCTCCACATACCTAGAGCCTTCTGATTTTTTAGTTGAATCCGAATTCTGACACAAGCGTATATATTATATACTTTCTGGTTTATGCGGTAGTAGTACAAGAAGAGGGACTGACCATCCGCCGCCCGCCGGCGGGATCTTATCTTGTGATCTATGACGTCATATCTCAGCCACCTTTGCGCATGCGCAAATTTCAAGTACGTCATCGAAGTCTACGTCACTGGATCTTACGTCAGCAAACCCAACCTGCGCGCGCAGCTGTCAAATGTCACCTGTCAACTGTCACCTGTCACTTGTCAAATGTCAAAATTAAAATTTGACATACGTGGCGTATGAAGGATGACGTCATAAGACAGAAGAAGAAAATTAGCCGGCTGTCACTTGTCATTTAAGATCTGTCAACTGTCACCTGTCACTTATGAAACGTTAAAATAAAAAACTGACATACGTCACGTGTTCAAAATGGCGTCAGAAGACATCCGTAAAAGTATGGCGGCTGTCACCTGTCATTTAAGATCTGTCAACTGTCACCTGTCACTTTTGAAACGCCAAAATTAAAATTTAACGTAGGTCACGTGTTCAAAATGGCGTCAGAAGACATGCGTAAAAATATGTCAGCTGTCACCTGTCATTTAAGACATGTCAACTGTCACCAGTCACGTGTTAAACGTCAAAAAAAAAATTCAACATATGTCACGTGTTCAGGGCGGTGTCCGAAAGCGTTTAAAAAAAGAATGGCGTCGATCGGCCTTTTGGTTCCGGAGATACAGTTTCTTGCTATTAGCGCTCTAATGGCTCAGGTTGGAGAGTTGAAATTTGGATGTAGGATAGTAGATGATGAGATCATTCGATTTATCAAATTATTTTTCAAAAATCTCGACTTTGAGGAAAAAATTAGATTTCAAATTTTTACATCACCCTGTATAGCAAATTTTGGATTAATTATATAAGTTATGAATATTAGGGGGATTTAGTAATAGAAAAATATGTATCAGGTCATTGGAACTAGTAAAAAATAGATCTCAAAATTTTTACATCACCCTGTAGAGTTAATTTTCGATGAAAGATATAATTTAGGAATTTTATTTAAGTTAATAACAACTAAACAATCCACGTTAAAATCGCCAATGTTTAAACTGAGCTGTTGAAACACCCCTGTTTAAACAGCCCGGTTTCAACTACCCTGTTTAAAAACACCTCTGTTTAAACAGGGCTGTATAAACAGGGGTGTTAGAAATTATTAACTTTATTTTATTGTTAAAATATTATCTGCCGGATGATTATATCAAGTTAAAAGAGCCTAAAACAATAGTACATAGGAGAAAGATTGCATCATTAGTGGAAAATTCCCAACTCAAGCGAGCTAAAATGACTCAGCACGAGGTAAGGTTAATTTAGACGTGTTTTTCGAGGTACGAATATGTAAGAAAACTAGCAATTAGAAAAATTGGTGATTTAACCACAAGACATCGATATTGAGAAAATTTATATACAAAATTAGGGAATAATAGTAAACAAGTTAGGACTAGGAATACAAGTAAACGAGAAATACGGTTCAGAGTTTCGGATAAAGATAAAAAAACAGACCCCGTTCTGGAAAAACAGCTAAAAAACAGGCCCTATTCTGGAAAAAACAGCTAAGAAACAGACCCTGTTCTGGAAAAACAGCTCAAAAACAGATCCTGTTCTGGAAAAAACAGCGAAAAAACAGACCCTGTTCTAGAAAAACAGCTAAAAAACAGACCCTGTTCTGGAAAAACAGCTAAAAAACAGGCCCTATTCTGGAAAAAAACAGCTAAGAAACAGACCCTGTTCTGGAAAAACAGCTCAAAAACAGATCCTGTTCTGGAAAAAACAGCGAAAAAACAGACCCTGTTCTAGAAAAACAGCTAAAAAACAGACCCTGTTCTGGAAAAACAGCTAAAAACAGACCCTGTTCGGGAAAAAACAGCTAAAAAACAGACCCTGTTCTGGAAAAAACAGCTAAAAACAGACTCTGTTTCTAGAAAAACAGCTAAAAAAAACAGACCCTGTTCGGGAAGAACAGCAAAAAAAAAAAAACAGACCCTGTTTCAGGAACCCACTGAAACGTCGAACTACCCAACCACTCAACAGCGAAACAACATACTCTGTTTCGAAAAACAACTCCGGAGCAGCTATGAAACAACTAAGAAAAATGCCTTTGCTTCGGGAAACAGTAATTCGTATTCATACTTGCTCAGATATAAACAACATACAGACGATTTTCTTCAAAAATAGAAGGGTACTAATGCTGCTACGAATAATCAAACAGTTATCTGTTAAAAAAAAAGCATCCAATCCATCCTCCTTTCGAACTGAATTTAAAATAAAAATTTCGTTCAAAGATCTTTATGAACTGCATACGTAGATACAGGTTATTTTCTTCTGACAGAAAGCTGCCAATAGAACTGGAAAGACTTAGGTACACAACAAGTTTGATACTCAGATCACATCCTAAATCAATATCCGAAAATTGTTTTAGAATAGACATCAAAATATTGGAGAGTCAGCTGATAGTGATCTCACACAGGGTCTTAAGCACGATATCGAAACTGATACATGGAAACGGGGAGAGTTACGGGTTGATTTTTGGAAAAATAGTGATATTCAAGTGGGCGATATTAAATACCGAAGAACTGATGGGTTCTACGATCGTCTGTTTTTTTCTAAACCTATTTATCAGAGAAAAGAAGATGAGGAACAATACAAAGATAGGGAGTGATGTATACGAAATTTGTAATCTAAGTGGAATAGCTGATAAGAAATGGTTAGTATACCGTTGACCGGCAGACAATTAACATGGCGGAAATATTAAAAACTATTCTTGCCAACATTGAAGAAGTATTCAGTCGGAACCAGTATTATGGGTCCTGTTTACCGGCAACTTTAATGGTTTGGGAACTTGCTAAAAAATATAATGTACATGTAGAGCCAAAATGTGGAAAGATTTTCTATGAGGGAATAGAAGGTAACATTCATTTTTGGAACGTATTTGAAGGAGAAATTTACGATCCTACCGTGAAAGTTATTAAACATATGATGCCATCTGCAGACCTTACGAAGTTTGTGTACAAAGAAGATCCTAGTATAAACACAGATATGGAGGCAGCACTAATGCTAGATATTTTTAATCAGTTCCAGAGAACAAACACAACACACCAATACTTTTCCAACGCTCCAGATAAACTTAAAACTCTGAGAAAAATTATCCATAGAAATGTAGCTAGATGTATTAAATAAAAGAATTAAACCAAGTCCTTAGATGTTTTACTACCTGAAACAATCAAACCTAACCTCAACAAATATTCTAGTGCAGGTGGTACAAAATTCTTCGAAACTTAAACGATTCTCAGCCTCAAGCTATTTAATAGAACAGGTTCTGTTTCCAAGGGATTCAAGCTTTTCTCAGGGCGTTTGTCTTTGCATTGTGTGTGACGCCCCGTTAACGCCCTATGAATCACCCTATTGTTGTCCGGTTACTGCCCGGTTGTTGTCCTATTAACGTCCGGTTGCTGTCCGGATAACGTCAGGACGTTGTCCTGTATGTGTTATAACGAGGTTTTGATGGATAAAAGGACATGTTCAGATTAAGGGCTTTAGTTGAGAACTGGATGTTATAGTAATAAGATGGATACCAACAAAATAAAGTATCAGCTTCTTGAAACACCAGCTGTTAAATATGGTGTAAGGACAGAGGGGTCTAAGTTCTTTTAAACACCCTGTAAAACCGTAGATATATTAAAAAGAAATTATGCCTGAAAATTATGTAACCGGTTAAGGGCCTTATATCTAAATATAGCCACCGTTAATACAAAAGGTTCTATTCTAAACCTTGTAAAACTAAAACAAAATCCCATTCAAAACTCCTTAAAATAATAACGCTTATTTTCTTATGCTAGGTCTTATATTTTCGAAAAACTGGGGTAGTCGGAAGAGAGTCCTTTTTTTTCTTATCCTAAGTCTTAGATTTTCAAAAAACTGCATGGTTGAGATTCTTTCCGGCATCACCATGTTGGTGGTATTTGTAAAACGTGTTTTTCAAAAATACCGCAAAGAAAAGTGCAAACCCAAGCAAACGCTCTCCTTATTGGTAGAGAAATCTACATATTTCGAAAAAATTTACTACTAATTTGTATTTAAGTCGACATTATTTGATTCGACAGTATAAAAAGAATAAAAAGGGTCCCCAAAAGACGCAGGAAGATATGCTTCACAGCTCAAATTGCCCCTTTTGTAGGGAGGTCTTACAAATCAAGCTCCACTATCTTGGTCCTCAGTGAGCATGTCTAAAGGGCCATAATAGATTCTTAGTATACAGATATGACAATAAATCACTAAATGGTTCACAGAAAAATTTCTCGCACCATTTGAGGATATTATTGCATAATATGAAAGACATATTTTAAACAGTACAACCACTAGCAACGTTAGTTGAGATTTTCGAAAAATTTTTGTCAGTCGAAAGGTCTTTTTGACCTTACCCAATACCCGCCAAAGATTCTCCGTTCCTTTCTTACTGTTGGGGCACGAATAGGAAAGATATAATATGTTAAACAGTCTAGTCTCTAGTAACGTAATTAGTCAAAATTAGCTCCTTTATAGAGTCAAAACAAGCGAACATATAACAGAGCAAACGCAAAGCGTTATTTTAAGTTGAAACATGGCCGATGGATGGTTCTTTAATAGCCAACAGGCGACAATTAACCCTAATCATGTCCATAAGACATATGGAAAACACTGTATATACCAAACTCCTTTAAGGTGCCAACCCCCTTTGTACAGAGGAATTACCGAACACCGGAGTCAGTACGTCTCCCCTCGGAAGGGTACCTGGCGTGTTTCCATGCGGAAAAAAGTCGACCATCCCTTTATACCCCTTAAGGAGCCAGCTCATTAGCAAGAATAGGGAACATACCGAAATCACTTTGAATATATTTTTTCTAATTTTCAAACCAGTATACGCTGGAAGTTGTACATGAACATGCAAACATTTTCTGTAAAAATAAAAGATTTTAACTGACGAAATTCTTCAGACTATACGACACACATTTTTTGATTCATTTTTCTCCCCCAAAAGTTACAGTTTTTAGCGCAATTGAAAAGCAAAACTACAGTTAGTTTTATCTAGGACATCTCACGTAGACTTCAAGCCTAAGTACTAACGAACCGAGGGCGTCTGAAGAGAAGGGATCTAATCTATTGCCACGAGATTTAAAGGATTGGACGTGGGAACAGACAGGGAAAACATCTGCAGGCAATTTTTTCAGAATTCAGGTACTAATATGAGTTCAAAGAACTAACTATTTCTATGTTGTTACTGAAACAGAAATTTAAAATGATACTCGTAAATTTCCGCTTTAAAGATTTTTTTATATAAGTCATCCCACGTAGACGTCAAGCCTAAGTACTAACGAACCGTGGGCGTCTGAAGAGAAGGGAAATGTAAGCTATTGACATGAGAGTTAAAGGAGTGGGTGTTGGGGCAGACAGGGAAAACATCTGCAGGCAATTTTTCCCATAATTCTGGTATGAAGGAGAGAAGTTCGAGGTTTTTATCCCCAGATCCAAGTGCTAATATTAGTTCAAAGAACTAACTATTTCTATGTTGTTACTTAAACATAAATTTAAAATGATACTCGTAAATTTCGGCTTTAAAGATTTTTTTATATAAGTCATCCCACGTAAACGTCAAGCCTAAGTACTAACGAACCGTGGACGTCTGAAGAGAAGGGAAATTTAATCTATTAACATAACATTTAAATGAGTGGGTGTTGGGACAGACAGGGAAAACATCTGCAGGCAATTTTTCCATAATTCTGGTATGAAGGAGAGAAGTTCGAGGTTTTTATCCCTAGATCCCAGTGCTAATATTAGTACAAAGAACTAAATATTTCTATGTTGTCACATAAACGTAAATTTAAAATAATATCCATAAATTTCGGTTTTAAAGATTTTTTATCTAAGACATCTCATGTGGACTTCGAGCCTAAGTACTAACAAACCGTGGGCGTCTGAAGAGAAGGGAAATGTAAGCTATCGACATGAGATTTAAAGGAGTGGGTGTGGGTTGGGACAGACAGGGAAAATTTCTGCAGGCAATTTTTTCATAATTCCAGTACTAATATTAGTGTAAATAACTAAAGATTTATATGTTGATACTTAAACACAAATTGAAAATAACGTTCCATAAATTTCGGCTTTAAAGATTTTTTTTTAGTCATCCCACGTAGACATCAAGCCTAAGTATTAACGAACCGTGGGCGTCTGAAGAGAAGGGAAATATAAGCTATTGACATGAGATTTAAAGGAGTGGATGTTGGGACAGATAGGGAAAACATCTGCAGGCAATTTTTTCCATAATTCTGGTATGAATGAGCGAGAGAAGTTCGAGTTTTTTATTCCTAGATCCCAGTGCTAATATTAGTTCAAAGAACTAACTATTTCTATGTTGTTACTTAAACATAAATTTAAAATGATACTCGTAAATTTCGGCTTTAAAGATTTTTATTATATAAGTCATCCCACGTAAACGTCAAGCCTAAGTACTAACGAACCGTGGGCGTCTGAAGAGAAGGGAAATGTAAGCTATTGACATGAGATTTAAAGGAGAGGGTGTTAGGGACAGACAGGGAAAACATCTGCAGGTAATTTTTTTCATAATTCAGGTACTAATATTAGCGCAAATAACTAAAGATTTATATGTTGTTACTTACCCGCAAATTTAAAATACAACCCTCTAAATTTCAGCTTTCGAGATTTTTTTTTTAATCTAAGACACCCCAGCCTAAGCCATCAAGCCTAAGTATTAACGACCCGTGGGCGTCTGAAGAGAAGGGAAATGTAATATATTGGCATGGGATTTAAAGGAGTGAATATTGGGAGCACACAGGGAAAACATCTGCAGGCAAGTTTTTCTAGTGTAAATAACTAAAGATTTCTATGCTGGTACTTAAACGCAAATTTAAAAAATATTGTCCCTAAATTTCGACTTTTCAGTTTTTATCTAAGACACTCCACGTAGACTTCAAGCCTAAGTACTAACGAACCGTGGGCGTCTGAAGAGAAGGGAAATGTAAGCTATTGTATTATAAAATACTACCCATAAATTCCGGCTTTTTCAGATTTTTTTTATCTCAGACATCCCAGTCTAAGTCACCAAGCCTAAGTACTAACGACCCGTGGGCGTCTGAAGAGAAGGGCAATGTAATCTATTGACATGAGATTTAAAGGAGGGGGTGTTAGGGACAGACAGGGAAAACATCTGCAGGTAATTTTTTTCATAATTCAGGTAGAAATGAGCGAAAGAAGTTCGAGGCTTTTTTATCCCTAGATTCCCATACTAATATTAGCGCAAATAACGAAATATTTCCATGTTGCTACTTAAACGCAAATTTAAAATACTACCCATAAATTTCGACTTTCTAGTCCCCACACAAACTCTTAAATATACCAACTATTAATTTTTAAACCTCAAATAACAATAGTAATAATATTAACACGATTAAATAAAACACTAGAGTACTTACGTTTTATAATACTTAGGGTACAACACACAAACTAATTCACAGTAAAAAAATCTAAATGACTACCAGTTCAGCCTGCTAACAAAAAACTCGAACCCGTATTTTGCCCTGATTGAACCAACCGATCACGCGTAAAGATTTGTTACTACCTAAACTCGTACTGGCGAATCTCTTGTATGTAGTTACTAATTAAGATTCTAAGATATCCAGACCGGATGTGTCAAAACCACAAATCTCCCTGTTACCAATAAATGTACACTTATATTATCAGAAAAAGGCTCGCAAATATGTTTAGAACTGTATTTGATTTCTTTATAAAATTATTTAAAATAAAACATCAAATTTCTATAATTGCTAATGCCTTTCCATCTCTGAATTAAGAAACTATACTAGTATCATGAATTTACTTAAATTTTTCTCTTTCATTTGATACCCAACACGCCGTTTATCATATTAGAGCCCTTTTTCGACGCCATATCTTCGGGGAGGAGAGGGTTTAAATTTCTACAACTATATACGATGGACATGATTTTTTAGCAAAAAATGCGTAGCAGGGTTGCGTCATCTTTATGAGAAGTAGTTAAAAGGATATTTGTAAAACAAAATACAACCTCCCGTTACATACTCGTGATAGCAACTTGTAAACGTTAACTAATCTGTTTTTGAGAGCAATTTTTCATACCGTACCAAACACCCAAATCCCCACCCTCTGTTTTAGGCCGTTAGGGTACTAACTGTAAAAAACTCGGACCCTGAACCCCGCTGGACAGCTTTTCTTTTTTCAACATCTTCTGACATCATCCTCATCATGTGACCTACGTTAAATTTCTATGTTATCGTTTGACAAGTGACTGGTAACACATCGAAGATGATAAGTGGCCACTGATATACTTTTACATATGTCTCACGATATCATCCATAACACGTGACACATGTAAAATTTTTATTTTTGAAGTTTCACAAGTGACAGGTGACAGTTGACACACCGAAGATAACAAGAGACATCCTTAACACGTGACCTAAGTTAAATTTTTATTTCTACGTTTGACAAGTGACTGTTTGGCTGAGTTTGCTCAGGTTTGTCTCGTTGGGTTTGCTGAGGTTTGTTCAGGTCTGCTCAGGTTTGTTTCAGTGGGTTTGCTCCGGTTTCTTCAGGTTTATTTGGCTTTGCTTTGGTTTGCGCGTTTAAGGTTAGCTCAGGTCGCGCGCGCGCGCGACCTGAGCTAACCTTAAACGCGCAAACCAAAGCAAAGCCAAATAAACCTGAAGAAGCCGGAGCAAACCCACTGAAACAAACCTGAGCAGACCTGAACAAACCTCAGCAAACCCAACGAGACAAACCTGAGCAAACTCAGCCAAACAGTCACTTGTCAAACGTAGAAATAAAAATTTAACTTAGGTCACGTGTTAAGGATGTCTCTTGTTATCTTCGGTGTGTCAACTATCACCTGTCACTTGTGAAACTTCAAAAATAAAAATTTTACATGTGTCACGTGTTATGGATGATATCGTGAGACATATGTAAAAGTATATCAGTGGCCACTTATCATCTTCGATGTGTTACCAGTCACTTGTCAAACGATAACATAGAAATTTAACGTAGGTCACATGATGAGGATGATGTCAGAAGATGTTGAAAAAAGAAAAGCTGTCCAGCGGGGTTCAGGGTCCGAGTTTTTTACAGTTAGTACCCTAACGGCCTAAAACAGAGGGTGGGGATTTGGGTGTTTGGTACGGTATGAAAAATTGCTCTCAAAAACAGATTAGTTAACGTTTACAAGTTGCTATCACGAGTATGTAACGGGAGGTTGTATTTTGTTTTACAAATATCCTTTTAACTACTTCTCATAAAGATGACGCAACCCTGCTACGCATTTTTTGCTAAAAAATCATGTCCATCGTATATAGTTGTAGAAATTTAAACCCTCTCCTCCCCGAAGATATGGCGTCGAAAAAGGGCTCTAATATGATAAACGGCGTGTTGGGTATCAAATGAAAGAGAAAAATTTAAGTAAATTCATGATACTAGTATAGTTTCTTAATTCAGAGATGGAAAGGCATTAGCAATTATAGAAATTTGATGTTTTATTTTAAATAATTTTATAAAGAAATCAAATACAGTTCTAAACATATTTGCGAGCCTTTTTCTGATAATATAAGTGTACATTTATTGGTAACAGGGAGATTTGTGGTTTTGACACATCCGGTCTGGATATCTTAGAATCTTAATTAGTAACTACATACAAGAGATTCGCCAGTACGAGTTTAGGTAGTAACAAATCTTTACGCGTGATCGGTTGGTTCAATCAGGGCAAAATACGGGTTCGAGTTTTTTGTTAGCAGGCTGAACTGGTAGTCATTTAGATTTTTTTACTGTGAATTAGTTTGTGTGTTGTACCCTAAGTATTATAAAACGTAAGTACTCTAGTGTTTTATTTAATCGTGTTAATATTATTACTATTGTTATTTGAGGTTTAAAAATTAATAGTTGGTATATTTAAGAGTTTGTGTGGGGACTAGAAAGTCGAAATTTATGGGTAGTATTTTAAATTTGCGTTTAAGTAGCAACATGGAAATATTTCGTTATTTGCGCTAATATTAGTATGGGAATCTAGGGATAAAAAAGCCTCGAACTTCTTTCGCTCATTTCTACCTGAATTATGAAAAAAATTACCTGCAGATGTTTTCCCTGTCTGTCCCTAACACCCCCTCCTTTAAATCTCATGTCAATAGATTACATTGCCCTTCTCTTCAGACGCCCACGGGTCGTTAGTACTTAGGCTTGGTGACTTAGACTGGGATGTCTGAGATAAAAAAAATCTGAAAAAGCCGGAATTTATGGGTAGTATTTTATAATACAATAGCTTACATTTCCCTTCTCTTCAGACGCCCACGGTTCGTTAGTACTTAGGCTTGAAGTCTACGTGGAGTGTCTTAGATAAAAACTGAAAAGTCGAAATTTAGGGACAATATTTTTTAAATTTGCGTTTAAGTACCAGCATAGAAATCTTTAGTTATTTACACTAGAAAAACTTGCCTGCAGATGTTTTCCCTGTGTGCTCCCAATATTCACTCCTTTAAATCCCATGCCAATATATTACATTTCCCTTCTCTTCAGACGCCCACGGGTCGTTAATACTTAGGCTTGATGGCTTAGGCTGGGGTGTCTTAGATTAAAAAAAAAATCTCGAAAGCTGAAATTTAGAGGGTTGTATTTTAAATTTGCGGGTAAGTAACAACATATAAATCTTTAGTTATTTGCGCTAATATTAGTACCTGAATTATGAAAAAAATTACCTGCAGATGTTTTCCCTGTCTGTCCCTAACACCCTCTCCTTTAAATCTCATGTCAATAGCTTACATTTCCCTTCTCTTCAGACGCCCACGGTTCGTTAGTACTTAGGCTTGACGTTTACGTGGGATGACTTATATAATAAAAATCTTTAAAGCCGAAATTTACGAGTATCATTTTAAATTTATGTTTAAGTAACAACATAGAAATAGTTAGTTCTTTGAACTAATATTAGCACTGGGATCTAGGAATAAAAAACTCGAACTTCTCTCGCTCATTCATACCAGAATTATGGAAAAAATTGCCTGCAGATGTTTTCCCTATCTGTCCCAACATCCACTCCTTTAAATCTCATGTCAATAGCTTATATTTCCCTTCTCTTCAGACGCCCACGGTTCGTTAATACTTAGGCTTGATGTCTACGTGGGATGACTAAAAAAAAATCTTTAAAGCCGAAATTTATGGAACGTTATTTTCAATTTGTGTTTAAGTATCAACATATAAATCTTTAGTTATTTACACTAATATTAGTACTGGAATTATGAAAAAATTGCCTGCAGAAATTTTCCCTGTCTGTCCCAACCCACACCCACTCCTTTAAATCTCATGTCGATAGCTTACATTTCCCTTCTCTTCAGACGCCCACGGTTTGTTAGTACTTAGGCTCGAAGTCCACATGAGATGTCTTAGATAAAAAATCTTTAAAACCGAAATTTATGGATATTATTTTAAATTTACGTTTATGTGACAACATAGAAATATTTAGTTCTTTGTACTAATATTAGCACTGGGATCTAGGGATAAAAACCTCGAACTTCTCTCCTTCATACCAGAATTATGGAAAAATTGCCTGCAGATGTTTTCCCTGTCTGTCCCAACACCCACTCATTTAAATGTTATGTTAATAGATTAAATTTCCCTTCTCTTCAGACGTCCACGGTTCGTTAGTACTTAGGCTTGACGTTTACGTGGGATGACTTATATAAAAAAATCTTTAAAGCCGAAATTTACGAGTATCATTTTAAATTTATGTTTAAGTAACAACATAGAAATAGTTAGTTCTTTGAACTAATATTAGCACTTGGATCTGGGGATAAAAACCTCGAACTTCTCTCCTTCATACCAGAATTATGGGAAAAATTGCCTGCAGATGTTTTCCCTGTCTGCCCCAACACCCACTCCTTTAACTCTCATGTCAATAGCTTACATTTCCCTTCTCTTCAGACGCCCACGGTTCGTTAGTACTTAGGCTTGACGTCTACGTGGGATGACTTATATAAAAAAATCTTTAAAGCGGAAATTTACGAGTATCATTTTAAATTTCTGTTTCAGTAACAACATAGAAATAGTTAGTTCTTTGAACTCATATTAGTACCTGAATTCTGAAAAAATTGCCTGCAGATGTTTTCCCTGTCTGTTCCCACGTCCAATCCTTTAAATCTCGTGGCAATAGATTAGATCCCTTCTCTTCAGACGCCCTCGGTTCGTTAGTACTTAGGCTTGAAGTCTACGTGAGATGTCCTAGATAAAACTAACTGTAGTTTTGCTTTTCAATTGCGCTAAAAACTGTAACTTTTGGGGGAGAAAAATGAATCAAAAAATGTGTGTCGTATAGTCTGAAGAATTTCGTCAGTTAAAATCTTTTATTTTTACAGAAAATGTTTGCATGTTCATGTACAACTTCCAGCGTATACTGGTTTGAAAATTAGAAAAAATATATTCAAAGTGATTTCGGTATGTTCCCTATTCTTGCTAATGAGCTGGCTCCTTAAGGGGTATAAAGGGATGGTCGACTTTTTTCCGCATGGAAACACGCCAGGTACCCTTCCGAGGGGAGACGTACTGACTCCGGTGTTCGGTAATTCCTCTGTACAAAGGGGGTTGGCACCTTAAAGGAGTTTGGTATATACAGTGTTTTCCATATGTCTTATGGACATGATTAGGGTTAATTGTCGCCTGTTGGCTATTAAAGAACCATCCATCGGCCATGTTTCAACTTAAAATAACGCTTTGCGTTTGCTCTGTTATATGTTCGCTTGTTTTGACTCTATAAAGGAGCTAATTTTGACTAATTACGTTACTAGAGACTAGACTGTTTAACATATTATATCTTTCCTATTCGTGCCCCAACAGTAAGAAAGGAACGGAGAATCTTTGGCGGGTATTGGGTAAGGTCAAAAAGACCTTTCGACTGACAAAAATTTTTCGAAAATCTCAACTAACGTTGCTAGTGGTTGTACTGTTTAAAATATGTCTTTCATATTATGCAATAATATCCTCAAATGGTGCGAGAAATTTTTCTGTGAACCATTTAGTGATTTATTGTCATATCTGTATACTAAGAATCTATTATGGCCCTTTAGACATGCTCACTGAGGACCAAGATAGTGGAGCTTGATTTGTAAGACCTCCCTACAAAAGGGGCAATTTGAGCTGTGAAGCATATCTTCCTGCGTCTTTTGGGGACCCTTTTTATTCTTTTTATACTGTCGAATCAAATAATGTCGACTTAAATACAAATTAGTAGTAAATTTTTTCGAAATATGTAGATTTCTCTACCAATAAGGAGAGCGTTTGCTTGGGTTTGCACTTTTCTTTGCGGTATTTTTGAAAAACACGTTTTACAAATACCACCAACATGGTGATGCCGGAAAGAATCTCAACCATGCAGTTTTTTGAAAATCTAAGACTTAGGATAAGAAAAAAAAGGACTCTCTTCCGACTACCCCAGTTTTTCGAAAATATAAGACCTAGCATAAGAAAATAAGCGTTATTATTTTAAGGAGTTTTGAATGGGATTTTGTTTTAGTTTTACAAGGTTTAGAATAGAACCTTTTGTATTAACGGTGGCTATATTTAGATATAAGGCCCTTAACCGGTTACATAATTTTCAGGCATAATTTCTTTTTAATATATCTACGGTTTTACAGGGTGTTTAAAAGAACTTAGACCCCTCTGTCCTTACACCATATTTAACAGCTGGTGTTTCAAGAAGCTGATACTTTATTTTGTTGGTATCCATCTTATTACTATAACATCCAGTTCTCAACTAAAGCCCTTAATCTGAACATGTCCTTTTATCCATCAAAACCTCGTTATAACACATACAGGACAACGTCCTGACGTTATCCGGACAGCAACCGGACGTTAATAGGACAACAACCGGGCAGTAACCGGACAACAATAGGGTGATTCATAGGGCGTTAACGGGGCGTCACACACAATGCAAAGACAAACGCCCTGAGAAAAGCTTGAATCCCTTGGAAACAGAACCTGTTCTATTAAATAGCTTGAGGCTGAGAATCGTTTAAGTTTCGAAGAATTTTGTACCACCTGCACTAGAATATTTGTTGAGGTTAGGTTTGATTGTTTCAGGTAGTAAAACATCTAAGGACTTGGTTTAATTCTTTTATTTAATACATCTAGCTACATTTCTATGGATAATTTTTCTCAGAGTTTTAAGTTTATCTGGAGCGTTGGAAAAGTATTGGTGTGTTGTGTTTGTTCTCTGGAACTGATTAAAAATATCTAGCATTAGTGCTGCCTCCATATCTGTGTTTATACTAGGATCTTCTTTGTACACAAACTTCGTAAGGTCTGCAGATGGCATCATATGTTTAATAACTTTCACGGTAGGATCGTAAATTTCTCCTTCAAATACGTTCCAAAAATGAATGTTACCTTCTATTCCCTCATAGAAAATCTTTCCACATTTTGGCTCTACATGTACATTATATTTTTTAGCAAGTTCCCAAACCATTAAAGTTGCCGGTAAACAGGACCCATAATACTGGTTCCGACTGAATACTTCTTCAATGTTGGCAAGAATAGTTTTTAATATTTCCGCCATGTTAATTGTCTGCCGGTCAACGGTATACTAACCATTTCTTATCAGCTATTCCACTTAGATTACAAATTTCGTATACATCACTCCCTATCTTTGTATTGTTCCTCATCTTCTTTTCTCTGATAAATAGGTTTAGAAAAAAACAGACGATCGTAGAACCCATCAGTTCTTCGGTATTTAATATCGCCCACTTGAATATCACTATTTTTCCAAAAATCAACCCGTAACTCTCCCCGTTTCCATGTATCAGTTTCGATATCGTGCTTAAGACCCTGTGTGAGATCACTATCAGCTGACTCTCCAATATTTTGATGTCTATTCTAAAACAATTTTCGGATATTGATTTAGGATGTGATCTGAGTATCAAACTTGTTGTGTACCTAAGTCTTTCCAGTTCTATTGGCAGCTTTCTGTCAGAAGAAAATAACCTGTATATACGTATGCAGTTCATAAAGATCTTTGAACGAAATTTTTATTTTAAATTCAGTTCGAAAGGAGGATGGATTGGATGCTTTTTTTTTAACAGATAACTGTTTGATTATTCGTAGCAGCATTAGTACCCTTCTATTTTTGAAGAAAATCGTCTGTATGTTGTTTATATCTGAGCAAGTATGAATACGAATTACTGTTTCCCGAAGCAAAGGCATTTTTCTTAGTTGTTTCATAGCTGCTCCGGAGTTGTTTTTCGAAACAGAGTATGTTGTTTCGCTGTTGAGTGGTTGGGTAGTTCGACGTTTCAGTGGGTTCCTGAAACAGGGTCTGTTTTTTTTTTTTTGCTGTTCTTCCCGAACAGGGTCTGTTTTTTTTAGCTGTTTTTCTAGAAACAGAGTCTGTTTTTAGCTGTTTTTTCCAGAACAGGGTCTGTTTTTTAGCTGTTTTTTCCCGAACAGGGTCTGTTTTTAGCTGTTTTTCCAGAACAGGGTCTGTTTTTTAGCTGTTTTTCTAGAACAGGGTCTGTTTTTTCGCTGTTTTTTCCAGAACAGGATCTGTTTTTGAGCTGTTTTTCCAGAACAGGGTCTGTTTCTTAGCTGTTTTTTTCCAGAATAGGGCCTGTTTTTTAGCTGTTTTTCCAGAACAGGGTCTGTTTTTTAGCTGTTTTTCTAGAACAGGGTCTGTTTTTTCGCTGTTTTTTCCAGAACAGGATCTGTTTTTGAGCTGTTTTTCCAGAACAGGGTCTGTTTCTTAGCTGTTTTTTCCAGAATAGGGCCTGTTTTTTAGCTGTTTTTCCAGAACGGGGTCTGTTTTTTTATCTTTATCCGAAACTCTGAACCGTATTTCTCGTTTACTTGTATTCCTAGTCCTAACTTGTTTACTATTATTCCCTAATTTTGTATATAAATTTTCTCAATATCGATGTCTTGTGGTTAAATCACCAATTTTTCTAATTGCTAGTTTTCTTACATATTCGTACCTCGAAAAACACGTCTAAATTAACCTTACCTCGTGCTGAGTCATTTTAGCTCGCTTGAGTTGGGAATTTTCCACTAATGATGCAATCTTTCTCCTATGTACTATTGTTTTAGGCTCTTTTAACTTGATATAATCATCCGGCAGATAATATTTTAACAATAAAATAAAGTTAATAATTTCTAACACCCCTGTTTATACAGCCCTGTTTAAACAGAGGTGTTTTTAAACAGGGTAGTTGAAACCGGGCTGTTTAAACAGGGGTGTTTCAACAGCTCAGTTTAAACATTGGCGATTTTAACGTGGATTGTTTAGTTGTTATTAACTTAAATAAAATTCCTAAATTATATCTTTCATCGAAAATTAACTCTACAGGGTGATGTAAAAATTTTGAGATCTATTTTTTACTAGTTCCAATGACCTGATACATATTTTTCTATTACTAAATCCCCCTAATATTCATAACTTATATAATTAATCCAAAATTTGCTATACAGGGTGATGTAAAAATTTGAAATCTAATTTTTTCCTCAAAGTCGAGATTTTTGAAAAATAATTTGATAAATCGAATGATCTCATCATCTACTATCCTACATCCAAATTTCAACTCTCCAACCTGAGCCATTAGAGCGCTAATAGCAAGAAACTGTATCTCCGGAACCAAAAGGCCGATCGACGCCATTCTTTTTTTAAACGCTTTCGGACACCGCCCTGAACACGTGACATATGTTGAATTTTTTTTTTGACGTTTAACACGTGACTGGTGACAGTTGACATGTCTTAAATGACAGGTGACAGCTGACATATTTTTACGCATGTCTTCTGACGCCATTTTGAACACGTGACCTACGTTAAATTTTAATTTTGGCGTTTCAAAAGTGACAGGTGACAGTTGACAGATCTTAAATGACAGGTGACAGCCGCCATACTTTTACGCATGTCTTCTGACGCCATTTTGAACACGTGACGTATGTCAGTTTTTTATTTTAACGTTTCATAAGTGACAGGTGACAGTTGACAGATCTTAAATGACAAGTGACAGCCGGCTAATTTTCTTCTTCTGTCTTATGACGTCATCCTTCATACGCCACGTATGTCAAATTTTAATTTTGACATTTGACAAGTGACAGGTGACAGTTGACAGGTGACATTTGACAGCTGCGCGCGCAGGTTGGGTTTGCTGACGTAAGATCCAGTGACGTAGACTTCGATGACGTACTTGAAATTTGCGCATGCGCAAAGGTGGCTGAGATATGACGTCATAGATCACAAGATAAGATCCCGCCGGCGGGCGGCGGATGGTCAGTCCCTCTTCTTGTACTACTTGCGGTAAGAAGTACCTTGTTTATATCAATACCAAAGGTTTTAGTTATACGCAGCCTATTATTTTTCTAAATGAATCGTTTTTGCTAAAGCAAAAAAAAGTACCTATTATACTTAAAACGCAAACATCATTGTTGTCTTCCTTATTTTGAAACTTCTAACAAAACATAGCTTAATGGTTCTTTTTTTAAAGAAAGACTTTTCTTTCCATTGAGCCACCACTAAAATTGTGTCTAAATAAGGAACAAAGTACCAAAAATGTTCACTTAATTGTGATGTAATATATAGTTCTTGGAAATATGGCGAATGACCTGTAATGTTGTTTTCAAAGATAATACTGAAGGTTAGAACTTTCTGATACACATCGGGTGTTGTTTAGCCCATGCGTTGGCCAAATGATCAAGTTGATAAATTTTGTTTTTAAACATTCATTCAAAGAACTATTATAGCAACAATATCAAAAATCCTATTATTGTTTTAATCTGGTTGTTGAATCCACTTTATATTATCCATTGTAATAATATAACTTATACAACAGATACTTGGAGATTATAATTACGGATATATTATCTATATGTATATAAGTACACCAATATTGTGAAAATACTGTTCAATAAGTAATAGGACAGTATTGCGGATTTTTAGTAATATTTATTCTTGAATTATAAAATGGTGCGATTTGTTATAGTTTTATTCGTTGTGGTCATAGGCAGGTAAGTCTTTTAGCAATACAAATGGTTTAATCAACGGCATAGGCGGTTCTAGACCTCTATTTTTGGGGGGGCTTAAGCCCCGGTTTATATATAGGCGGCTAGGCTCACCGCAAGTGGTGATAATGAACTTAATTCATTACTAATAATGAAAATATCGCATCCATGTGTGTTGTACACATGGATTTATTAGGACTGGATACGGGATGAGTTCACATTCTTTGAAGCCAAAACAAACCATTCTAAACGACACTGTAAACACAATTTGTAAACATTGGCCACATCTTATTTTACCTTGTATTTTTGTACAAAAAATTCGTTAGAAGCATAACAAGATGTACTAAACGGAATAAAAGCCCTAAAATATTTTATTTTTCTGCTAAATAATAATAAATTTAAGTTAAAAACGTTTTATTATTTATAGGTTATGTTATTTCTAAAGGTGTTTATTTAAAGTCGCTCCGAGTCATTTATTAATCTATATAAATCTATACGTCGCACTTTTTCTTTTCTAGTTCATTAGACAAAGACGTACGTGTAACCGAGTGTTCAGACCGAGGTTCAGCCGTGTTCCTAAACAACCAGCCAGACAGCAACACTTCTGGGCTGCGTTCGATATCATCGCCGGGTGACACACCGGTGTGATTTTTCAACCTGAGCTCCAACACTCCAATGCTATTTTATCTCTTTCTACTACCATTCTTGATTCAATTACGTAGTAATTCGTAGTCTTGTCTATGTTCGTAGTTCGTAAACTGCTCCCCCAAGAGAAAAACAAAAACAAAAACAAACAACAAATTATAAGGCTTCACGTTCGATACGCTCACAGTATACACGATATCGAATCCTATTATAATAAATCCATGGTTGTACATGATTTCGGTCTTTGATATCAGAGTCCGATTGGCGAATCCAGTGGCGCATCTATAGTGTGATCCAAAAAGTTGGCAATAGTGTTGATACAAAATATTGATTTAAAAATAAATACAAAAAATTTTTAAAACATTATGAATTTTTGATTTTTTTAAAGTTCTATTTTCGTTGAAACAAAAAATCTTGGCTAAAATCTGTCAATTTCGTATTTTTAAGTTCATGAATATTTATTTTTAAATAGATAATGTATAAAGTAAAAGAGCAAATAATTTGCAAAATACTTGACAAATACCCATTCGCCATATGCTTGGCACAAAGAACAAGGTGGCAATAAATTGGTATTACCTCAAGATGACGGGATACACTTTCTGATTGTCTTGTGATTTGTGGTAGTGAATTGCCCAAATTATTAACAATACGTGAATAGCATGAAGATGAAATTAATTTTTTTAAAAGTATCAGATATCAATATTAACAGGATGGCTGAAGATTTTTTACAATTACTAAAGCCGAGTTAAATGACACGATAAAATTCAATGGAAAGGTGTATGTATACCTCAGGACGTTGAAGCATGGGAAAAGTTAATGGCTGTTTCTAACAATCTTGAAGAGAAGAGCTGTTAAAAAAAATTAACCCATCGTTACCCCATTTTAACTTTTTAGCATAAATATACTGAATATCATAATAAATAAAAAAGAATACCCATTATCCAATAAAGAAAAGAGAGCAGATTTCGACATTTGCTTCAGAACATTTTTCAGGCACAGGATTATTACCGTTGATAATTAAGTTGTTAGCCAAGTCAGGCCCCATTGCCAAAAAAAAAATGTTTTCTGCCGAAGCAATATAAATGTAACAGCAGTACAGTTATACAGACAGACAGTACGGTTGTGTAGATCCCAAGAAGATGTTCCCAAAATTAAGCCAGTGCTACCTATAGGGATTTCTGTTTTCTGTGCCTCTGCTTCTTGTTTATGGATGGAGAATGTTTTCTTCCTACGGACTTGAAATACAGAGGCAATCAAGGGCGGCAAAATTGTTTTCCTTTTCAAGCAATATAATACCGGGACCAGGATATTATAGAAGTTATTTTATTTTAATTAATATTTTTCTTACATGTATTGTTTATTTTATGTTTGTTTCACTTTCTGGTTCACTCGTTTTGCCTTGTTCTGTTAAAAAGATTTTAAAGTAGGTTAATGTGCTCAAATAAATGTGTAACAAGATTAAACTTCGTATTTTTCAAAATATTTAGACCTTGATTTTGGTATCTTTTAAAAAATCATGATTTTTTTTTAAAGATTCCAGATTAAAATCATGATCAATGCGCACACTTGAGGAGAAGTATTTACTTCAAAATCTTTAATTATTTCTGCAAGTATCATCAAAAATAGATATATATTTTCATATTCATGGGCTAAGTATAAACGTGAATATGCCGACTGGCATAAAAACATTTAGAAAAATATTGCAACAGGTTAAACTTAAGTCGTTGCAGTAGGGGACACAGTAAGGAAATGACGTTTTTATTTTAACAGGGAAGTTAATTTAAATATACAAGTATTTTTTAAACAGCAAAATTAACCCTTAATTTCTGGAAGTGTGTAGAATACTTACAAATAAGTACCAGTAATAATTTTACTGGTATTTTCGGTTAAAATCAACGAGTCCCTAAAATGTTCAGTTATCAGAAATTAACCCCCTTATTTTTAAAAACACGAGGCCATTGTACAAATATACAAAAGTTGTTTAGCATTAAGAGCTGATTTAAATTGGATTGAAAGACACAACAAAGGTTGGTTGCCAGTAAGGCTTGTTGTAATCAATATTGCACAAGGTTATAACAACAATAATTATTGCTGCCATCAAATAATAGTTGTTATTGTAAAGGCCAAGATGTATGACATCAAGACATCGACTAGCTCTAGTAGCGGGGCAGTTTACCTGAGGGCGGTTTACTAATTTTAGTTCATTAATGACATATGCTAATGACCTGTCAATTTATTTACCAAAAGACTATGTACACTCCTGTGTCAAACAGCCCACTACCAATAATTAAATCTCCTGTAAGTAAACTTAAAAAAGGGACATAATGAAACAACGTTAAAAGTAAATGAAATGTTTAATTTAAAGAAGAAAATCAAGGCACCGTAGAATATGAGTCGAATGTATTTAATGATAAGAGGAATTATTTTTAGCTAGCTCTGGTATGTTGCAACGCCTTTACAATGCTAGGACACAATCACAAATCGGTTTTTCTTATAGAAAAGAAAAAAAATATTTTGTAATTTGCCAAAAAAAGTTGAAATTTTGTTGCCCAAATTACAAAATATTTTTTTCTCTACCAAAATTTTCCTAGTAGGCTCACTATTAAAACTCCTGAACTTGGCATTGGTCCCGTAAGTAGCAAAACAAACAACTTTAAAATTTCAATATCCACCCCTGCAACTGTGTGTTTTTAAATTGATAAATTTAAAATAATAAAAATGTTTCCCTACGTTTATTTAAAAAATATATTATCTCAGGTTCTTTTTATCCGATATATTAAGTTTATTATTTGATCGATCTAAAACCCACTTTAAAGTTATTTCTATTGCAACTACTTTATTGTTGATAAATAATAGTTTGCAGTGTTGTTGCTAACAAATTGAACTGCGTTCTTATAAGTAACTTTAAGTTAATAAAACTGATCAATTAAAAAAATGTAGTTTACATATATTCCGTTCCTACACAGTAACCCTCGTAAAACAGCTCGGTCCGCTTAAAAATATCGCTTGTACGCATCGTATCGTAATTTGGGATTTCAGACTTTGGCCTCGCAAGTCTTGCAATTCGAGGAAATACATTCGGCTGCTACCGGCAATGCTTTTACCTTAGATGATTTCACATGGCCTTACCGTTGAATATCCAGGTACCAGATTGGTAACTAAGCAACGTCATTATTATGATGTCATGCCTGAAGCCAGATGAAATTAACTGGTTAAACGCTTTGACGAAACTAACCTCACTTTTACTGATTGGAACTTTATGTATTTGTTGACCCCTTTCCTTGTGTGAGTTGTGTGCAGTTGGACAACAAAACTTGTGGTCCTCGATATTTTAGAATTATGAAATAGTAGTGTTTTTTTATTTGCCCCCTGTCTTAGATGAGCCAATGTAGTCAGAGAGGGTATGATAAATTTAATGAGACAAAAGAGAGACACACGGATCTGACTATCTCAGCTCAGCTAAGGCCAGTGGCAAATAATAAGCACCTAAAGATTATCTTAAATCATATCGACCTGTTTTAGGGGCCCTGGTCCATGGTTATACCGCTAATTTAAATCACTGTTGAGCATAGTGAACGCTTCAATCGCAGATATTTGACAAATTGTAATAATTTATAGGTACTTCATTAAGGGCTTAAGTTTAAAGGTGCTAACATTTTTATATATCAAAACAAAGTTTCAAGAGTTGCATCAAAATTTCCTTTCTATCTTCAAAATATATATTTTTACCATTTATTTTCACCTTAATAGCTTCTATTGTGGCTTCCATTATTTATATGTTTTATAAAACACAAGTTTAACATCATAACCAGCATTTATAACCATATCTCCGATGTGTACCAATTTGACAAACCACGGTCATAGATGACGTCATTGCTTGCCACTTGAAATGAAACGGTAACTGGCGGTTACTATATCCCGGGTGATCTGAAATCATCTCTTAGAACATCCAAATGCCGGAGTGTTCAGGCGCTGTTAATAAGCAAAATTGTCGCTATTACACCAGACAATCCAAAGCAAAAACACGAAAAGCCCCTACATAGTCCAAAAGTAACTGTGTGATTTGCGATGTCGGCCTCAGGAATTATCGATCCGTACTAGAACCGACGCGGTTAGCACATACTGTTAATAGTGATCGTCATTGTGCGAAACTCCGGAATTTTTTTTTCCCCAGCTAAACGAATTTTATTGCCTCTACTCAGGATGCGCGGTTTCAGCAGGAAGCGCACATACAGCCCGAGAATCTGTGGAAGTCGTAAAGAATTAATACCGTGCCACGCTCTTTTCCGCAATGAAGAAGAATTTAATGTACTTCTACTTACCCTCCAAAATTAAAATCCAAAGTACAATAAAAATTCAAGAATTTGACAAATTCAAAATTTAAACACCGTAACGAGTCGAGCGGAATGTGAGAGGCTTGCGCATGCGTGCCAAAGAATGCCCTAGCTCAAATGCCAGAGAGATGGGGCTGGGTTTATAAAAAGGACACCACTGTTTTAGAAACCGGGTTAAAAACAGAAACCCTCCTAGATAGTATCGGGACCTCGCTTTCAACTCACTCACTTACTAAAGTCAACATAATAAAAATTAACTTGAAACTGCGCTGTACGGTGAGTCAAATAAAACACCAATTTAAAAACAAATATACAGTTTATTAAACTTAACTAGGGTAAATACCCAATGCGAACGTTTTGATACATAATGTTATGCGAAATAAAATAAAACAACTCCCGTGTAGTTAACTGATTACATATTTGAAGTTGAAGGATTACAAAAAGGACCAAAAAAAAAGGTGAAGGGATCAGCCAACTACTTGGAGAAAACGTTTGTCCCATAAACAAAAAAAAATGGTTCCTGACACCACTAAGGTTAAAAATCAAGTAAGTAAAAAAATAGGAAAAGGTAAACGTTGCCTAAAGGGGTGTCGATCCCTGATGAAGGTGTGAGGTTCCTCTAAGTGAGATAAAGGTAAGGCACAGATGAGATTAGACTGAGACGTAGAAACTAAAGTTGAGGTACTCCCAGTAGGAAGGATGTCTCCCAGGGCGAAAAGTAATGTTGAGAAAGATGCCTCCCTGTAGAGGTGTCTTTTTGTAGAAAAGATAGCTGTATCTCCCAGCGAAAAGAAATACCCTGGAGCTGTAATGTCGGGTCTACACCTGTGACTGGTAGCGTCTACGGCTTAGATCCATAAAAATGAGACTCTTCCAGGAAAAAAAAGGCATTAAAAGCCAAACTGAAACGGTATCAAACAACCAAATGGCACTAATAGCCAAACAAAACCCGAAAGAAAAATTCGGGGTGGCAACCCCAAATCCGCGAGAGCCCCTGCAGGACATAGCGGATGCTCACGCCTACCGTCTTGAGCTAGCAGCAACGTGAAAAATTGCCGTGAAATTTAGTACCTCGACGAACCCAAAATTCATTCTTTTTTTTTTTCGTTGTGTTCACGCCAGAGGGCGGTGCAGAATAGTATATATTCGAACCACGGTAGTCGATACCGCCAAGTATCGACAGCAACGGAAACTAACCCCTCAACACGTCAATCGGTCGGGTGTCAAAACTAGATATACAAAACCATATCTCGCTCCGTCCCGCTTATAAGTTCGTAACATGTCCGTTATGTAAAAATAAAACATCCAAATTAGTATCGATACCTTCAAGCTCGATCCCACCGCTAGTCCCTACCAACACAGTCGCGTGCAATACTCAAACAAGGTCGAAACTTCTACACCAGTTGCATATATCACTGTTTAAACTAAAACTTCACGCGAACTCTATGAACACACACGTAAACTTAAACCGGTCATTCAGTTAGAAACTACCGAGATCAGAAGTACACTTCATAACTGGAAACAAAGGTGGCGCCACACTTATATCGAAATTATAATTCGGCAATTAAAATATATTATAAATCCTTGTGATAAAAACTGAATGTTATAACCGGGAAAGGTCACCTCCCGCTTTGAAGCTTTAAACTGGCCGACTAGGTCTCCCGACCTTACCCCACTGGACTTGTTTTTGTGGAGATACCTCAAGAGTAAAGTTTACGTTGATGGATCTATCACTTTGCAAGAGTTAAAACAAAAATACAGGAGGAAATTAATGGAATACCATCTAGGATGTTTTTAGCAGTTTCTGACCACATGAAAACGGTTTTGCAAGAGATTTTGGCCGAAATGAAAGGCCCCTCAAAAATATAAGTTTTAAAACAAAATCCGCATATATCCTGTGTATTTCTGCCTTAATAATTTTTTTAAAGACAATGTTTAATTAACCTTCAAAAAGGCAAATCCATTCCTGAACTCCTTGTGTAAATATTATACGATGATACAAAATATAGGGTTTTAACTTTTTTCTTTTTTTAGTTCTTTGGCTGCCAAAAAGTTTCCAGATTCTTTTCAGTTTGGAACTGCAGGGGCTTCTTACCAAATCGAGGGAGCATGGAATGAAGATGGAAAAGGATTAAGTATGTGGGATACATTTGTCCACACTCCAGGTAAGGAAAAGAAAAACCTTAGAGAGTTAAAAATTGTGAACATGAATGTTTAAATAATTCACGTTTTCAGAATATGACAGTTGCTATCAGTTGCAGCATAGGCCAGAAAATGTTTTTTATAGTGTATAGTTATTTTTTTTACCTTTATTAATGAAAAGCTAAATGCACACCGATACAATCTTTCTAGCGACTAAAGCACGTTTTCATATCTACCCAAGAACGTCTTTTGCTTTATAAGCTGGTGTGCAAAGGCAAAGTGGACCGCAACAGTATATCGCGTTATTGTCTTTGCATCGCGATTGTTTTGCGGTTGTATCGCGACTTCATCGATACAAAAAGTATCTGTTCAAGAGCCCTAGCGTTTATAATATTTTAAAAACACTATGATATAAAAGATTACTTTATTATTTTTCTATATTCACCTATAAAAAAATGCATACCATCTATTATTATTTAAGTTAACCGAACGGCATTTGATGTGTGTTATTTTAGTAAAACACAACGAACAGATTTTTTATCAATCAAACCAGACTCATTCGACAATTCAGGATATAAATTGACAAATGTAGGAATAAGATAAATACTATAAATTTATATATAATTGTGTTCCTAAAATTATAAAAATAAAGTATTTAAATATATTATTTTCTCCTTAATACTTTTTATTAAAACGTTTTCCCCATAGGTTGTTAGGAAAGCCAGTAAATCGAAAAATAATTAAATAATACCTAGTTTTAAATGACACACAATAAACAATTTCACTAGCAAAAGTTCTTAAAACTTTAGCGGTCAACTAGGCAAACTAAATTTAAAGCCCGTCTTATGCTTCGTGAGATAGGTGGCACACACTTTATTTTTATAATTTGCAGCCAGCGCTAAATACTATTTGAAAATCGTTACAAAATAAAATATTTTATAGGTCACATTTTCACTAATGATACAGGAGATGTATCATGCGACTCTTACCACAAGTACAAGGAGGACGTACAGATCCTTAAAGATCTGGGAGTAAAATTGTACAGGTAATACTATACCTCTAAAAAACTAACTTTCTTTTATTAAAAATTATTTACAAAGTAGAATTTTGGCTCTACTGCCTATTACACCTAAACAACTAAAGAAATGGAAATAAAAAGCCCTTTATTATCTGATCTAACAAGTTCCGTAGCTAAAGTTATGACATTTATTTTTTACAGATTTTCTATTTCATGGCCAAGGATACTACCCGATGGAACACCCAATAAAATCAACCAACCTGGCATTGACTATTACTTAAATTTAATCAACGTAAGTCAGTTAATAAACACCATTAAAGTCATTCATGCGACCTTAAGGTCTAGAAGAAATGTCGCAAATTATCATCGATAACACCGGCACACAAAATAAAAAAAGTGGTCTGTACATTTAACCAAACCCATCTATCTATATGTATTTTGATGGGCTGAGTCCAAATCCGAAGTCGGTTTGGCCCATACACCCTCCAAATTTTGAGTAAATTGCGAAAAAACGCTGAAAATGGCTAAAAATTGCAGTTATGAAAATGAAGAAAATTCAGAATCTGTTAATCTCATTCATTCATATTTTTATCAAAAATCGTAAAAAATAGCAATGAAGTAGCAGAAAATAGCAAAAAATAGTATTGTTCTTACGTACCAATGAGGACTTTTATTACGTATGTGGGAGTGATTTCTTGAAACATTATACTCTACAGAAGCCAAGTTACCCACTAATGAATAGCTGCAGTCGCTTGATGATGACGCCTGCTTTCTCACCCTGACCAGACGCCGATACTGGGGTTCCGAATCCCTGCATCGTAAAGCACTTATCGCTTGTGCCTGCCATGACGGCATACACGCCGTTAACCCAGGACTGCCAGACGGTTCTATCGTCCACCGTCACCACGTGGAGGTGCCCTGGTTACAGGCACAAGTAATCAGTCCTCCGAAGTTGAATTGCAATTTTTAGCAGTTTTTCGCAATTTACTCAAAATTTTGAGGGTGTACAGGCCAAACGGACTTCGGATTTGGATTCAGCGCATCAAAATACATATAGATAGATAGGTCTGGTCAAATGTACAGACCACTTTTTTTTTATGTGCCGGTTTAATATTTCGAAAATGTTGACCTAATCCATGAATGGAACTCGGCAATAAAAAAATTGTCTTCTGTTGTACTAATAACGTATCTACTTTGTTATATATTCGTCAAGTTTTAATTTCTGATAAACACAATAATATTATTTTTCTATTTTGGTTTCGTAACAAAGCTGTTTCAATATCGTTTTCAGTATCGTAACGGGCTTTTTATGAAACCGCTTTTTTATTTTTTAAAAGTTGGTAATGCTATGTGTAGTCATGTAGTATAATAAAATAATTTAATTTATCAAGGCTGCTGTCGTAAATAAATCTAGATAGCATTACCAACATAAAATTTCGACATAAAAATTTTCAAAATTTGTATGTCATATTGTATTTTTAAATATGCATTTTTTATTTAAAAAAGTGGGAAATAGAAAAAATAGTATAAAGTACATGTTTTATAAAGCTACTAGAGTACTTCTCCCATAAATCATAAAACATATACAATGTACAATGTACATAAAACCCAACCGGACTGGGAAGTAAGTTGCTTGTGCTGGCTATAGATTGAAATTCTTTGATTGAATTTAAACCAACAGCGCCTTGTAAACAGATAATTCACCATTTATTGCCTGCGTACTTTTTATTAAGGTGACGTGGGAATGACAAAAATAAAGTACCTGTTTGTTTATTCTCAAAAACAAACCAAAAGAACATCATAAAAGTATAAAAAGCTTTTACAAAAAATCTTGTATGAAACTCGTTGCGAGAAGAGTGTGTTTTAAGCAATATACATGTTGTCCATTTCGGCTTACACGGCTTGGGCAATTTTACGTGGAGTGCTTGAAATACTCTTTCCGCAACTTCTTGCATAGATAGCTATTATGACTCTGCAAGCACAGTGATTACCCTTTCAAGTCGCAGTTTTACAACTGATGTTTACCAGAGGATAATCGGTGGTAGTAGGTTAACCAGCCAAACTTTATTTTACAATATTGTCACTTAGGAGTCGTAGGTAAATTATATAGCGGTTTACCAAAACACCTAAAACAGGTTCAATCTGCACAATCACTTACATTTTACTGTATAGTTTGATGTAGGGGCAGCTTCAGACGGGGGTAAATAAAGTAACCGAACGGCTGGTGTTACTGGTACTACGAACGCGACACAACCGCACCGCTTCCCTGTGGCAACGCGACAGTACCGCGCTCTCTTTGCATTTCGCTGGTACGCTATATGTACAGGGTGTCTCAGAAGTCATGGATCAAACGAAGTGAGGTGATGAGGGAGATCATTTACAATCAGAATAACCTTATATGTTGTTATCCAGTTATTAATGATTTAAAAGGTATTTGTTTTTTTTTTCTATTTTACCTAAAACTGCTTTATGCCTCAACAAAAAGCTGAAGTAAAGAAAACTACAAGTTGTTCAGCTAATCTTTTTTCAGTGAACACTTACAAATGTATTTTTCCATTAAAAGCATTTTCGTCAAATTTATTGCCATTTATCAAATAGACCGACTTATTCTCGAAACACTTTATGTTTTACTAAAACCTTTACTTGATTTTGAAGTTTTGAAAATTATTTGTAAAATTTCTTTCGAGAAAAGCAGTACTTATTTGCATAATAATTTCTCAAAAAAAAAATAACGTCGATCGTAAATCCGTCAGTTAAACCTTGTTAGAATCTACAAAGATTGGACAATTTTTGTAATATTAATTTCCATTGGGGTAACTTCAAAATCAACTAAAGATTTTAAGTAAAACATAAAGTGTTTCGAGAATAAGTCATTCTTTTTGATAAATGGTAACGAATTTAATAAAAATGCTTTTATTGGAAAAATACAACATTTGTAAGTTACAACTGAACAAAAATTGCCAGAGAAACTCAGTTTCCTTTTTCTTGAGGCATAAAGCAGTTTTAGTTAAAAATAAGAAATATCAAATAACTTTTAAACCATCAATAATCGGATAACAACATAATATGGTTATTCTAATTGTAAATTATCTTCCCCTCACCTCACTTCGTTTGATCCATGATGGGATATATATATATATATATATATATATATATATATATATATATATATATATATATATATATATATATATATATATATCTTAAGAACAAATTTTACAAGCAGTACAAACTGGTCAGAGTTCATAAAATAATGCAAGGCCAGCGATATGCAGTTTCAGCACGTTAAGTTGTTTCCGAAATATAAAATATCATAAAATATATAATATGATAAAATGTATCGAAATTTGGAAAAATTACGAATAAATGGGAAAATATGGCAATATATGGTTTGCTTTAAAAGGCATGGAAAAGTATGAAATAATATTTTACTTATTTTATTGATTGGCTTAATGATAAACTTAATAATTCTGTTTAAATTGAAGCAATCTGTATACCAAAATTCTAAACTTTACAGTCGGTGCAGTTTCAACGTACAAGAATCCGTAATAATGCTTATACATAAGTTTCGCCGATTTCAGAGTTAAGAATTTTGGTACACGAGTTAATTAAATTTAAGCAAACCAGTTAAGCTTAATAGTAAGCTAATTAATAAACATACATTAAAATATTATTTCATATTTTTCCGTGCGTTTTTAAAGTCGGTTAAATTAAAAAAAAATATTCCGCACGTAATATTTTTCTAGAACTATGAACTTAAATACAAAAAATTATTCAGCCAAAGCATAACCGTACTAGAAAATTTTTACACCGGGATTTACTAAAAAAGTTTTGATTTTAGTATTTCAAAAATATACCGAAATATCTGATTCTAGTATAGCAGTTATTATTTGAATAAATGACGAACTGAGTGAAAATACTTTAGTTTTGTTCAATAAAATGTGTATCATTTTTTCTTATATTACGAACAACATTTTAAGTCACAATGAAGCGAATATCATACTTTTCTGAATTATGAACAACAATAAATAACCAGCTGACTGACATTTTTAAAAGCATTTTTATGTGGCTTGCCAAAATTGCAAGCATAGATTGATGTAGATCTTAGGCGAAAAAAATAAATGCACTAAATGTTATTTGTATTTATGAAGTCTGGTGTTTAACTTTAATTTTTGCTGAAATTTTTGCCATTCTTATATTATTAACAACATTTTAAGTCACAATAAGGAGAATATCACACTTTCCTGCATTATGAATAAGACTAAATAATCTTGGTGGATGACATGTTTAAAAGTACTGATTTAAATTAAGATATTTCAGTTTATTAGTTAGGCTTTAACCAGTTTCTACCCTGTTTTTGTTAATACGTTGTCAATAAAAAGCTTTGGGCTTTTTAAATATTTTAAGGGTTTGCTTGGTTTTCAAATCATTTTATCGTACAACTTGTCCAGCTAAAATGAATTTAGTCCTATTTTTGTCAAAAAGGCATATGATTTTCAAAAAGTAAACTGCCTCAAAAAGAAATTCATAGTATATAACTTGATTGCCTTATTCTAACACTTGTCAGTGTCAAACATTTTGAAATTGGTTTTAACGCTAGTGAATCCCGAAGATAAATCTTGATAATGCAATACTTAATGCTTTTTATGGTGCTATCACCCACATCACCCTTATAGGCTTTTGGTATTTCTCCACTTCTTATTGCCGCACTTTTTGATATGTCCATGTGCAAAGGACAATGTAGCTTTAAAAATTGCAATTAGAAATAACTAAAGTAAAAGTCTTACTGGCATATACATGTTACGCCATTGTGCTACTTTGTACTAGTGTATGGGTACAATCCTGTAACCTTTTTTAGAATTTATGATACCACTATGAAATCCTACTCTTCTAGTATGGCAGTAATTATTTAAATAAATGACGAAGCGAGCGAAAATAGTTTCAGCTTCAGTTTTGTTCAATAAAATGTGTATCATTTTTTCTTATATTTTGAACAACATTTTAAGTCACAATGAAGCACAAACGGTAAGGTGAGCGATATGCAGTTTCAGCACGTTAAGGTTGTTTCCGAAATATAAAATAATATAAAATAAATAATATGATAAAAATTGGAAAAATTACGACTAAATGGGAAACTATGGCAATATACGGTTTGCTTTGATTTACTACATTATATTGAAGTTGTGACGTCATTTCGCCTGGTTGTAGAACATGTCTTTTGACTACTGATAGTCGTTTGGGCAAAATCCGTAAACAAATACCGTGAGTTTAAATTAAACCTTCTTTGACCAAATATATCGTATCAAAAGTTCAAATAACATATAACCCAGGTCAACTAGAAAGGTTTAGAACTGAGTAATGACTTAAATTGAGATCCTCAAGTTGATTGATCAGTTAGGTCCCAAATTATTTTTTTAATTTGTTCCCAAAATTAATTTAGCCCTGATATTGTGGTGAATATAAAATTAAATTTTCATTTTCTCTGCAAATTTGCTAAAGAATTTAGAAATAAATGCTAACACAAAACTTACTTTTCCTCTTCTTACACTTGTCAATTAAAAACTTTGATTGTCTAGTGATATTATTCTTAACGATAATAAATCTCGGGGTAAAAATTTATAAATGTTCGAATTTTGGCAAAAAGGGTCTAGCCGGTTAACTATATGCCCCAACGTCGTTTCCATGTTCTTACCTCATAAATTATTGTTCTTTGACAGAAACACTTTTACACCAAAGTTCAATCTCCTCCTCTCAGTAATGAGGGAGATATGGGGTTGGCAAGCCGTAACTTAAAAATTCATTATCTTTAAAACTATTTCAGATATCTCAATGAAATTTTAACTGTGCATAGCTACATGTTTATATAATATAAATTTTTCAGATTTTTATCTCATTAATACATGGTAAAAAAAATATGTATAATTTTTAGGGGTGGTTTATCAGAATTACCCCCGGAGTGACACCAACTAAAAAAAATTAGTATAATCGTCTATTCTCTAGTAATATCATAAAAAAATTACACAAAGCTCGAATAGGTGGAACATTGTTAAGAAAAATAAAAATCAAAGTGACATATAAAATGCAGCATATATTTTGGCGAATTAATGTAAGTATAAGTCGTACAAATGAAGTAATTGGGAATAACACATTAATTTTTTTTTAACAATGTTCCACCTATTCGAGCTTTGTGTAATTTTTTTATGTTATTACTAGAGAATAGATGATTATACTAATTTTTTTTAGTTGGTGTCACTCACTAGTATGATAAACCACCCCTAAAAACTAAAGATCTTGTTTTTTACCATTTGTTAATGGGATAAAAATCTGAAAAAGTTATATTATATAAACCTTATAAATAACTATCCACAGTTAAAATTCCATTGAGATATCTCAAATAGTTTTAAAGATAATGAATTTTTAAGTTAAGGGTTTCCACCCCCATATCTCCCTCATTACTGAGGAGGTGTTTGAAATTTGGTGTAAAAATGTTTCTGTCAAAGAGCAATAATTTACGAGGTAAGAACATGGAAACGACGTTGGGGCACTTTTCATATAGTTAACCGGCTAGACCCTTTCAGCAAGAATTAAAGTTAAACACCAGACTTCATAAATACAAATTATATTTAGTGCATTTTTTTTTGCCTAAGATCTACATGAATCTATGCTTGCAATTTTGGCAAGCCACATAAAACTACTTTTAGAAATGTCAGTCAGCTGTTTATTTATTGTTGTTCATAATGCAGAAAAGTATGATATTAACTTCATTGTGACTTAAAATTTGGTTCATAATATAAGAAAAAATGATACACATTTTATTGAACAATGCTGAAGCTGAAACTATTTGCCCTCGCTTCGTCATTTATTTAAATAATTACTACAATACCAGAATCCGTTAATTTGATATATTTTCGTAATTTTGTAGCTTTAATCGTTTCAGCAGGATTTCATAGTGATATCATAAATTCTAAAAATGGTTACAGGATTGTACCTACACACTAGTACAAAGTAGCGCAATGGCGTAACATGGAAATGCCAGTAAGACTTTTTACTTTAGTTATTTCTAATCGCAAATTTTAAAGTTGCATTTTCCTTTGCACATCGTCATATCAGAAAGTGCGGCAATAAGAAGTGGAGAAATACCAAAAGCATATAAGGGTGATGTGGGTGATAGCACCATAAAAAAACATTAAGTATTGCATTAGCAAAATTTAAATTCGGGATTCACCAGCGTTAAAACTAATTTAACAAAGTTTGACTCTGACAAGTGTGAGAATAAGACAATCAAGTTATGTACTATCAATTTATTTTTGATGCCTTTTGCTTTACGAAAAATTTACGTATGCCTTTTCCACAATAACAGGACTAAATTTATTTTGGCTGGACAAGTTGTACGATAAAATGATTTGAAAACCAAGCAAACCCTTAATATTAACCTTAAAATAATAAAATAGCTTACAAGTTTTTAATGACAACGTGTTAGCAAAAATAGGATAGAAACTGATTGAAGCTTAACTAATCAACTGATGAGATCTTAATTTAAATCAGTACTAAATTCCAAACCTTTTTGGTAAATCACGGTGTAAAAATCTTTTAGTATAGTTACGCTTTTGCTGAAGGTTTTTTGTATTCAAGTTCATAGTTCTATTATATGCATAAAAATTTTTTTTCAATAATTGAACCGACTTTTAAAACGCACAGAAAAATATGAAATACTATTCTGTTTGTTTAGTAATTAGCTTACTAGTAAGCTTAACTATTTTGCTTAAATTTAATTAACTTGAATACCAAAATTCTAAACTCTGAAATCGGCGAAAATTATGAATAAGCATTATTATTACGGATTCCTCTACGATGAAACTGCATCGACTTTAAAGTTTAGAATTTTAGTACATAATTTACCTAAATTTAAACACAATTATTAAGTTTACCATTAAGTCAGTTAAGAAAAATTAGTAAAATATTATTTCACACTTTTCCATGCTTGTTAAGATCAGTTTATTTTAAAAAATCTTTATCTTGTTAACAATACTAAATTAGTAGTGATTGTAATGGGCAAAACTAAATTTGCAGGTCCTGGAAACCATGAAAGGGCCATTACACACGTGAAAGAACAATTTTAGTTCACATTTTCTTCCCTTCTTCCCCTTATTAAATCATTAATTCTTTAATATTAAAGTAATATTGATTTTTTTGATTCCAATCGCTGAAAACAACATATGACAAAAATTTTGGAAGGAGGAAATTTTTCCTGGACATATTTAATTCCTCTCATTCCACCCGCTGTATTTTTTGACGAGTTATGTGTAACTGACTTATTTGGGCTCAAATACCTCTATAATGATATATTTTTAACAAAAACTCCCCTCTCACAGGTTCGCTTTTATTTTTTCATAACATTTGCTATGTAAAACCTAAACTCTTTAACTACGATTATCCCGAAAATGATATACCACAAAATTTCTGAAAAAGTTAATTTCAATCACTTTCCCGTCCCCCTCTAAACTTCCTTTATTTAAAAAGTTGAATTTTTGGAGCTCAAGTGGTTCCCGAGAAAATCGCGAATATACATACTTAATTACAATATAAACATGTCCTACATTTCTTATTTTATTGGCGATACAAATTAAGGAAGCCATTTTTAACGCGGAAGAAGGGTCTACTAGACGACAGAATTGACAAAGATGCCAAATAATATGATAATGAAGACAAAGATGAAACGAAAACATTCTGCGGTATAGCAATTAGCAACGCGGCTGAAAAGGAAGCCATGTTACTAATGTGAGTCGCCAACTGGCGACTTTTCGAAGTCGGGAATGAAATTAAACTTGTTTCTGACGTACTTTCTTGAAAATCTGGCTCTCTGCGGGTCTCACCTTACCACTTATATTACACCATATGCTGGTTCAACATGTTTTACGGTAAAGTGTTTCTGTTTTTAGGAACTGAAATCGAATGATATTGAGCCCGTAGTAACTATCTATCACTGGGACCTACCTCAACACCTTTCTGACTTGGGAGGATGGTTAAATCCACAAATTGCTGACTATTTTGCCGCATATGCCAGAATTGTCTTCCAGAACTTTGGACCTTACGTTAAGTACTGGATAACTCTGAACGAACCAAGTACCACCTGTACGGCAGCCTACGGCGTCGTGAGTACTTTGACAATTTTTAATCAACCTTAAGAATTTTGTGGCTTTAGTAGATAAGTTTTGAGTTCCAATGACCAAATCTTAGTTCGCTGGTTGTGTATGACACTGTTTCTAATTGTCATTCAGAACTTTGAAGTTTCTATTGGCCTGTTTAAGCTCCTTACTGTCACGGGAGAAAATTTTAAGTAGAAAACCACTTTAGTAATTTAGACAGTTTTGTTGTTTAAAAACTAATATTTTTTGCTAGGCTCTACACGCACCAGGACTGTCCCTACCCGGTGATGGTTTATACCAGTGTGCTTATGTTCATCTCTTAGCTCATGCTAAAGCATACAGAGTATATGATGAGGAATTTCGAGAAACACAAGGAGGTAAATAATTTCTGTAACAATATTTCTAAATTTAAAATGCAGAAAGAATTATTTCGATATCTTTAAATTTGACGGACTTGTTCAAAAATGTTTACCCTGCCTTGTATGAAAAATCTAATCGAACATATTTCCTTAGGAAAAGTGTCCTTGAACCACAACCCTACTTGGTTTTATGCCAAAACTAACAGTTCTGAGGATTTGGCAGCAAAAGAAAGAGCCTTTGCGTACAACGTAAGGATATTTTAATTATTAAATTTGGCATTTTCATAGCCGTATATCGTGCTGAATTGTATCGTAGTGGGTGTAGTCGTAGCCATCGGCGTCCGAGAGATCTAGCCGTGACGCCCATTCCCTCCACTCTAGCGACGTCACGATTGTATATGGGCGCGAAAAGAGCGCTAAACCATTAAACAACGTAAATTGGGTGTAGGTATGAAGGTTATTCCTAAATTTTTAGTTTTTGTGCGGGCTATTTCTGAAATAAGGTAGGTAAGAGCATTACAATGTAAACTTATGAATTCGTTGATATGTTAGCGATGTTTTTTTTAGGAAAATGCCGTATTCTTGTTGTGTTCCTGGCTGTAAACGGTACTACAATGTGGCTGATAAGATAACAATATTTCGCTTTCCTACGGACGACTGTCACCGGGAAAAGTGGCTACGATTATTCATCGAGAAGGCTATGAAGTCAAAGATGGCTCTCGAGTTTGCATCAAGCATTTTGCTGAAAATTTTATTTTACGGGAAGATGTTATGTCCAAACCTGATGGAACAATTTTGAGTATTCCGCGTGATATTATAAAGCTTTAAGAAGATGCCGATCCAACGATTTTTGAGAATCAACCCTTATATGATATGTCTAAAAAATTGCCATGTAAACAAAGATCCCCTACTTCACGTAATAAAGAAATTGAAAAACGAAGAAAAATTGAAGAAGAAAGTAATAAAGAAAAAGATAATATTAACAATTTTAAATGCTTTGCTCAAAATATCTCCGAGAAAATTAAAACATTTGTATATAATCAATCAATCAATCAATCAATAAAGCTTTATTGTCCAAAGAAAATCTTATTGACAAAGCATGCTTGAAAATAATAAAAAAATAAAAAAATGTCATTACAAGGACACTCTACACAAGTATTATACACACATTGTTAATAAGTATTTGCTTAACTTCTCTCTGAAATTTTCTTTTACAGGTAATTTTTCTAACCTCTTTAGGAAGGTGATTAAATACCTTTTTACCATTATAAACAAAGGAATTTTTAACTAAAGTCGAAGATGGAATGGGAAGTGCTGCGGTGTGTGTATTACGCAGAGAATAGACTGGATTTGTTCGAATTTCCTGCCCAAATTTTTTGTGAATAAGGCGGACTGTTTCTAGGATAAAAATACATGGCAGTGTTAACAACTTATGAAGTATAAACAGTGGTTTACATGATTCTCTTCTTTTAATTTTAAACATAAAAAGCAAGGCTCTTTTTTGAAGTATAAAAATCATATTAAAAAAATTTCTTGAACACGCTCCCCCGAAACATATTCCATAACGTAAGTGAGGTTCTATTAGGGCAAAATACACATTCCTAGATGTTAACAAATCCAACTCCTGAGCTATTACTCTTAAAGCATAACAACCCCTAGAAAGCTTCTTAGACAGTTGCAATATGTGTTGCTCAAACTTTAATTTATCGTCCACAAAAAGCCCCAAAAACCTATTGCATTCCACATTACCTATCCGCTCAACATTCAGAAATACATTATCCAATTGACACTTAAAACAAGAAATATTTGTCTTCGAAATATTAAGTGTAAGGAAATTTGAGTTACACCAATCTTTAACCCTTACCTGATCTCTATTATGTATTATTATAATTATTTTACTTTCAATATTTACAACGAAAAAATATTCATTTGTAAGGTTAATGAGGGCGATTCTCCTTCAGTATTCTCATATATGTTTAAAGGCTTTATGATATGCAAAGATTTGAAGATAATTTTCTTTAACAAAAATATTTAAATTAATAACACAGACTTTAAACAAATCCTAGGAAAAACACAAATGGGTAGCTCCTGGTCCATTCTGATGAAAGTATTGGATTTTGTCACCAATTATAACGTTCCTAACATTATTATTGATTAAAGTTTATTAGTAATATTTTACTCAGAATAGAAAATGAGAAAGACTGATGAAATGCTTAAAATGTTACAATTTATTCGTGTGCAAATTGAACTGCTAGATTGTACCAAAATATCGTTCTCCAGACATTCTCATTTGGGATAGTAGTATTTTTTACATTTTCTGACACATACTGTTTGCTTAAAAATACAAATATATTAACATTACCCAGTCCTCGACACTTGTGGCGGTTATTGTTTAAATTAGGATTCAGCAGCTCAGGTATAGACAAGACTCATTTGAACTATCTGACCGAAAAACGAAAAGCTCTAAATGATAAGGAAAAATACGTCATTTTAATGTTGGACGAAATATACATACGTTAAATCTAATATTTCCTATAAAGGTGGTAAAATTGAAGGTTTTGCTTCAACAACTACAGGCGTGGAAAAAATACCAGCAACTACTATTCAGGCTTTTATGATTTATCCAATTTTTTCAAATTTTAAAGATATGGTTGGTTTATTTCCTATTTCTACTTTAAAACATGATTTACTGCACGAAATGACTCTTAAAGTTTTAGAAATTCTATCAAAAATTGGATATCGGGTCATTGCTATAATTTCAGAAAACAATTCTGTTACTAAAAAAATGTTTGATATGATATGTCGTGGAAAAATAGAAGGTTACTTTTTAAATCCATTTGTGAATGATCAACAGAAATTGTTTAGACTTTTCGATACTGTCCATATTTTCAAATCTTTAAGAAATTTGCGGTTTAATAAAAAGGACAATCTTCAAACCTTTATTTTCCTGGACATACCAGATAATATGCAATCATTGCAAACTTTCCCAGTATAAAATATCTCAAGGTAAAAAAAGCTTGTGTAAATTATTTAAAACAAATATTCCTGGAAGAGGAAAATAAAATAATAACACTTGCATCCAATCTTTCAAGAAAAGTATTATATCCATCGTCAATTGAAAGACAGAATGCCAAATTATGTATTCGTCTTTTTGACAGTAAAAATGTAGCTGCATAGAAAGAACATTTTAAAAATAGTAACCTACATTTAGTAAACGGAACGATAAAATTTTTGAATCTAATATCGAACAGGTAGAAAATTTTTAATTGCGATAATTCACAATTCAAAGGTGTACGTTTTCGCGATTTATATTATGACCTTATAAAAAATTGATTGTGACGAGAAAAAATCTTTTTTAAAACAATTTGTAAGATGGTTGCAATTGTGGAATGACTTAGTGATTCCAGGTGAATTAAAAACCTCCAGAAATGGAAAGTTGTCAAATCAAACCCTTTTTCTCTCACACACACACATACAAAACGTTCGTAGAAATGTGTAACTACTTATCTAACGATCTTAAATTTGACTATGTACTAGTGAGCAAATTTCAAACCGATGATTTATAGAGAAAAGTTGGGCTGTACCAATTAATGTCCGTCGGTAACTACCATATGTCAATGGTGCAAGTCCTGGAGTCAGAAAAAAAAATTGAAATTGTTAAGTACTTTAAAATTAAAATCGTCAATAGTCTGAATAACTTAATTGTAGAGAAAGGAAAAGCTGCTAATTTAGAAAGTGATTCAGAATTTGACGATATGTTTCTTGATGCATTAATATTAGCAAAAGATGAGTCTGTTGATGCCAAAGATTCTTATATTTTAATTTACATGGGAGGGTACATAGCAAGAGATATCAGAAAAAAAATTAAAATGTAATATTGGCGACAATTTTATTTGCTTTGAAATGAATTTAGACGTTAAAGTGCCTGATAGTGCAGAGTTCTGATTGGGACTGGACTATGGAGGATTAAACTGGCTTAAGTATATAATTGTACATATAATAATAAACATGTTTTTACTATTCCAAATTTTAATTAGTGAGAAATTTGAAATTTTATTTTTAAAGTGTAAGTCACAGAAAAGTGTCTTGAAGTATTTGTCCATGGAAATGCTTAGTTATAAAGATATTTCCTGTAATGCTATTTGTGATGCTTATGGACTTAATAGAAATAAATTGTTTGAACAATGCATTGTCCACTTTTCAAACATGCTTTTAAATAATTATTGTAAAGGCCAGAACAGAGTTCAATAATACAGTTCCAATTATCCAAAAAACTAAGAGCTGTGAAAAACTTAGTAGTATATAACTACTTTAGGTTTAATTTAAAGACAAAGTTAACTCAAATAAAGGTGTTTCCTAAACACCCGTTATATTTGGAATATTGAAACAAAACTGGCAGAAGGGAACAAAATTAACTGGACCGAGCGATTTATTTTTTTAATTAGAAAAATTGAAAATTGGGTCGGTTTCATTTTCATTTACCCACCCTATGTTTTCAACTTCCTGGTTTTTTAAAAGTTTAAATCCAATTACCTAGCTTATTTTACAAAGGAAATGTTAATGCCATTTTTTGTTAGAATTATAATTTTTGCTGCCATTTTTTATATATTATTTATTATTTGTGCTTAGCAACGATTTTTTTGTGTTATCCTGTTTACTGTTATTATTATGTTATGATAAGTTATGCAATAGTGCCTGCGATCGTCGTTTTTTATTACATGCCTTGTCTAACTTTTCTTTCTAAAGATCTTTTTGATATTTTCAAGTGTTAATATCTTTTTTTCGAACAAACGCAATTAAATATATAATAGATATTCAGAAAAAGAAACAAAAATAATATATATCGGTAGGGGAAAGACGAGGAATATCGATCACCTAAAGTAAAACGTTAGAAAAAAATTCAGACTCTATAGAGAACGTATATTTATTAGTTACATTGTTATATCAATAGAAATAAATCTAAAGAAAACACCAAATATTTTTAAGTCATAATGCTGAAAAAAAAAATAAAAACGAAAAATGTCATCGGTCGATATTAACCGATACTGTAGGGTAAAATCGACCACATGAAAAATGTATAAAAATTATTTGTTACGACAGAAATCGCAAATGTAATCGTTACGAATATCGCAGCCTGCATATTCCGCATAAGCTGCCATACTGCATTTACTACATACAAGCCACCATTCTCCATATCTGCCAAACTCATCGCATGAGAAACCAGGCTCTTTTGCCACTTCCTGTTTGTTTTTCATCTTCATGGATTTTTCTTGGGTTTCTCTTTTATCTTGGTCAACTTAACTTCGTTTAACTTACTTATTCTTTGCTAAACTAACTTTTCTATATATTTTTGACTCAAATTCTTCTCGGTTAGGGATAGAGGTGTAGATTTTTGAATCTGCTATCCACCGACCATTATGATCCATATTACCCGAAATCACATCCATAAACATAAGTCCGTTCCATTCCTTTTAAAAAGAGGTTAATCCAAAATTCGATAGATAATTAGGTAGCAGCATATCTACGTAACATCACTGACTAGTGGACATCGATTTACGTACGCACATTTTAGATTACTTACCTATTTTTTAAACCAGAACATTTCTAAAAATATTCAGTTTAAGACAAATTGTCATTTCACTGCTAAACGCGTCGTGATATTGCCGGATCGAGCGGTAAACTGACTAATATGGTTAACCTTGTACTGTTTGCGCTACAGATAATAAATATTGGCGCCTTATATATACACGAAATTTGGTGGTCGGTTTTACCCGCGTGGGCGGTATTCCCCGTCTTTCCCCTATATACGCAGATGTAAAGAGAACATCTCGATATTGTAATGTTAAAATAGTTAATTTTCTATTAAATAACAATTAAAATAAAATAATGTGTGTGATACAAACAGCTCTATCGATTTATGTATAAAAATACATATAAAATCCACTGAATCGCGAAATATGAGCAGACTAATTTTACAAAGCGTGTCTCTCTCTGGTCTCTCTCTATTAAAGCACTTATTGAATGCCTCGGCAGTGTCACGGCTAGATCTCTCGGACGGCTACGGTGTAATATTTCGGTTCTGGTTTGCTCTACATTAGTTTGATGACTCACCTTGTAGGTCTCTTATTTAAATTCGGTACGCGGAAGTTTAGAGATTTTCCCTGTTATCTATAAATCTTATTTACATTCAAGCTTGGTCTTTGGACGCACCCCATATATAAAGGCAACTGGCCCCAGACTGTCATCGACGGAGTAGGCAACAAAAGCAAATCAGAAGGATATCCATTCTCAAGGTTACCAGAATTTACTCAGGAAGAAATAGAGTTGATAAATGGAACACATGATTACTATTGCATGAACATGTAAGTTTACATAGGACTTTTTAGTAGTTTGCAGTACAAAAGTTGGTCAACTGTGCTCCCGGCTTCGCAAGACTAAGCCCATGTTGCACAAACGGTGTCAAACGATCTCTAAAAAATTCGTGCAGTTGCAAATGTAAATGTAAGTAACACCTTAAAAAATCTCGATGAGGAGGATTCATGGAGCTAATCGGTAACCGGAGATACCCAAAGAAAGTTCCCTAGTATTGCTTATATCATAACTCGGGCGTAAAACGCCCAATCCCCCCCCCCCCCCGAGGGATCTATAATGTCATCGCTGCCATGTATTGAAAATTTCGTGTTTCTAGACCCTATACTATGAAAGATATTACACTTCTTCGGACTAACGATTGAGAATAGACCGCCCTTTGTATCCGTATCGCTACATACATAAAATCAGCCAGATATAGAAATACAAATACCTACATACGATTTGCGTGGGTTTGATACAACGTACGTCGAGGGCAAAAAAGTCAAAAAATCAAATTTATTCGTCGATTGCTCCCTTCCTATAAAGAATGAAAAATCAAAAATATGTATATCATGTATTTTGATGAGCTCTTTCCGACGAGGTATATGAGATTTTGATTTGGATCCATTTTAACCCTAAAAAAATTAAAAACCGTGAAAAACGTGGGTCAAAAATTTCCGGTTTTTCCAAAATAAATCCATTTTCCAACCGTTTTAGAAACAGGTGAAAAGAAAGTATTTTAGATTTTACAGTTTCACTTATGTGTCCGTTTTTCGGTCCGACGTTTCATTTTCAAGTTATTAAGTACCAAAAGGGTGTCTGCACATGGCATTTTTGATAAAAAAATTAAAAAAAAATTGCTTGTTATTTTTCGATACCAGCCAATCTTAATGGGATTCTGAAGCTACGGGTCCTCTACAACCTCCAAAAATTTAAGTCGATTTAATTCGCTTTGGCGAACTGTAGTCGATATGATTCGCAACTGCGTAAATTTCGACTTTGACGTTTAATAGCTCCGAAACCATACACCCTGTATAACTAACTTTTTTAACAAAGCTAGTCACACTATCCTCCTATTAAACCAGAAAATTCTATTCCTCTCCCTCTGACCGTTTTTGAAAAAAAAACTTGAAATGGTGAAAGTATCAAAACGGACGACAACAGACAACTCCTACAATGAGTTCTTTGACTTTCTCTCGGCAAAAATTGACCATCTCTAAATTTACGTCCTCTGAAGTAATCGTCCTAGGCAACTTTAGCGTCCATAGCAAGGAATGGCTATCATCCACAAAAACCGACCCAGAAGGCAGAGCGACAGAAAACTTCGCAATCAGCAACTCGTTCACCAATTTAATCAGAGAGCCGACATAATTTACCATAATCCAAATCCACTAGATCTTTTTCTTATCACCCATCCTGAGCCATACTTAACACCTGTATGCGCTCCCCTTGGTCGTTCAGATCATGGCCTCATTACCGTCTCTTGTCCCATACATCCCGAGTCCGTTGAAGTCATGTCAGAACTCATCATCTAGCACTACAATTCTGCCGACTGGGATGGTCTGCGAAACTTCTTCTCTGCTGTTCCTTGGAACCATGTCTGTTTTTTTACTTCCGATCCCTCCGAAATTTGCTCTCATATCACAGATATCATTCAAGCAAGTATTGAACGTTTCATTCCACATACCCGCAAGAAATCTAAACTCCACCATCAATAGCCATAGTTCTCCAAGGCCTGTGATAAAGCCAGGCTCAAAAAAGGCACCGAGGCAAGAAATAAATAGAACCAAACTATCTTAGAGTCCAAAAATGCTTTTACCAGTCGCATAAAAGATAAAGTGCTTTCCTGTCCCAACAATAGCAAATCTTTCTAGTCACTTGTCAAAAACATTAGTTAAATCTACTGTAGGAGCACGTTTCCTCCTCTGACATCTGACAACGAAATTATCTCAACCTCTCAAGGGAAAGCTGAACTATTTGCCAAACAATTTGCTGCCAATTTCACCCTAATCCCTCCCGCTAATTTCTCCCTTCCAACAGCTACGTCTATGTCCCACAAAACGCCCGACAAAACACTTAAGGTCAAACAAGTTCAAAAAATTCTTCTATCCCTTGACACCAAAAAGTCCTCGAGTCTGGATGGCGTACCAGCAGTTGCTCTAAACACAATATTCTCTAGAGCTTGAACCCATCTTAACTTGTCTTTTCCAGATGTCTTATGACAAGGGTATCTTACTAGATAGCTGGAAGATTGCTCGTGTGCAGCCTGTCCCAAAGAAAGGTTCCAAGTCATTTCCATCCAATTACAGATATCTCTCTTCTCTTTGTTGTCAGCAAAGTTATGGATAAAGCGATCATCTTGCAAATTCTAATATATCTAGAAAAGCACAAAATCATCCATGACAGACACTACGGATTCCTTAGCTTTGTCACACATAACTGGAACAAGTCTCTCGAATTTCATGGCGAATCTCAGATTGTTGCTCTTGATATTTCCAATGACGTTGATCAAGTATGACATGCCGCACACCTTAACAGACTAGCTTCTTACGGTCTTCCTAACAACCTATGTACCTGGATCGGTAGATTCCTCTCTAATTGGCGCATATCTATCGTGGTTGACGGCCACTTATCTTATCTTAGTTGTATTAATTTTTAAAGATATGACAATCATTTTCTTATCGTTGTCACAATATTAAAATGCAAAAAGTTTGGTTTTCTCTTTCGGGCCAGAAAATACGTCTCCACTTCCAATTTATACACTCTCTATGTTTCCCAAATAATACCTAACCCAGAGTACTGCTCCCACATCTGGACAGCGACATCATCTTCGACACACGCAAATAAGAGCCATTCGACTTATCAATGACCCAGTCCTCAAAAGAAAACCCTTCTCTCGCTCATCGCTGCGCTGTTAGGGATTTATCCCTTTTCTGTCGGTACTTCCCCGGATTTTGCTCTGAAGAACTAGCCGGTAGTATTCCCTCCTTGACTGTTCCTAACAGAACAACAAGAGGCGCGTTACGTATGCATCCCTTTACTGTCTAGTTACAAAAGCCTAGAACAGACCACTTCTCTCGTTCATTCCAGGGTCTCCAAATTATGGAAAAATTGCCTGCAGATGTTTTCCCTTCCCGTTTCAACCTTCAGTCCTTTAAATCCCGTGCAATAGACTATATTTCGATTTCTCTTCAGACGCACATGGTACGGTAGTATTTTTCAGGTTGGGGTGGTGAAGTCTACGTGGGATGTCTTAGATAAAAAAAAAGAAACATTTTTCAAAATTACCACGGGATATATATATATATATATATATATATATATATATATATATATATATATATATATATATATATAGACTGCCGGGTGGGCGGTCTATGAAAACCATTACCTCGTAAATATCAAAACATTTAGGAAAGCAGAAACTCATCCATGTTAAGACAGAACGAATTTCATCAAATTTCACGGAGACTCTACAATTCTTACCCTTGACCTGTCTAAAGCATTTGGCCAGGTATGGTACACTGCCCTCCTCAACAAACTTTTCTGTTACGCAAGGGCGTACCCAGAATCTGAACTGGAGGAGGCAACTCATATTATTTTAGGGAAAGATGGTGGGATGCGCGTTCGGTTTGCGAAGATCATTGACTATATTTTCTTCTAGTGGAGGGGCAGCGGCCCCTCGTTGGGCACGTCGTTATTGTTACGTATGGTCTCCTTATAAAACTTTGCTCCGATGCTGTTTTCCCAGTCGACGTTTATTTTTCGTGTCGATGTGGACGATACCTTCCACCCAGCCAATGCTGACTTACTTCAAAGCTCAGTAATGCACCGATCTTTCTCTTATCCGGCACTAGTACTTCAAACCACTAGCATTTTTATGCATAAAGTTGGAACTACCCAATCCTATGCATAAAAATTCTAATTTTCTGTTTTAATATTCATTTCTCTATACCAGTTTCTCATGTAACTCATTTCTCTAAACCAGTTCCAAACTTGAGCGTAGTATATGTTTATATCTCTCTTACTGGATATCCAATTTATTTCAGGCTAGAATGTCAGTCCAAGTTACCTATCTCATAAAAACACCAACACTAGAATCCGTCATTGTATTTACAAGAGAGTCACCCGATTCTTCAATGATTCAGTTTTTACAAGAAACCCTCTTTCGCTCACCGAGGGTAGTGCGTGGTATGTATGTAGGTCTTGTTTGGATACTTGCACGGTTTTAATTTAAAAAAATCCTCCTCTAGTATTTTTCCATTAGATATTTTCAGCAGAAAAACGAGGTGTGTTAGACTCCTCGACTGCTTAGCAACAGACGTCTATAACATTACATTTTCCATTTCTTCATATATAAAGTGCTAACATTACGGCATCCTCGCCTACGAAAGTTTTCTATTTCCGCCAACCTTAAATCATTCCAGGCGCATATCAAAACGTTTAATTTCATATATCCTTCGACTTTTCTTCTTCGTCACCGACTCCATTTTGATATGACACTGACTCTACTGGGCCACTATAAAGACCGATTATGAGTTTTTCCTCCTGTTTAACCTATTTCTCCTAATCATTTCTTTATGTACATAGCTCTGTCAAAAAATAACTGATCAACTAGAAAATCTTAATTTAAACCAGTACTAAATTTTAAATCTGTTTAGTGAATCTAAACGGTTATATTATCCACGTCCTGAGGGCACTAACAAAAAACTAACACCTTGCAATGATAAGTAGAACAGAATATATCGTTATGATAATTAAATTAGTTAATAAACTTATTAATATGACGCAATTCTGTAACTTTAGAGACAGATTAAACCAACTGACCAAGTGCTGGGATTTTGGAGAATTAACTCTGCACACCAGTTTAAGATTTTTGGTACTCTTTTGACAAGCATATTAACATCACCAGGAAATGATGGTTTAATCATCTTCTGATTATGTTTATTTATTTATTCAGAAGTACGTATACAGCAGACCGACCGAGGACCTCTAAGTATCCGCAGTTTAATAATAAAGTAAATAATCTTTTAAGTTACTTAAAGGAGACTTAAAAGTAACCTAACATATCTCTTATACCTAAGGGTAGACATATCGAACACCTTCATACCATAATTGTAAGTATTAAAAGTGTGACTCCTCCTACAAATAGGAGAGTTCCGCCCTAAATTGGTTTTTCCAGATGGTATATTAAAGGTATTATGCAGTCTCAAATCTCTGAGAGGTACATTAAATCTAAGTTTTGACCTTTGAACATTGGGATGGGCATGATCGATTATTACTTTATACACCATCAGGAGTAAAGAAACCACCCGTCTACCACGCAATGTTAAAATTGAAAATCTTTCAGAATTAAATTTTTGACTATTTTTAAAAAATCCCCTGTAGATAAGAAACTATAGAGAATTTGGCAACTCCGTAAACGGAATATGAATAGGTACTAAAAATGGCACATTTTCTCTAATTTAACCGACCTCGTATCTTTTACCATTTCGGAGATAGCTACCGTGGTATCACCTATTTTAGACACCCTGTATATATATATATAGATATATATATATATATATATATATATATATATATATATATATATATATATATATATATATATATATATATATATATATATATATACTAAGTCTCCTTTAAGTAACTTAAAAGATTATTTACTTTATTATTAAACTGCGGATACGTAGAGGTCCTCGGTCGGTCTGCTGTATACGTACTTCTGAATAAATAAATAAACATAATCAGAAGATGATTAGACCATCATTTCCTGGTGATGTTAATATGCTTGTCAAAAGAGTACCAAAAATCTTAAACTGGTGTGCAGAGTTAATTCTCCAAAATCCCAGCACTTGGTCAGTTGGTTTAATCTGTCTCTAAAGTTACAGAATTGCGTCATATTAATCTATTTTTTGCCATTTAACTTTTTTTAGGTATACCAGCAGCATTATCGAAAATGGGACTCTGGATATGGGTATACCAAGTTTTCTGTCGGATCAAGGTAATACACTGTGAAGGTAACTTCGGGTTTTGATAGATTAAATATTACAAAGAATATTAATAAAATTTACTTGGAATTCTTTCGGTCTATAGGTATCATATTGAAAAAAATACACAGATTAATTTTTTCGCTACCGACCTTAAATAACTCGAAAGGCAGGATTATTTTTGAGTGTGATCTGCGCCTAAGCACTAAAATCACATCAGGATCACATATTGCCCACTTTGAGCCCAGATAGCTCGGAACCTATCCATAGCCGGTCTTTGGGCCCATGGAGACTTTTGATCTACATCACCTGAACTACATAATCTTAAATTTTAAACAAATTCGACAGAAAGTCCTTTTCTATTTGTTTTGTGCGGGGTCCTTGGTTTGTAAACCAGATGTGGTAGGAAAAATTTAAATCTTGTTAACGAGAAATTAAACAGTTTTTCAAAACTGGTTTACAAACAATTGGTAACGTTGTTTAAGCCTTCCATTGCATTCTTTATATTCTTTTGCCGGTTGCCGATATCTTGGGCGGACTATAGTTGGCCCTGATAGTAAGGGTGAGATGACTCAGCCATAAACTCAAACATACAGACAGATTCTTTAACGCTAGTCCGGTATAATTTGGCAACCAAAAGATTTAAACTGACATGTGTAAGAATAAGACTAACTACTAACTAAGTTTTATACTACGAATTTGTTTCTGAGTTTTTGCTTGCACATTTATAAAGGATGGGGTAATTTTAGTACGCACTTTCGACAATAATAGAACTAAATTCATTCTATAAATCCATTCCAAGATGAAAATCATTTGAAAACAAGGAAAATCGCTAAAATATGAGAATAAATCATAAGTTTTTAAGAACAACTTATTAACAATGACAGGACAAAAACTTGTCAAAACATAACTGATCAACTAGATCTAAATTTAATACAACACGGCTTCATCCGCCGTAACATCCCTTGCAGGGCAGCGCAGCGTGCCTACACTGACTTCGTTACTGTGGTGAACAGGAATGCGAATCATTCTACACATCCCCTTACGAGGCAGTTGTCATCGCTTCCAATGTTCATCACAGCAGCACGTTTGGTTACAATCTTGTTCAATCATGGTACTGCCGTCCAAAGTGAAAGGCTTATTGTTCTGTCGTCCATAAAGACAATGGAAAACTTGTTCATTGGACGTTTGATTTCCGTCAAAGAATTCAGTGTATTGACTGTTAGGATCAAGTCTAAAAAGCTCGTGTCTCGCGATTTTTAGTAACATTTATGCAGCAGTTGACCTAAAATGGTAGTTATATCTAAATATTTATCGCGGAAATATGTTTAATTATACTCTTTGCCTGATTTTATTTCGAAAAATCATATCATCTGTAAAAAATTGAAATTTTCACCAAAATTCGAAAGTCTTGAGATAATGTAAAAAGTAGAGCCAATTTGATAAAAGGGCCTTTGGATTCGTAATCAGCGTGTCAAAAACAATAGGATTGGTGGAGTCTAGTTTCTTGCTCAAGTCACTTTTTTTTGTGGCGCTATGTAATTTATCGGCCATGTTAACTATAGAAACGGGTTCGTGTTTCTATGGTTAACATACTATTCCTCTTGAGCTGCGTTATGTAAACAAGGAGAGCACGCAGATTAACTGGAATTGCTTTGTCACTGATAAATATGGAAATAGTTATTTTCCTAACAAGTGCGCAAAGTGATATTTTTCCGCACGCGACTGCCGTTGCACGAACGACGCGAAGCGGTGTTCGGGCGAGCAGTCAAGTGGGGAAAAAGCAGTTTGCGCATGCGTTAGAAACAATATTTTTTTTCTACAAACGCCAGATTACAATGACAATAAAAACAATGATTATTTTTTTAAAATCTTTAGTGAAACTTGAAAGAACTACAACAACAATTTACATAGTAATAATACTAATAGAAAATTGAATTATTTCTTATTAATATTTATAACAAAAGAACAATTATTAATATTTTGTAAATTGATTGAAGATCCTGTAATTTCATTTAACGGCTTAGGAAAAGTATAACTTTACGGACTAAAATGCGGACGCAAAGTACTTCCTTTGCGCACGCCCATAGAAAAAAAGACTATTTGTGTACTGCGCACTCGTTTCTGTGGCATAGATTTCGGCCATAGTGAAATTATAATATTATGCGCAACCCATGTATTTATAAATAGAACTTTAAATATCCTCAGTACAATTTAATTTAGACGTTATTGGTATCAATAGCGAATCTGGCTGCAAAATTTTATTTTCTATTTTTCCGTACAAAAATTCACAAAAATTTAATATGGCTGCAAAGATAGTTTAACATCTTAGGTTTACAGACGTTTTTAATATTGTGAACTATTCAAATTGCCGTCGTATTATCAGCATTAAATATAAAATTTAGTTATAGTTATATTATAAACTTCTCTTCTTCGGTTTTTTTTTATTTTGGATAAAAGAATATATGCAAAAATTGAGAATAAATTCTCTAACCACCTGAAAATTCCTTATACAATAAGGATTTCAACAAATAATGGCAAAACAGCTATTCTCCGGGCTATATGCCCCTCCGAGCGCTGAATTACATACCAAAATTTGCCGTATTTTCTTCTAACACAGTTAGATAAGAAAATACTAATGTATCAAATGCAAGAAACTACCAGGAAGAAGGAAGCTTTTTCTTTAGTTAGAATGTCGTCACCTGCAGACCGGTTTCGAACTCGTTGGTTCTCATCAGTACAGGATAGACGAACATACCAACCTTCCGAAAAAGTAATCCCTTAAAGCTACAACTGTCGTACTGCATAAGCAGTGAGACACAGGCAGCGCCATCCATTAGCAGTTTCAAGCATTCAGAGTAGAGTTTACCGTAAGGTAAAATTATCAAACGTATGAATAAAAAGAAAAAGCTTCCTTCTTCCTGGTAGTTTCTTGCATTTGATACATTAGTATTTTCTTATCTAACTGTGTTAGAAGAAAATACGGCAAATTTTGGTATGTAATTCAGCGCTCGGAGGGGCATATAGCCCGGAGAATAGCTGTTTTGCCATTATTTGTTGAAATCCTTATTGTATAAGGAATTTTCAGGTGGTTAGAGAATTTATTCTCAATTTTTGCATATTTATATGTACCCCTGACAAGTAGACTTTCATTCATTATTTTACCTTACGGTAAACTCTACTCTGAATGCTTGAAACTGCTAATGGATGGCGCTGCCTGTGTCTCACTGCTTATGCAGTACGACAGTTGTAGCTTTAAGGGATTACTTTTTCGGAAGGTTGGTATGTTCGTCTATCCTGTACTGATGAGAACCAACGAGTTCGAAACCGGTCTGCAGGTGACGACATTCTAACTAAAGAAAAAGCTTCCTTCTTCCTGGTAGTTTCTTGCATTTGATACATTAGTATTTTCTTATCTAACTGTGTTAGAAGAAAATACGGCAAATTTTGGTATGTAATTCAGCGCTCGGAGGGGCATATAGCCCGGAGAATAGCTGTTTTGCCATTATTTGTTGAAATCCTTATTGTATAAGGAATTTTCAGGTGGTTAGAGAATTTATTCTCAATTTTTGCATATTTATATGTACCCCTGACAAGTAGACTTTCATTCATACGTTTGATAAAAGAATATTCTTATTCGTAGATACTCTAAGTAGTGCGGATCCGTCTTGGCCAGCCAGTGCATCCTGGCAGTTGTATTCAGACCCTCCAGGAGTTAGGCACATGCTCAATTATGTAAAAGACAAATACAATCCTCCAGAAATATTAATCACTGAGAATGGCTGGTCCGACTTGGGAGATTTGGATGACCAAGGCAGAATAGCATATTATAAGGTAGGTACCTACCTCTACTTTATTTCCTTTTCTTTAAAAACTGTTAACTAGGGATTGCAATTGCGCAATCCCGCTTTGGCGGCGGTAAACTCTTAAAAAATAACGCGAAAACGTGTATCTGCCAAATATCCGTGGTATTATATTATGAAAATTAATGAGACTGCTTAGGTATAATAAGTATCTTACTTACCTTACAATCAAAATAATGTGATTTACTATAAAAACTAGTAAGACTTATTATCTCAGGTAGAAAAAAAAATAAAGTTACTTGTTAATTTAACTGATAAGAAATTTGACTGATTTATAGTCATAGTAATATATTTTTAAATTACATAATTTTGTTGACTGAAAAACTGTTAATTTTTGATATTTATAATAAAAAATTAAAGTTGGATTAATAATTAATTAAATAAACGTTAATTTATCGAATTTTATACAATTAAAAATCCTATGCGCGATCCCGCATATAAACATTTAAAGTTCATTTGCCGACAGTTACTTGTTATTTTAATTGATAAGAGATTTTGATTGATTTATAGTCATAGTAGTATAGTTAGGAGATGTTAGACTTTAAATTATATAATTTTTTAAACTGAAATACGGTTATTTGTTGATTTTTATAATAAAAATTTAAAGTTGGTTCAATAATTAATTAAATAAACATTAATGTATCGAATTTTATTACATTAAAAAACCTATGCGGGATCCCGCGGGATTAGAACCAATCCCGCAAATGCCCTGCGGGATTTAAACCACTATGGGATTGCAATCACTAATCGGCACAAAGCAAAACAAACAGAAAACAAAAAAATAGGTAGCATTTTTACGTTGTATCCGCAAATCCAGTCAGAAATATTGTACATACTTGACTGAAAATACCTGTTGATTTCTTTTCCTCTGTCTTTTATGGTCTCCAGAAGAGGTTTGGGGTGTCCTTTTTATTTAATTTCCAAATGTTTTTCAAATGTTAATGCACAGCTTATTTTACACTGCAGTATTTATTGCGCTATTAAAGCTATTGTTAACACAGAAGAACTCAAGTACTAGTATTACATTACTACACAAAGGACACAACACAAATATAAAATAATATCCAAAATACAACCAAATTAGGGAATCCGAAACACCTCTTAAACTTAAAAAGTGCCGCGACTAATGAAATGTAAACAAAAGTTTAAGCAAATACAATGCGCATATTAAGTAATTAGTTTTTCTTTGTCTAACCCAAATGTTTTGCAATAGTATATTTTATGGAGCGGTTCTAGGGTATTTCCACAGTTGCCCGTGACAACCGCCGGCGATGAAACACGCGTGCCGACAGTGATATTATTTAGTGGGCCGTCGACAATTCCATCATTATATTTGTCTCTTTTTAAATTTCTAAAGCGCGTATGTGTGTTTCTCTGTTAATTTTGATGCATTTATATAGATTTAGATTTCCATAATATAAACTTATAAGGTCTATTTAAAATACGGTCGAGCCAGGAGCAACAAACACAAGAATTGGTACTTGGCTTCGCTGATTCTTCATTGGGGAGTTTTCGCATGAAACTTGCACATTTTTGAGTTTTAAAAAATAAATTATTAGGTGGGTGATTGACCAAATGACCTTATGGCATAAGCTTGACATAAAGAACAAAGCAAAATTTTGATTTCTTCAATCTTCCAATTATATGTCTTTTTAGGTGTCCATACTGGTAATAAATTATTGGTTTTTATATCCAACCACTGAGCCATTCATTGAGCCGTAATAATGCTAAAAAAATAGCTCGAGTGCGAGCTAGTTATTCCTCCTTATTCAGTTTAAATTTAAGACCACATAAGGTCTACATCCTCCTAATTAAAAAAATAAGAATTGATAGACGTCACACCAATAAACTGTTACCTACTCATTCTAGAATGTCACACCTAAACTTTTTTTATTTTTAGGGCTACTTAAGTAATATACTAGACGCCATTTTAGATGATGGTGTTAACGTTACTGGTTACACTCTGTGGAGTTTAATGGATACTTTCGAATGGGAACACGGTTATTCGTAAGTGAAATTAGTACCGTGAAATCAAGATTCATTATACTATATTTAATGTTTTTGTTTTTAGGATAAAGTTTGGAATCGTTCAAGTGGATTTCAGCAGTCCAAATAGAACGAGAACTTACAAAAGCTCTGCAGAATGGTATAAAAGAGTGGTCGCTGCTCGGGAGATAGTAGATTGACCTTTGATTGACTGAAGATATTTTACGCGGGGTGTAAGAGAGTTAGAGTTTTATAAAAAGGGATTAATGAGTGGAATAAAACACTATTATCATATGAAAAAATGTATTTAATTCTTCTACTGTATTAGGAGTGGCGCCGCGACTTTGCAAAAAAACTCATCGATTGCCAGGAATTTTAAAAGGATAATACCTCGACGCATAATGAATTTTAAAATATTTTCGTTACGTGCACTAAATTGATTTTTTTGCTCATTTCTAAGATGTAAGAGACATTATCAAAGTTATTTAACTGTTTCTCGCTTACTTTTAAAGGATTTCAAAAAATATAACACTTTCTGAATTTTTATGTTATATCATTTAGCAAAGATGAAGTTTTAAATCGGCATGTCATCCTCTTATTATCAGCTTGTTCCATTAGGATATTTTGACGTTATTGGTACCTATCATTTTTGAGTTTCATAGACACATTTAATTTTTTTATAATTATATCAAAAAATTGTTTTAGTCACATTAAAAATAAAAATATAAGAAAAATAGATACTACATTTAAAATAAACTCTACTAATAATTTAAAATAACCCAGTATTAACACATTTCTAAACCTTATTGCGTTATTACTAATTGTGTTAAAATTTTGAATCGATTTTTCTAAGCAGAAATGCCTGTCAATGAGTGTCAAAAATAAACCTGAAATTGATTTTTTCTACTAGCGTGCGCAATTCACCGTTTTCCCGCACTCATTTTGTCTCTGAAAGACTAAGTTTCCCGCACCGTGCGGGAAAATTTTTCCCGCACCGTGCGGGAAAATTTTTCAATATCAGTCAAGCTATTCCAACGACTTCCAGTTGCATCTTAGAAACATCCACGTCCCTAGATATTGCACCGGGTCCCAGTAGCGTCCATGAAAGTTCAACACCTCTGTCTCTTCAAACTTCCACTATGCAGAATCAGTCAACTTCAACCTCTCTAGCTTCAGCAATTAATTTACACAGTGCATCCAATTGTACTTTTACGATAAATATATATAATAAGTAATAAGTAAACATTATATACCTGTTATTTTTTGTTTATTAAAAAATAATAAACTTTGTAAAAATGATGTTGGTTTTTTTAACGCTAGTAGAAAAAAATTTGATCCTAACTCATGCGGAAAGGCACTTTCCCGCACTCGACTGCTTACCCGAACTCCGCTTCGCGTCGTTCGGGTAACGGCAGTCGCTTGCGGGAAAGTGACTCTTTCCGCACTTGTTAGGATAATAACTATTACTATGTTTAAACGCAAAAAATTTTTTTTACCAAAAATTATGATAAAGTAAAAAATAAAAATAAAGTAGTAAAAAATAAAAGTAAAAAATATTCCGTTATATCTTAAAAACGACTGAAAATAACAGGGTCAAAGCATACAACAAAAAAGGCTTAGAATTAACTGTATATCCCGGATTTTATCCCTTTCATGTCCCTGCTACTATTAATTTCATTGCGGCGACGCACAGAGGGCCAGATCCCCAATTTACGACGACAAAATACCTTTCTGTAAGACCGGAAAAGCTCTTTGCTTTCCGCATGTAAGTACTTTGTCACATTGTCGGCGGAGTTAAATAATAAAAGTTCTGGATTCCTCTGTAAATTGCCCCTTGTCCACTGTATGCTCAGTCTCACTGATATATGAATCCTCGTACACTATATGCTGAAAGAGTTGTGACGGTTTTGCAGTCTCCTAAGTGAGCCTACAGCAGAGGAAAACCAAGACAGAAAGAAGAATATATCTTCCTGCCGCCAGCTCGACCACGCCATGGCCTTTCAAACGTCAACACCCCGAGATTGGCGCGTGGAATTCTCACAATACACCCCGATATAGCCAGTGCGGTAGCAACACAGCAAGCAGAGAGAGTTTTCGGCGGCGCGGCGCGTCTCAATACTCAATCTCACTGTGCTTTATACCGTTTATACGGCCGGGCTATTCTGTTTTTAACGCGTGGCTAAAATTTTGGAGAATTTTTTAAACTTTTGATTGTTGTTTTTTATTTTGCAGCATTTTTATAATAACCCAAAATCTGCAACGCACGCCCGTGCCCGTGGCAGCTTTATTTAAACATCGGTAGTCGAGTGCGTCAGGCCGCTTTGGAGGTCATAGAAAGCAAATCGTACCTATAGTATATATAGTATATACGAATATCGAATATATCAGTGAACCTACAGTGGACAAGGATCAATTTACAGAGGAAGCCATAACTTTTTTTATTTAATTCTGCCGACAATGTAAAAAAGTACAACATTTTCAAGCAGCAACTATTTATTCTCAGATTTTTTGCCACCACCCCTCAAAAATCAGGCAAAGATTAATATCTTCGCTAGTGCAATATTAGACCATAAAAATACCTCGAGGAACAAGTACTATCTTCAATTTTGGTCCGGTGGTGCTCCCTTGCTATTGCGATACATTACATCTTACAGTCGATTAAAATCGACACATTCAAAACTAACTTTTGTTTTGTTTCTTACATTGTGCATGGCTAGGATCAAAAAAGGGGACAGAGAACATCCGAGTTTGGGCGCCGTTGCTATCGCTTTTCAAGCCGTCTGAATTCCACCAATCAAACCTGTAAAAAGGCAGTTCCCGATGAAAAGAATCAATTTTTCCACACACGTGACATGAACACAACAGTTTTCAAAGTTTATGAGCAAAGTCCTTTTAAGAAAAACCAAAAATCACTACAGATTGCATAAGAATACATTCTGACCTGTCAAAAACGTTACACACAGAATACTACTACGAAAGAAGAAAAAATTTGTCAACAGTTATTATTTGCTAAAAAATTGGAAACCGATCTAAAGGGAGAATCGATTTTTGATACCATTAGCAAGTTTTTTCAAGAGAAATAAATTCCCTTTCATAATATTTTATCAGCTGCTACCGATGGTGCTACAGCAATGACTGGACGTCATAATGGTTTCATAGCGCATTTGAAACAAGCACTACCAAATGTACTCGCTGTACATTGTGTTATTTATCGTCAGCATTTGGTTGCAAAAAATCTAAATGAACGCCTGCACACGTCGCTTGATTACGTTATTATGGCAGTCAATAAGATTAGAAGCAATTCATTAAGTGACAGACTTGGCCAATTTTATAGTAAACCCAACCCAACCCGACGTTAACAAATTGATAAAACTTCACCAGCCTCGATCATCTCATTAATTTTTCGATTACAATTTTTGTGCCAATTTTTAAATTTTTAATAAACAATTTTCCACTTTTCTTTTTAATTTCCTCTTTGTGATTCTTGATAGATGGATAAAATATAGATAATGTGTAGCAATATTTTAATATTTGGTATAGATATTATAGGAGACGGGACGTTGAAAATTTTTTTCTTGTAAAGGGGGTGATGGTCCAGAAAAGGTTGTGAACCTCTGATTTAAAGTATACAGATATTGTCAAGAATCAGGATTTCTTTCAAAACAACATTTCAGGTCATTCGCCATAGTGTTAAGATTACATCAAAATTATTGGAACTTTTTAGATTAGTACCTACTTTATGCCTTCTTTAGACACAAATTTTTTACCAATGACTGGGAAGAATGATCCTTTATTTTAAAAAAAGAATCATCAAATGTAGCAGCGTTAAAATAAGGAAGACAAAGTGTAATATTTGCGTTTAAAATATATAGATTATAATTTTTAATTCAGTGTTTTTCCAAAACTGTGACCTTTTTTTTTTTTTTTTTTTTTTTTTTCCTTGGGCTCCGTCCGAGACCGGAAGCACTGCGGCCACTAGAGGCCTATTGTGCCTACCCAATAACTTTTGTTACACCCACTCTGTTATCCCAGTTTCCTGCACAAGCCTGTACAGGTCCACAAGGGAGCGGGTGATCAATTCCTCCGGTTCTAACTTTGGTTGCCCGAACAGTTGGTGGCGCTTGCGATCTAGTGACTCGCAATTATATATAATGTGCTGAACTGTTTCCCTGTCCCTACCGCATAGTCTGCAGCTAAGGTCTCCCTGGTACAGTTTCATTTTGTTGAGAAGGTCCTTTACAGCCATGTGTCCTGTTAGTACCCCTACGATTGTCCTCAACTGGATCCTGCTCAGATTTAGCAGTTGCCTGGTGAGTCTAGGATTGGGATTTCCTATAGCGGCCTTGCTGTGGTTCAGTCCCTGTACTCCGTTCCAGTGGACTTTGTGTTGTTGTTTGATCCATCTGTTTACCGCCTCTCGTGCCGTGCACTTTGGCACCCCGAGAGATGGTTCTGGGCCAATGTATGGTGTAGCCGATCCCTGTCTAGCAAGTTCGTCGGCTTTTTCGTTACCAGTGATGCCCTTGTGTCCCGGTACCCACATGAGCTTCACTGAGTTTCTGGCAGCTAGCGCGCCAAGATCGTTTATGCACTCCCATACCAGTCCCGAAGTGACTCTGTGGCATGAGAGTGCCCTCAAAGCGGCCTGACTGTCTGAACAGATATAGATCCGCTTATTTGAATAAGCCCTCCTATTGTTTTCCAGCGCACATTGTAAGATGGCGTAGGTTTCTGCTTGGAATACCGTGGGGTACTTCCCCAAGGAAAAGGACATGTCCCTCCTTGGTCCGACCCCATGTACTCCTGCTCCGGTTCCCGCTTCGGTTTTTGATCCGTCGGTGTACCATATGATTGCCCCCGGAGGAAACTCTGGGTTTGTCGAAGTCCATTCCCTGCGATCCGCTATTACTACCTCGTAGGGGATGTTGTATTGGAATTTTGGAGTCATGTAGTCCGATCTCATTTCTAAATCGGGCCCTCCAATCTTCTCTCTTATGAGTTCATGTCCCGCCCTTTTCCGTAATGAAGAGGGCAGAGTGTTTTGCAGTCGATAGAGACCCATCCTCGCCTCTCCCTGGATGACCAGGTGCAAGGGAGGAAGGTCTAGGAGATTCTCCATCGCTGAGGTAGGGGTCGATCTCATTGCCCCTGTAATGCCCAGACAGGCTAGTCTTTGCAGACTGCTGAGCCTGAGCATTATTGTTTTCTGCGTTGCCTTGGTCCCCCAGACCAAGGCTGCATAAGTTATTGCGGGTTTCACCACTCTGGTGTACAGCCAGTGCACCATCTTTGGTGAGAGACCCCATGTTTTCCCATACGTTCGTCTGACCACCGCAAGGGTGATTTCCGCTTTTCGTATGGTTTTATCCACATGCTTGTTCCAGGTAAGTTTTGAGTCCAGTGTTACCCCCAAATACTTTACCTCTTCCTGCAGTGGAATTGTGACTCCTCGCAGGGTTAGAGGACCGAGCCCCTCCTTTTTCCTGCGGTTAGTGAACGGGACGATGACAGTCTTGTTTGGGCTTACATTAAGCCCTTCCTGTCCTACCCATTTTTCCACTACGGCGAGGGCGCTCCTCATGCAGTCCCTCACGGTTGTGTTGAATTTTCCTTGAGTCGTTATGACCAGGTCGTCTGCGTAGCCCAGGATCGAATAACCCCTTTGGCTTAGTTCTTTTAGAAGCCCGTCCATTACCAGGTTCCAGAGGAGGGGAGAAAGAACCCCTCCCTGAGGGCATACCCCTGCCACCCGGGCTGCCAAAGTTTCACCGAGTAGATCTGTATAAATTACCCGGCTTTTAAGCATGCTTTCTACCCATCTGCAGCAGGTCTCATCTAGCCCGATGCCCCTGATTGCTCTGGATATAGATGTGAAGGATGTGTTGTCAAGATCTGTATAAATTACCCGGCTTTTAAGCATGCTTTCTACCCATCTGCAGCAGGTCTCATCTAGCCCGATGCCCCTGATTGCTCTGGATATAGATGTGAAGGATGTGTTGTCAAACGCTCCTTCAATATCCAGAAATGCTCCGAGAAGCACTTCTCCGTTACCTATCGCGTTCTCCACTCTGCTAACTAGCTGGTGGAGTGCTGATTCGGTCGATCTTCCTGTTCTGTAGGCATGCTGGTCTTGATGAAATGGTCCGTCCCCCATTATAGCATCCCTTATATGCCTATCTAACAGTTTTTCTAGTGTTTTTACAACAAAGGACATTAGACTGATGGGTCTGAATGCCTTGGCGACCGAGTAGTTGGGACGTCCATGTTTCGGTATGAATACCACTTTGGTCAGTCTCCAGATCCTCGGTATGTGACCTAGGGCCAGACTGGCCCTTAGTATGTGACAAAGCTTGCTGACAAGCAGGTCTGATCCCTGCTGTAGCAACGCTGGACAAACTCCGTCTGGACCCGGAGATTTGTAGGGTTCAAATGAGTTTATAGCCCATTTTATTTTTTCAGGGGATATCACCTTCTTAGCAGCCTGCCAGTTGTCCCTATGAGCTCTGTTAGGAGCTTCATTAGGTCCTCCAAATCTCCAGGCTTCAGGTGTTTCCTTTATGATTTTGGACCCAGGGAAGTGAACCCGAAACAGTTCGGTCATTGTTTCCTTCCCCGTTAATGTTTGCTCTCCATTCTCAGTGACAAGAGAGTTGATTGCAGGCTGAGTGTCCTTTGACAGTATCTTTGCGAGTCTGGCACATTCTGGAGTGCTTTCAATAGCCTCGCAGTGCCTTCTCCAGGATGCTCTCTTGGCCTTTCTCAGCGCTATGTTGTATTCAGTAAGGGTAGCCCTATACGCTTCCCAGTTGCCTGATCGTTTTGCCTGATTCCAGTTCTTTCTTACTTGTCCTCTTTTGGCCTCCAGGTCTGGTCCCCACCAGGGGACCTTCCGGGAGGAATCTGATGTAGTTTGAGGACAATTTGCTTCGAATGCCGAAATGGCCGCGTCCGTCAATTGATCCGCTACCAGTTCGAGGTCCGTCACGTTATTTATTACCTCTTTAAGCCCCTCCAGGTTACGTTCTAGGTCTACCCGATAGTTACCCCAGTTCGTTCTGCGAGGGTCGCGATAAGAGTTAGATTCCCGTTTTATACACGTTATTTCGAACCGTATATGTCTGTGGTCCGAGCAACTCTCTTCCTCAGACACATGCCAGTTTTTAATATAATTGCCGACGTAAGCCGTTGATATAGTTATATCTAAAACCTCCTGCCTTTGCCCCGTTACAAAAGTCGGATTATTACCTCTATTCATAATGTCTAAGTTATTTGCCATTAGAAATTGAAAGATGTGCTCACCTCTTTGATTGGTGTTAGTGCTGCCCCAGATGCTGTGGTGTGCGTTTGCATCACACCCGATGATCAGCTGCGATCCACTTCCTCCGCAGTCTCTCACCAGTTCCTCCACAGCGCTGGGTGGTGGCGCTTCCGGGTCATCGTATGGGAAATAAGCCGATCCAATAGTGATATTCTTCGGCCCACCTCCCTCCGTGGTTGCTAGTCTTACTGCCACGAGATCCCTAAGACAGAACTTAGCCAGTGGCAGCATCCTTATATTCTTTTTAATTAAAATGCAGGTTCTCGGTCGGTCGGTGGTTCTATTGTAAACCAATTCACCACCTACTCCCGAGAGACCTTTTATTTTACCTTGGTTGACCCAAGGTTCTTGAATGAGGGCGATGTCGCAGTTCTCCATCACGCTACACAGGACAGCCGAGGCTGCCCTGCTGTGGTGAAGGTTAACCTGCACGACCCTCACTTTGAATGTCATTTTTCTTTTCTACTCCTGTCCATTCTTGTTCCCACGAGTCTGGGGGAAAGGGTGGTCCGCACCGGCAGCGCCCCCTTGCCGGTGTAAGGCTGCTTACTCCGGGATGTCGCCTGGTGTCCCGGAGGCTCCGTTTCAAACGCCTGATTACGGCTCAGGCGCCATTCGTCCCTTTGGCACGGGTCGCGTCACACCGTGGGATTAAGCCGCATGTGTTAGATGTAGGTGAAGTGTAGGTGTTGTAGTGTGCTCACAGCTGTACCCCGCCGCTCCGCGCAGGGCGGCCGCAGCAGGACAGGCAGTGAGCTGGTGTTAAATGTGTAGTGTTGTAGTGTGGGCACCACTGTGCAGTTGTATCCTTCTTAGTCTGGCTTCTAACCTCAGAGACCTTCCCAGCATGGTTGAACCTAGCTGGCCTAGCCCTCCGAGTCAATGAAGCTCGCAAGCCCCGCCGGTACGTCAAACCGAGGATACGATGGGGGGAACTGTGACCTTAGATATGAGTGATTTTATCTGACCCACGCTGCAATCCAATTAGCGACTCAAATTAAGCCAAACAGCGTTGTCGCAGCTGCAAATAGCTGATTTTTAGTGGTCAAAAATGTCTCACTAGACGACAAAAGACAAAACATTGCATACTACTTGGCAAATCAGCCGATGACGTTCCTAATTTCTGTCGCCAATAGCATACAAACGAGTATACTCCAGTACTTCAACCCTATAAGTGCAGTAAAACATCTCTATAACAGTTTATTTACGTAACAAAAAAAGTTCAAGTTCAGCTCAGGCAATATATTTTTTATAATAATATTTACAAATGATATCAGATAAGCTAATTTACCTTTCAAATAGTTAGAGACAATATCTTCTTATGTAATTACGGCTACGTTTCTACGTCACAAAATTTTTGTTTTTGAAAAATACTGACACTTAAATAAATAATGTGCGGTTTTAGAATGACATGAATCTTTTAGTCCTACAGCGGGTTGAGAAAACTTTTACTCAAGTAGTGAAATTAATTGACGTTTAGGGTCATATTTGGCAATGACGTTAGCATAAGTGCTGTCACATTACAAGTGTCTTATTAGTTTAATTCGTGATTAAATTGTTTGTGCAACCCGACGTTAGTCATTGGTTATTCAAAAATGACAATAAAGATTTCTCAAAAACAGAAAAAATCTAATGTTATAATGACATATCAAAATACAAATTTGTACAAGCATGTATTGTTGTTATCTTGAATTTATTCTCAAGGCTCTGTTCTAAAGTAATTTAAAATTTTAACGGTAAGAAATTTTTTAAGAGCACACCCATACGAATGGGCGCCATCTTGAAATGGTCGACTCTAATGTTACAAAAATCCTCGACGTCCTTTTCATTTAAAAAATATTTTCAAAATACACCCAGCCGCGTGCCGTTTTGATGAGACAAGCTGTTATACAGTGCATTTTTTAAAGCTGTCCCTACGGTCCTACATGTTAAGTTTTCTATGTTAGGACCTGTTCCAAAAATATCTAAAAATCGCATTTATCAGATTCACTAAAAAGATTCAGTACAGGCAAAGATACATGTACAACTAGATAATTCATACAGAGGACAGCGTTGTAGACCTTAATAAATGAGCTTTGTGTGATCTATAGTAGATGGCACGGAATCGGTTTATTCGGTTTGTGTGATCACTGGTAAATGGCGATGTAACGACACTCGCCAAATCGATTTGTAGCAAGTAACTGCGAACACTGATAGAAGGTGACAGAAGTTAGTAGTGGCGGGTTAACCCAAGGAGTTCCATGCGTTCATAAATCAGCGACTGTGAGAATCGACGGAATAAGAAATTGACTTAGTGCGATTAGAGAAACCCTGCAAGTCAACTTGCAGATACCAGAAGGTTAGATGTTACCATAGTAATTCTGAATGAGCTAAATAAGCAATGTTCTCAAATACATGCATCGTAGGGGTAGAAGTGTTTCTTTTAACGTTTTGACAGTTAAAAAAAATAGTGGTTGTAAGTATATATCTATGCATTTGTGCATTGTGTAGATAATATGATGCATTTACATACTATAACTATAATATTTAATAACAATATATTATAATTTTTTTCTAATTTATAATTTAATTCGGCAATTTCTGTTTTTGTAATAAATACCTGTAAAATGTTTAAAAATATTGATTGTATCAACGAAATATTCTGTCTGGAAAGTAATGAGTAGACTTGGCCAGCTGGGTCTGTTAGCAGAGACGTCGATGCCGAAAATTAAGTACGTACTTTTACTGCATTTGACAAAAATAATTTAATTCTTGGGCGTTGCCGTGATTGTGGGAAATAAAATAATGTTAAATACATAGTTGTAGCTTTACTACTGGAAATATATTCTTAACAGTGGATGAGTTGAAATGTAGACACCAAAGTACATCTCCTGAAATTCCTTGCGCTTGGTCCACTGCGCAATGTCAAAAAAAAAAACGAAAAAGAAAGAAATTTTAAAAAAAAAGTTGGGAAAAAAGTTCCCAACAAAAACGAACCAAAAATGTGCGCGCACACTTTGCCGCGGACGGTAAAATTGTGTGCCATTTTGACCTCTTTAATGTATGTTGCAATACCACTAACGTCTTGATTTTTAAACAATAAAATTTATATTAAAAGATAGTATTTGAATCATAATTAATTATTAGTTGTACCAACTTTCTATCATCAACCACATTGGTTAACTAATAGTTTTTTATGAAACAAGTTGCAACATGAGCGACTTTTTTGCACTAGATGCGGAGATTGAACCACGAGCGCAGCGAGTGGTTCAACACATTGTGTGCAAAAAAGAAGCTATTTTGCATCGTGGTTCTTACAATATTTTTTGTAATTCAATTATTATTACGAACAATTATTAAAAAAATATGTGATTTGTTTAAATTCCATTTAGACTAAAATAATGTTAAATGAATGATGTGAATGTGGATGAAATACCATCAAATATGAGTAAACCAATGGTAGCAGTATTTCGTGACAATACATTCGAAAATTGCACGTTTAACATTTATAAGAAATAAGGCATTTAATTTTGTTGTAAAATTGTCGTATAAAAATATTTATTTTTTATTATTAGTCAGTAATTTGTATTATTAATACATTTTGTAATAAAATATTTGTATCATGTGAAATTGAATGGATGTGCTGTATAACGAAATGTGTTTATGGGCGATTAAACTTATTTGAACATGAGTGTTAAAATGAAATCATTTTAGCACTTGTGTTAAAATGAAATGTCATTTTAAAACTTGTGCCAAAATGAGCCACATTTGACAATGAAAATCAAAGTCAAAAAAGGTGACATTTCATAACTGAAGTACTAAAGAATATTTTAAAACTATTACATGAACGCGACGCGCTTACATGTTGTTATTTTTTAGGAGCAATAATTCATAAAAACAAACTGAAATCATCTAATATTAATTTCATCTCATTTATCTTTTCTATACCTGAGTTCGACCCCAACTTTTGCGTCATGTTAAGTGCCATATGGCACAGTATCTGTGCCATAGAAATTTATCCACTTAGGTGCACGAATTTAGGCCATGAGTGTGGCCATCACATTAAGTTCAATGGCATAGACGCAGACAGAGTAATAAATATTGCATACCTAAATGGGATATGGAAATATGTTCAAAGTGTTGACCGTTGTCTCTCAGACGAACTCTTTGAGGTTCCCTGAGCACGTTGTTGATTTGTTCTGGGGGTGATATTGTTAACAGAAAATATGACAAGTGTAAGAATAAGACAATTAAGTTCTATACTATTAATTTATATCTCAGCTTTTTCGCAAATTTATAAAGAAAAGGGCAATTTTAGTATGTACTTTCAACAATAATAGAACTAAATTCATTACAGCAACCCGTTCCAAGATGAAAATCATTTGGAAGCCAAGCAAATCGCTGAAATATCAGAATAATTCATACGTTTTTAATGACGACTTATTTACAATGACAGGACAAAAACCTGTCAAAACATAACTGATCAACTATAAGATCTTAATTTAAACCAGTACTAAATCTTAAACCTTCTTAGTGAATCTAAACCTTAGAGTTTAAAGTAGGTCGTTCAATTGAAATTATTGAAGTAATTTGTGCGTGAATGTCATATTTTGTAGCAGTTCCGGTTGCACCGGAAGTGAGATTGTCATGACACAAGCATACAAGGCCCCTAAAAAGAAGTAAGAATAATATATTAAACTTTTCGCATATTCATTTGTTGTACGTTAAAATAGTATAGTTTGCGGCTCTTTCGACATTTTAAAACGTCATTTTCTCGAAAACTGTTAAAGATAGGTATGGGGTATGATACATGTTTTATAGTTAGAATTTTACGTAGAATCGAAATTTTAAAAAATATGCAAGGGGTTTCATTTAAAATAACAAAGTTGACTGTATTTCCGGTTGAACCGGAAACGATAGTCAGATGTTTGAGCACTCAAAATCTGCATCTAAAGCAACCGTACGAGTTCCCAAATTTTCAAATCGAAATATTATTTCTTAACAAAATAACGAGCTGGCCAGTAAACTCGTGGGCACCCGGTATATACAATGTGTCCATGGATGGAGTTGACAAGAGGAAAAAATCTTTATTATTGGCTTTACGAGGAAGAGTTGTTCTTTATAAAAAAAATTCTGCCTGACGAGAAAATGAGTTTACATACAAATTTTAGATCAGATATACCGGGTGTTAGTAAATAGAAATCATAAAAATTCTTTAAGAGAGAAGTACCATTATTTATTATTTTAATCAAAATATTTTTAAAACAAAGTTGTTTACAATCCAAAATAAAGCCAATACTAAATTTGAAATCTGAAATATAATTTTTAAATTTATCTTAACTTACGTTTCTTTCAAACATAATCATTAATCTTGTTAAACAAACAATTAAAATAAAATAAGAATTTGTACAATGGTGAAAAAAATTGTTATTCTACATTTCCTTATCCAATCTCCACACATCTCTCCAAATTAGAAATAAATTAAGTCATTTGTTAGTTCAATATTATTGACAGGACAGCACTCCCAGGTTTTCATTTTGAATGTTCATAAATTCAATAAATTATTGTAAAAAAATAAGAAACATAAAAATTAGAATTCGGATTTCAGATTTTGTATTTGGGCTTTATTTTGGATTATAAACAACTTTGATAGGCCAAGCAACCGAGCAAAATATTAGTGATTTTTTGACATTAATCCTATTAGAAAACCGCCTGTGTCATTATCTGAAAGACGATCCGTAGATGATTCCTGCTATATTTCCAACTATGAAATTTTTTCCTTTAATTTGTTATAATCATTTTTAAACAAAAAAACGATACTCTTTAGTTTTTTGCTTATAAAGTAAAAAGTAATAAAGCAATATTAATGGTGTAAATGGACGATTTGTAGAGAACGAACAAAATGAGTGGTCGAGCTTCCCGATAAGGTAAGTAACAACGGAGAAAATCCGGAAAAACCGGAAAATTAAGAGTTTTTAAAAAAAAATCATAAATAGACCATTTCTAAACGTAGAGGGCTCAAACTTTGGGAAAAAGTAGTAATTTGTAGCTACTTTATGTGTGCAAAACCCCGACGCTATCCGACGATTAGTTTTGCCACAATAGTCATTTTAATTTTTCAATACACTATTTTGCAACAGGTCTGGATGCTCTATGGATCGTCCGATTTTAATTATTGAAACGGATTTGAAAAGTACAAGTTTAATTGAACAAAATGTATATTTTAGTTTTTCCATAAAATGCTACGAAACCGGTTGAAAATGCATGTAAAATCGGACGATCCATGGAGCATCCAGACCTGCTGCAAAATAGTGTACTGAAAAATTAAAATCACGATTGTGGCAAAACTAATCGTCGGACAGTGTCGGAGTTTTGCAGACATAAAGTAGCTATAAATTACTACCTTTTTCCAAAGTTTGAGCCCTCTACGTTTAAAAATGGCCGATTTGTGAATTAAAAAAAACTTTAATTTTCCGGCTTTTCCGGATTTTCTCCGTTGCTACTTATCCTATCGGGACGCTCGACCTCTCATTTTGTTCGTATTTTTATTCTCTACAAATCGCCCATTTACACCATTAAGATTGCTTCATTACTTTCCATTTTATAAGCAAAAAACTAAAAAAATCGCGGTTTTTGTGCTTAAAAATGTTCAGAGTTGGAAATATAACAGCAATAATCTACGGATCGTCTTTTAGATGATGGCACAGACGGTTTTCTAATAGTATTAATGTCACGACAAATCGCTCTATTGCTTGGCCTATATATACACATTTTGCCCAAAATAATAATTAATGGTACTTTTCTTAAAGCATTTTCGTATTTTCTTAATTTATTAACATATATACAACATACATCAAACAAAATTTTTATATGACTAACTCATTTCTTCGACAGAAAATAATTTTTTATAAAGGATGACTTTTCCTCGCAAAACCAATAATAAAGAGTTTTTCCTCTTTTCAATTCCAACCATGGACACACTGTATAACCTATATCCATTTTTTATAGATCTTACCCAGTATTTTTATTAATATAAGTAACTTGGTCATAATTCCTTTCTAATGCTATTCTGAACAACAGAAACAGAACAAATAAATTGTCTCTTCAAATTTTGCAAATCGTATTTGATTGTCGCTCCAAATACCTAGGGCCTTCTGATTTCTTAGTTGAATCCGAATTCCGATACAAGCGCATATATATTATATATTTTTGGTTTATGCGGTAAGAAGTACCTTATTTATATCAATACCAAAGGTTTTAGTTATACGCAAACTACTATTTTTCCAAAATTAATAAATGAATCATTTTTAAGCTAAAGCAAGAAAAGGTACCTATATACTTAAAACGAAAAGATCATAATGTTGTCTGTTGTCTTCCTTATTTTGAAACTTCTACAAAACATAGCTTAATGGTTCTTTCTTTTTAAGAAAGACTTCTTTCCATTGAGCCACCACTAAAATTGTGTGTCTAAATAAGGCAGTAGTACCAAAAATGTTCAGTTAATTGTGATGTAATATGTATATAGTTCTTGGAACTATAGCGAACGACCTGTAATGTTGTTATCAAAGATAATACTAAAGGTTAGAAGTTTCTGATACACATTGGGTGTTGTTGAGCCCATGCGTTGGCCAAATGACCAAGTTGATAAACTTTGTTCTTAAATATTCATTCAAAGAACACTTATAGCAACAATAACAAAAATCCTATTATTGTTTTAATTTGGTTGTTGAATCCACTTTATATTATCCATTGTAATAATATAACTTAAACAACGGATACTTGGAGATTCTAATTACTGATATATTATCTATATGTATATAAGTACACCAATATTGTGAAAATACTGCCCAATAAGTAATAGGACAGTATTACGGATTTTGAGTAATATTTGTTCTTGAATTATAAAATGGTGCGATTTGTTATAGTTTCATTCGTTGTGGTCATAGGCAGGTAAGTTCTTTAGCAATACAAATGTTTTAATCAACGGCATAGGCGGTTAGAGACCTCTATTTTTGAGGGGACTTAAGCCTGGTTTATATATTTGGGGGGGCTTAAGCCCCGGTTTATATATAGGCGGCTAGGCCACTCAGTTAGATTTGGGGGGCCAATTGGAGATTTGGGGGGTTTAGCTCCCCAAGCCCCCACCTAAAGCCGCCTATGAGCAACGGAATCCTTGATAAATACGTATTGTGTCATTCATTGATGATTGATTTAACTATGTAATTAAGTAATTAGATTTATTTCACGGGAATTGGTGATAATGAACTTAATACATTAGTAATAATGAAAATATCGCATCCATGTGTGTTGTACATCTGATTTCGGTTATTGATATCAGAGTCTGATTGGCGAATCCAGTAGCGCATCTACAGTGTGATCCAAAAAGTTGGCAATAGTGTTGATAAAACTATTGATTTAAAAATAAATAAAGCATTATCGATTTTTTTAAACATTATGATTTTTTGATTTTTTAAAGTTCTATTTTCGTTGCAATAAAAAATTTTGGCTAAAATCTGTCAGTTTCGTACTTTTAAGTTCATGAATATTTATTTGTAAATATATAATGTATAAAGTAAAAGAACAAATAATTTGCAAAATACTTGAGAAATACCCATTTACCAAATGTTTGGCACAAAAAACAAGGTGGCAATAAATTGTTATTACCTCAAGACGATGGGATATACTTTCTGATTGACTTGTGATTTATGGTAGTGGATTGCTCTAATTATTAAAAATTCATGAACAGCATGAAGATGAAATTAATTTTTTAAAAAGTATCAGATATCAATATTAAGAGGATGGCTGAAGATTTTTTAAAATTACTAAAGCCAAGTTCAATGACACGATAACATTCAATGGAAAGGTGAATGTATACCTCAGACCGTTGAAGCATGGAAAAAGTTAATGGCTGTTTCTAACAATCTTGAAGAGAAGAGAAGCTGTTAAAGGAAATTAACCATTCGTTAACCCATTTTAACTTTTTAGCATAAATATACTGAATATCATAATAAATGAAAAAGAATACCCATTAGTAGAGGGATATGATGCTCCCCGAGTCTCCGCATGCGCAGTAGGGTCGACCTTGAACGCCCAGGTGTGCTATTGTTATTTGGCCTTGATATGCGCAGGTGTTATTCCAAGGTCAAGGTCAAGAACTTGGCCTTGAACGCGAGCAGATGTTTCTTTGTTTGGTGATGACCAGGTGTACGATGCTTATTTCAAGGTTACATTTGCGGTGCATATTTTCAATGAATGCGAGCAGCTGTTTCTTTGTTTGGTGATGACCAGGTGTACGACGCTTATTTCAAGGTTACATTTGCTTGGCCTTGAACGCGAGCAGATGTTTCTTTGTTTGGTGATGACCAGGTGGACGACGCTTATTTCAAGGTTACATTTGTTTTGTATTTTTCGAGGTCGTCGGATGTATTCCTCCCACCATAAATAAATACTTGACCTTGGATTACTTCCTAATAAATATGGCTCATTTCGAAAATAGCTTTCATTGTCACTCATACATCGTATGCGTTAACTGTTGCTTTGGCATATAAAGTATTGTGTTTGTGGTGTGTTCTACAAGTGTTTATTCAAGGTACTTGACAGTAATTGTTTTTATTGTATTTTAAATCATGAGCATTTCAAAGCAGACCATAGCCGAAATTAATAATATGATAAACCAAGATATTCAATTTCTGGAACGTAGAAAATTCTCTACATTAACGGTGGGCAAAATTTATATGATAAAAAAAATTAATTCTTTGACTTCACGTTTTGGAAAAGCCATTATCGTCACATTGTTTGATCCAACACATCAAGCAACATTTGAAACATTTTTACCATCACGCGTAGCTGAAATTCTGACAGAGGATACTATTGAAATGATGAATAACTCCGGTGATCAGTACACCTTAACTTATTTGGGGCAAAGCTCACATGTATTCTCTGGAGGTAATACTAGAGCGTTGTTAAATTTTGGTTGTTTGTAATATATTGTTGATTAGGCTATTTTAATGTTGATTTAAAATGTAATAAAATAGTTCTTGTTAAGTATATATCGAAAAACACACAGTCACACACAATCACATATCCATTATTTTCTATTTAAGATGTGTGACTGCCCTACTGCCATTGAAAATCGAGATATGTACATTAATTGGTTATCATGTAAATTAAGAGAGCTGGCTGAAGAAATAGTACACTTTGCAAATTATGGTAAATCCGATGTGGGTTTTAGTGAAAGTCAGTATAGGAAGTATATGAAAGACGCCGTAAATTTCACGGCTGGAGCACATACTTGCGAGAAATACCTATATGGAACCATTGATCTGGACGAATTTTGCGCTGGAATGATAAATGAAGAATTGGGAAGCTACCTATTCGAAGTGCCCCATTTACCCGATGAATTAGCTACAAAATATGGTTTGGCTCCCGCAGATGATACCACTATTCTTGATGACCTTGGAAATAAAGCAGTCACCAATGAAGTTGATAGTAAAGCATTGGCTACTGTTAGCGATGACGAAATGGAGTGTGTTCAAGAAGATGAAGAAAATCTTTAATTCATTGTATAATATAATAACATGAGATGTTAAATAAATGATTATGTACCTAAATTATTGTTTAATTTTTTATAAATAGGCAACCTTCACAAAAATCACATCAGTTTAAGCTAAAAATGGGTCGTGTTAACAACACAATTGATAAATTTGGGCGCCAAAAATTTAATGACCAAAATCACATTGTTCTTGTTGGACAACCAGGAGTTGGATTTAGATTGACCGATGATGGTCAATATGATATACAAGGGAAATCTTTAACTAATGTAGCACCACCAAAGAATCCTGGGGATGCCGCTAATCAGGAATATGTTCTTGAACAAAGGCGTGAAATTATTAAAAAACTTAGTGAATTAGTGAATAATGATGTTTTGGAATATGTTAGAAAAGAACTTAATGAAATGAATAAAAAGCTTGCTGAAGAGGCGAATGAAGATTTTTTGCAATCTGTTACAAAAAGACTTAAGGAAATCGATTCAAAATTGTTGAATCAAGAAAAAGCTATTCAGCGTATACGTATTACGCGCATGTAGATAAAGAAACACGTCTATTCTGTGTATGGTGACCTCGATTTTACATGGGATATGAGAGTGGAGGGGTTTGAAGGTCACCTAACAGATACAAATAGAGGCACAAAACTTTCTTGTTTCAGTCTGCATTTCAGTACTTCCAGAATACTACATAGTAATTTATTTTCTCAAAATGCAGTCACCAAAAAGTGAACGTCAAATTGCAGTTGTTCGCCCATTCTCTGTAAACGGTCGTCAGATGTGTGCCAATTGCGAAAATTGGGAATTTATTAGTGGAATAATGGGTTTCTGTGAATGGTGTCAAAATGAGTACCATAAGAAACATGGGATGAAATCACCGCAACAAATATCTCGTGAAAATTCTAGTGAATCTCTGCAAAGTCTCGCTGTCTCAGTGGGAGGTTCATCAGAACATAATAATCACGATACGCCGGAATTCAGTCAAGAAGGGCAGCGCTGGACTTCTTCAAGCAATTTTGAAGATCTCGAAATAATTAACGAATCACCGCAAAGTCCTGTTTTCTTAGAAGGAGGAGGAGGAGGAGTAGGGGGAGGAGGTTCATCAGAACGTAATAATAGTGAGACCATGGAATTCGACCAAGAAGGGCAGCGCTGGTAATTCCGAAAAATAGAGACAATTTAGATATAGTGTAAAAGTTTCTTATGATAGTCATGTAATTTTAAATTTATGTGAAAAAGTGCGTTTTTCTAATGATAGTGTGTATGTATTATTTAAATCTTAATAAAAATCTTTTTGTACTAAATATGTTTATTATTCACCATACATTTGAATTAACAAATCGCTCTTGATATATATTATTTCTGTGGTTCCGTTCTAAAATCCTCGCTAGCATTACATCCATTTTTCCAATTCTCCTTTGAAAACGATATCTATCAAGTATTAGTTGCTGAAAATTACTTTGTCTGGCTTGTCTATATGCAAAACACCAAACAGACATACGGTGGATAATATTTCTTTCTTCGTCAAATCTTACTTGCTTCATGGTGTATTGTAAAATGAATTTTTATTAGTTATGTCATTTATATATAGGCTGAACATAAAGAGAGTGAATTAGTTTTACTTTAAAATGGGTCGTGTTAACAACACAATTGATAAATTTGGTCGACAGAAAACTCCTGTTTGTAACAACTTATCGCGAGGGTTGCCCGGAATCGGATTTAAACTTACTTCAGATGGACATTTTGATATAGAGGGAAAATTATTAAGGAATGTTGCCCAACCGATAAATGATAATGATGCTGCTACCAAAGAATATGTCCTTACGGAAGTTCATCAACTTGGTTCGCAGATAAATACCATACTTAGTAATGTGCTAGTACCGGTTTTTCAAAAAATGTTTGAAGATGATGAGACCAAAATTACGTACCTTAAGGAAAAAATGTATCAAATTCACTCACATGCTGCACGGTATACTACAACGAAGATAAAGGATCCAAAAAAACAAAAATGGAAACCAACCTAGATAAAGTTCTATTTAAAAACATAATTATACTGTTAAATTGAAAATAAAACGAATAATTATGAAAAGCAATATTTATTTTTATTATTTATAATGCATACATACGTAACGTAAAACCTATTTGATAATATTTATACAATATCTGATTTGTCTATCCAAGAATTAAATTGATTTGGAAAACCTAACCATTTTACAAACAATTGATCGTTTTGATTGTTCTTGCGTTTTCTAAGAATTTTCTCAACTAAATAAACACCAGGGCTAGCTGTCTTTTGCAGTTCTGCTTCGTAAAAACATCCTTTAATAGGTTGACCTTCCAATGATTGCAGCAAGTAGGTGGGTGGATTTGTAATATTAACTTTTGCTATTTCAAACAGTTCCGTGGACCAGGAAGGCGTATATCCTTTGTCAAATACACCTTTGTACTTGCTAATGCGAACAACGTCACCCAAATGAAATTTTTTTTTCTTCGGAGCAATTTTCAAATAGTCATATGCTTTAATAGGGGTATCCTCTTTTACACTGTTAGGCTTCATTCCAATGGTGCGGTGTTTAGTGTTATTATAGGTCTTCGTTATAGCTGGTAATATTTGTAACCATCTGTAAGAACCTCTAGCCGAGAATTGTTTATATAACTTATTTTTCAAAGTTCTTATAACACGCTCAACAATTGCCGCTTTTTTCGTGCTATATGTGGAATAATGGTTTATATTATATTTTTTCATGAGGGCTTGAAAGGTGCTATTATAAAATTCCTTTCCTTGATCACTCTGTAAATTGTTTGGTGCATATGATGCTTCTTCAATGATGCTTTTCATGGCATTCGTAACTTCAACACCGGTCTTATTCTTAACTGCTTTGGTGTACACGAATTTGGAGTAACAGTTTATACATACAACAATGTAACGGTAACCATCATTGTCAGTAGCATATTGCTGCATTTCCGCCAAATCAATTTGCCACAAATCTCGATATCCTTTTATGACTGTACGTCTTCTAACAAAATTTTTCCTTGCTGTCCTATGTAATTCATTTACGACTTTAATTTTTTCTCGGCTAGGATCCATATTATAAGGTTCCACGTCTTATCAGACACTGAGGATGGCAACTACGTGCAAAACTTAATATATTATTCCTTCTTCTCGAAGCTCTTCCATAATTGACATAATCTCATTATCATGTCCGGTATGTCCAGCTACTTTTGACCCCCACAATAATCGTAATCTATCCACTAACTCCTTAGGTTTATTCCAATAAACATATTCAGATGATTTCGACGATAGGCGCTTTTTTGCTGGTAGTTGGATTTTGTTGTCGCCTTTTTTTCTTCCTACACCACCACCACCCAGTTTGGTTCCCATAATTAGCGGTTTTATGATTCGTAAATATTTTCTCCATCGGGTTTCCCTTAAACCACGTTTCTTGTCATAACCGTCGTAGGCCGCATCCGTCAATTTCAAAATGGTTTGGTATTTTCGAAGTACATCTAGACTAATTTCGTCTTCATTATCTAAGCATGCTGGATTTTTTAGAAAAATCAAATCGTAAAGCTCAGCCGTTCCATCGAATTCAGCAATGTTTGTTTTGTTCTTGTATAACACCATCTTTCCGTTTGTTAGAAAACGAACCACCAAGTTGCCAATATATTTTGTTGATTTATTGTCTTTTTTACCAAAGCGTACACCATACACGGTATCATAACGGGACGGTTCGAATTTTAATCCATTTAAATAATCTTGAATAGTTTTTGCGGCTGAACTGCTACCACTTGATGTGTGTGGTGATGTGTAAGATGATGTTATCGTTGATGGGGAAGGGGTTTCGAACAGTGACTCACGATTTCCACGTTTTGGTGTAGGAATTTGTGTTTTTTGCGAAATCGGTGTAGATGTTTCAAAATCCGCTTCTGTTGGATGTTCTTCAAACATTTTCGCCATTCCCACCGAGCTGCTGCTGCTACTCCGACTTTGTGGTTTAATCGTAGTACTTGATTTTTTAGTTGCGTACTGTTGCTGCTGCTGCTTTACGGCTTTAGATATAGATTCTAGTGGTTTAGAAACTGGTTCATAAAACTTTTCCAAATCATGTTCATTCTGCACTTTAGCTGCTTTAATTTGTTTAAATTTTTTTCTAACCGCATTTGTAGTTTCCAGTAGCTTTCGTTTTAATTCGATTTCTTCATTCATGATGCTTTCAAAGCACCGTTCAACGATGAAATGATTATCCAAGTTATTATTATAGGAATATATAACTATCGAATCCCTTGCGGTATCTGCCCGAATTTACATCACTGTCCTTGTCAATAACTAAAAAACCATATTTATTATCCCAACATTTAGCACACATCTCTTGAAATTGTGTAAACGTCAGGTCGGGTGAAACGTGATCGGAAAATATATGTTTCATATTCATCTCATCTTGTTTAAACATAATAATGAAGTTGGCATTATCCCGGACGAGCTGCTTAGGAACACGAGAATACGTTTGCGCCAAGTAAAAGGCATCCACATTTTTGTGACGTCCCATGCTAAAATACGATCTTATAACGTCCTGTTTCTCACACATAACGTCACCAAAAATAAATATTGAATTAGGTTTAGCATCTGACGGTTCCACAATGTTATTTGCGTCGCTAAAAGCGTAGTAGCCAAGACCTTTGATTGGTGATAAAATTTTCTTTAAATATTCATATTTCGGTTGATAGAGCGACTTTGAGTAGATATAAACATTTTCGAAACGCAGTCCCGAGGGGTGAGTAAGCAGCGAAATCATAACATTTGTTTTTCCACAGTTTGAAGGTCCTATTAATAATCCACGAATAGATGACGGTAGCAAAGGACCATGTCTTTTAAATAATTTTTGTTCTAGTCCAGATCCGACCTTTACATCGAGATTATCGACGGGAAGTTTTTGTTTAAGATTGACGACACGCATCTTAACAAAATCTATATTTTATACTGAACTTTCACGTAAACTATCATTCAGATGTCGCTCGTCAGACGAAGTAGACGGTCTCGTTTATCAAGTAAGACTGGAAGCGGTATTGTTAATTCAGTAATTAATAGGCTACCGTTTGAGTTACACATTCCCGGCTATCAGTATTGCGGGCCCGGGACGAAAGTAGTAAAACGTGTGGCAAGAGGAGATCAAGGAATTAATTCTTTGGATGTCGCATGCAAAAAACACGATTTAGCCTATTTGCGTAATAGTGAAAATTTAAGTGCTCGCCACCAAGCAGATCAGGAACTCGAGCAAAGCGCGTGGAAAAGAGTAAAATCTAAAGACTCTAGCGCTGGTGAAAAAGCTGCAGCTTGGTTGGTAACCAACATTATGAAAGCGAAACAACGTTTTGGTATGGGTGTATCATCATCATCAAAATCGAGAAAAGCATCCACTAGAGGTAAACGTCGCTTCCAGCGCCGCCGCCGCCACACTAAAGGTAAAGGCGTTGGTAAACATAAGCGACTACACAAAGTAGCTTTTGGATCATCTATTAGACGACCCGTTCGATCAGAATTGTTAAAAGCTGGTGGGAAAAAACTTGTCGAGAAAAATATCATGAAAGCATCGAAAATAGCTGCAGTAGCTGCACGTAAATCCCTAAGAATAGCCGGTGGCAAACGAAAAATTCGCACGCCTAGAATCATTCCAATTCCGAAGACTGGGGGGATATTACCGTTAATACCAATATTTGCAGGACTATCGGCCTTAGGTTCATTAGCAGGTGGTGCAGCAGGCATCGTGCGTGCCGTAAAAGCAGTAAAAAAGTCGACTGCAGAAAAAATAGGTACCGGCTTACATCTAAGTTCAAGAGGAAATGGATTATACTTGAAACCATATCGCACAGGTTTGGGATTATATATAAACAACGGCAAAAATAAGAAATCAAAAAACTAATAGAATCCCTACCTCAAAGACCACTATCCAATATTGATATAGAAAAGTACGCCTTAAAAATGAAAATACCACACTTTCGAGGCGTATATATGAGAGATTCATTACCTGTACGCGGTCCCAAACGTTATGAGGCCGCCATTATAAATTTGGATAGTATGTCGGGTGTAGGGACTCATTGGGTAGCATATAGAAAAAGCAATTCTGATGTAACATACTACGATAGTTTCGGTGATTTACCCCCACCTATGGAATTGGTACGATATCTGCAGATGGGTTCCGAAGCGACGAAGAAAATTTACTATACATACGACCGTCAACAAGAATTCGGAACAGTCTGGTGTGGACATTTGTGTTTGAAGTTTCTTTTACAATCGTAAAAAGTATGTCTTTGACACCCCAAATGGAACGTGACAACTACACCAAAATGTTGCTATCACTTAAAGCATATCGTGAAGTCGGAGGATTACAAAAAATGACTGCCGAACAGTTAGAAAATACGCCCAAAGAAGTGTTGATCGCATTAGCTCCAAATGAAATAGCACTAGTTTGGGATAGGTTACCTAATCACCTAAAAAGTGACGTCGATATATTGAAATATCAATACTGTTTCGAACATTATAATAGCAATAATTCAGATTCGGACGAGGGCGATGGACCGATACCAAAAAAAATATTTTGTTGTTATTGCAAAATTAACGATGTGAATATAAAGGCAGAAAACAGTTTAAAAACGTCCAAAGGAATAAAGCAACGCTTCAGCTTAAATCCATTTAACTGTTGCAAACAGCAATAAAATAGCTACACAAATAGTTTCGTGGTCAGTCATGTCTTACACATTCACTCTAACAGGACATACAAGTGTCTTAAGTGCGGATTTTTACCCACCCATCGAGTTAAATACAACAGACAAATATGGAGTTGCACTGCTGGGATTTTACACATATAATTCGATTTTTAATATCGACGAAAGCAATAATTCATTCAGCCATTTGAAAACAGCGATACCAAAGTATGTAAGGATTCCACCAGGAGCTTACGAAATTAATGAAATAGCAAAAGCCATGTACACCGCTTTAAAAGAGTCATGCAATGAAGTTGGTACCGATTTATTTTCATTAACAGCCAATAATAATACGTTAAAATGTGAGCTAAAGTCAAAATATAGCATCGATTTTCGAGGTAGCAATAGTATCGGCAAAGTGCTCGGATTTGGCTCTGTGCTGCTGCAAGGTGGACAACGACACGAATCAAGTACCATCGTGGACATAATGAAAGTGCGCATCGTACGTGTGGATTGTAATATAATTTCCGGAGCATACCTGAATTCTTTGGAAAGTCATACGTTATTTGAATTTGATATTGACGTCGAACCCGGTTACAAAATCTCTAAAGAACCGCAAAATAATATTTATATGCCGATAATGCCGGATGGTCGTCAGTTTATCGACAACATTACTCTACGCATCTTGGACGATAGCGGTGATTTGATCGATTTTCGAGGTGAGAAAATAATAGTTAAACTAGAGTTGAAAAAAATCGTATAATGGGTTTTTGCTTTAACCGTCAACTGCATAAGCTGTCAACAATTCAAGATTCAGTTAAACGACATAAAAGTAAGCAGACAACACAGTCAAGGTTCATTCGCAAGTCAGACGGACGATCGAAAACACATCCGCACAGCAATCGCCAGCTCTCCGCGAAAGATTGCAAATTTCTACAATCGATCGGTTTGAAAGTGAGAAAAATTAGAAAATGATGGCCGCTAGCAGTGACAAAATCGAAGTTTTTACCGAACCCATTTTTGATAACTCCATTATTAGTTTTCAAGAACACACATATAAACCTTACGGTTCTCCAACATTCCGCAATTCCGATGAAATTCGTATACCTGTACACTTTCAAGATATCATTTTGGATATATCGGATAGTTACATTTACATCGAAGGAACATTTAAACCCAAAGATGTTAGTAAAAAATGTTATCTATCAAATAATGCCATCGCCTTTCTATTCGACGAATGTCGTTATGAAATGGGAGGGGAGCAAGTTGCCGTCGTTCGGAAACCCGGAATTACCACAACGATGAAAACTATGGTGTCATTGGGTGCCGCACAAAATAGAGCTCTCATGGCATGCGGATGGGGTCTAGACGAAGCAAATCAAGGGATACTAGATTCCACAAGTAACATGTTCTCCGGCAAGCTTCCTCTAAAATATCTCATGGGTTTCGCAGAGGATTATTCAAAGGGTATTTTTAACGTCAAGCAAGAGTTGATTTTAATTATCGCCCGCACTTTCAACAATTGCTATATCGGCGAAGTAGATGCAGACATTTCAATTGAAAAAATTGAATGGAAAATTCGTCACATTATTCCAGACGATCGACAGAAGTTAAAGATATTATCACGCATGAATAAAGGTGGCAGTAACGCAAACGTTCCAATGGCTTACCGTAAATGGGATCTTTACGAGCTACCTTCTTTGAGAGAAACATCGTCAGACGTTTGGGCCTTAAGAACCAGCACGAGTCTCGAAAAACCGAGATATTTGATTATCGGTTTTCAACCAACTAGCTCGTCCGACAACAGAGCAAAAGATAGCACACAATTTACAACGGCCGATATAAGTGATATTAGGCTCTATCTGAACTCTGCCGTATTTCCGTACGAAAGATGGAATTTAGATTTTTCAAAGAAACTGTATGCCGCAGCCTATTATAATTATGAGAATTTTCAAGCTAGCTACTACCAGCGAGAACTGAGCGATCCTATGATGAGTTTTGCCGACTATCTGAAAAATCCGTTATTCGTAATCGATTGCAGTCACCAACCAGAAGCCGTGAGGACGTCCACAGTGGACGTGAAATTGGAGTTTGAAACACGCAAAAGTAAATTTCCTAAAGACATTAAAGTGTACGCGTTAGTTATTCACGATGCATTTTTTAGCTACAATATACTTAATGGTTCTGTTACTAACAAATCAATACATTAGTTTGAAGTTATGTAATTCTCCAAATTATATATTTTTACATATTTAAAATAAACTTATAAAGGACATATTTGCGTTTTATTTTTACTATTGCCTTATTTTAATACTTCAAATGTGGGGCTTTGGTAAATAAGGTTATGAGGCGAAAAATAGAGAGAAATTTAGGAGAGGGGTGGGGAAAAGAAAGTATATAAGACGGGATTTAGAAAATTAAATTCACTCGAAGCCACAATGTCGTCAAGCTCGGATAATGGTTATTCTAGTGACGACGAGCAGGCAGTCGCACCAAATGTGCAACATAGGCTCGTACGCAGACCGCGTAGGCTTAGACCTAGGTATTGCATCATGCAATCCTACGTCTCATGGGGGTCTAGAGATTTGTGTATGAACTGCTACACGAGAGGATTTGGAGCTGCGATTATGGATGTTCATTTCGTCACAACCCATTTTACAGTGGGTTCGCGAGGTGATCAAAGGCGGAACCACTCGAGGTGTGCTTTGTGTAGGGAGAGACTGTTTACCGTCGTTCATCAGCAGTCTTGCCTTATTTGCAATAGAATGTAAATTCTATTACAAATAAAGCTCCTCATACGACAACCCTGCCTGTCCCCTGACAAAATCAGTCCTTTTCAGGACTACAGAATATTTGATCGTAGTTTGTAGTTAAACACTATGTTTCCTAAGGAAGATATTTCTCGAAGGAAAAATTGTGTTAGTTTGGGTGAGAGATGCATTATGTGTTTAAATCATACATAGATGGCGAGAGAAAGAGCATTTGCAAGATTTAGCTTGTAGTTTTTATGTATGATAAGAACGCATATGCCTCTAGTTATTCAAAGTGACATAACTTTCTATCAAGAAACATATTTTAAACAATAAATTCACTCTGGGTTGATACGCTCAAAAAGATACATCTGAATTTGTGTCGTTTCACATAGAACGTTGGCAAACCTGCTCTTAAGTATGACAAAAACAGACGTATCCTTTCAGTGTAACAAAATATTTCGAACAAGAAATCTATTCTATAGGAAATATTTTGTTACTCTGAAAGGATATGTTACAACTGTTTAGCCCCACTCTCACCCCCACTCTCACCCCCACCATCCTAAATGCTTTTAAAAGCGGGAGCAGCCATCACAATTTTCATTTCTCAACCAGCCATGAAGTGGGACAGGCTGATGTTAAGGACGACAAGGGAGTCCAAAATAAGCGAGTTTTGGGAGGCTTGGCGTTTAAAAAACGCGAATAAGCCAACGGCTATCGTACAGCCGATCCCAAGACCGCAACCACCACCGGAGCCGGCTCCAACAGAGCCCGTGGAAGTGGTGGAAGGACCACAGATGCTGCTGGGTCCTGAAGAAAGGGCGGCTCTGTTAGAAGAGCTCACGGAGCGTCGCCGGAGCCGTCGCAGCACTCGGCTGGAGGTGCGAAGACGGCGAGCTGCACCGCGATCGGTGCAGATCGCGAGAGGGGAACAACCACTCTAGGTTTCCCTCTCCAACCCACCGTGAAAACGGCCCTTTTCAGGGCCACAAAAGATTTGATCGTAGTTTAGATATTCTTAGTCACTTTGTGTTTGACACTGAATCGGTGAAAAATGCAAAGATGACCAAGGATGACATTTTCAGGACGTTTAAAAATAGACGTTGGCATTTTTGCATAACTCTTTTCGATAATTTACCTAGAAGTGTCTAAAACTTATTTTAAGTTAAAGGTCCAAGATCCGTTAAAATTGTTATTTTTCTAACTTAAAAATTGTATCCATTTAGTTATTTCCGAGACGTATATTTTTGAAACTAAAAATCGATATTTGTCGACCCACTAAGATTTTTATTTTTGTATATTTTTAACAAAAAAAGCAACCACATTAACCCTTATATAACAAAAATATTTTTATTTCGGATCAAAGCAATGACAACAAGCACATAACTTGTGGGTTTGCTCAGGTTTGCTTGGGTTTGTTTAGCCAATACAAATAATAAGAATTTTGTTATTAATATTATTATTATTATTTGATAGTTCAAGGACATTTCAGAACATTTGACATAAAACTTTTTATGATCAAAATGATCAGACTAATCAAAATTTCAAGAATTATGGGGTTTGATTGGGTTTGCTCATGAATAACGGGAGAAGTGTAGCTCAGATCGAAAAAAGTTATAGGAAAATATTTTAGAGTAAACTTTTTGTGATTGGAAATGACTTTTCAATATTTAATTTGGAAAAATTGAAAAAGACATTTTTCAGATTTCTAATTAATTCAAAGGGGTAGTATAGGGAAGCTGTGGGGAATAGGGCGAAGGGATGGGTGGCATAATCGTTTTTAAATAAGACCCGAGTGATTTGAGTCATTAAAAGTAATAAGAGGTCGGTCAAAAAAAGACCTAGGGAGTAGGTATGTATTTTAGGGAAAACAGGGAACTATGAAAAGATAGTCAGGTCCAAACTAATGTGAATTGTACAACTTGACTGTTATTCCGGGGTTCGGGGGCGAGGCCCCCAAACCCCCGCCAGGGGCTACCGCCCCTGGACCCCGTTTGGTTTTTGCGTAACGGAGGCGGGCCAGCGGGTGGGCGGTGGGGGCGGTGGGGGCGGCCGGGGGGGGGCGGGGCGGCGCTAGCTGCGTAGCAGCGTCGTTAGGTCGCGAAGCGACCTAACCTCCGCGCCGCCCCCGCCCCCCCGGCCGCCCCCACCGCCCACCCGCTGGCCCGCCTCCGTTGCGCAAAAACCAAACGGGGTCCAGGGGCGGTAGCCCCTGGCGGGGGTTTGGGGGCGGAGCCCCCGATCTGGGGGGGGCCCGGGGGGGCACGAAGTGGCCACCCCTGGATTTTTAGAGGTTTTTGGGGGTCTTTGGTGCAATTTTAGACCTTCCAAAACTGAATTTTATATATTTCTTTTTCTTATATCTTTGCACGTAAAACACCCTTCAGCGTTTAAGTTTGTCATCTCCTAAGGGTTCTATCATATCTTGGTAGTCGTCATAGAATCGCACCATCATCCCCTCCTGTATTTTTAGCAAGGGTGGGGGAAGCTGAGGTCTTTAAAAGCAGCTCGAGTCGACTGCTTACTTCATTACATTCGCTCATCTCAACATGGCATCATCAGATGATGATGGATACTTAAGCGATGATACTCCTAGGAATTTGGATAATTGGGCACTTAGACAGAGGAAAGTTTTCCCCGTCCGATCCCGCCGGGTGTGCAAGATCTTAAACCTGGTGAAGGTGGGTGATGACGGCTGGTGTATTGGCTGCTATGCCGACTTGGAAAACAAGTCGGCTGGTGACCAATTCTTCAGTGGTCATGTAACCCAAGATTTCGGTAGTCGCGCGCACATACCGAACTGTAAAGGTTGTGGAGTAGCTCTTGGTACTCTACAACATAAGAGTGCGTGCCTTATTTGTAATCGAGCCTGATTACAAATAAGATTTTATCCCTTGAAAAACGGTCCTTTTCAGGGCCACAGAATGTTTCATCGTAGTTTTAGTTACCTAATGCCATAGTACATGTGGTGTTAGGTAGAAAATTATATAAGTCCAGTCGGATCGACTATAATTTTCCTTGCAAAATCCGTCCTTTTCAGGATGACAGGATATTTCGATCTTACTTGTATTTATCTAATGCCACGGCATCTGTACAGGATATTTTGATCTTACTTGTATTTATCTAATGCCACGGCATCTGTGACATTAGATAGAAATTATGTAAGTCCAGACGGATCGAGCATAAGTTTCTTTGTCGGTCACATTTCCACAACACAATTACACCATTTTTGAGAACTAAAAGCAGTTTTCGACAGTGAAGTCCGCCAGTATCATTTTTGGATGGAGGGCATTTGTATAATAAACTCTAGTTTGTTGGCGGTGGAAAGGTGGGGATGGAGTGGTGGAGGGGGTAGATTATCTCTATTTAAACGGTTACGACCGGGTCACAGAATCACTTCATTTTTAAATCTTAAAGTACGAAGATATAACTATGGATTTCGAAAGACCATTGAGTCGCGGTTCATCGGTTTTTAGCGATGATACCGTTGACATGAATGATGTCGATATGGATGACCTACTCTTGGACATCGAACGACTTCTAGACATCGAGGCAGAAGATATGTTTAATGCCTGGGAAGATGAGCGGGCGGTCGAAGAAGCAGATGTGGGTCTGGAATTGCCAAACATGGATTGGCAAAATGGGGAGTTGTCGGCTGAAGACATGGAGCCAGACTCCAGCACTGATTGGGTGCCACCACCGCCGCCGGAAGGTCATGACGGTCCGGCCGATTCATCCACTTGGTGGATCACGGACCATCAGGATGATGATGGTCCAGCTGATTCCACCAACTGATCCCGGAACCATGCCCTCCCCGACCTACCCCGACAAAATCAGCCCTTTTCAGGGCTACAAAATATTTGATCGTAGTTTGTAGTTGATTCATGTCACATCCCAAGTAACATGATATTTCTCAAGAATTAATTTCTTTTGGAAAATATTGTGTTACTCTATAAAGACATGTACGTTCTTACCATACGTTAGAACTAGCTAAATTTCTAGTAAGTTCTCTACGAAAATGCCGAGAGTTTGGTCTATTATCTTACTTGCAGTAAAATTCACATTTTATTACAAATAAGATGCATGTTCTCAGGCATTGTAACGGGTAGCCTCTCTTCACAGACATAACACTTTATCGCATACTTAAGTTGTGTGCATCTAATGATTACACACCTAAAGTTACGGCCCTACATTTTTTCGTCTATTCTTTTTTCTATTTTGCATTTTTATTTTATTTTGTGTAACTGTCGCATACTTATTTTAGAAATAAAAAATATTGTTTCATTTAACTTTTTATTATCATATATACAAAAACATTTTATTTTACTTATATATACAACACTATTACAAAAATAACTTAACTCTATATTTACAATAAAATTCTAAAATTAATTATATGGAAAATTGTCCAATAACTTAAGTCTTTTTCTACACACTTCCCCTTCACTTTTACACTGTTCAATTTTCGCCTGCAGTTCCTTAATCTGTCTCTCGTATTGCGCCACATCACTATCGTTCTTTTTTAGTTCATCAACTAGTTTTTGCCTCGCACTAAAAGCCACGGAGAAGGCACACTTCTGGCTTGGAGAAAACTCTTCCATCCAGTCCGGTATCGGCACTTCTGCAGAAGAAGCAGCAGCAGGTTGACGGGGTTGACTAACCGCCTCGAATAGCCGCTTGCACCGCTTCTTTAATGGTTTGCGGCACATTCCACGCCCAACTATTGGCGATATCGGCGCACTCGCGATCGGCGATTTTTCGTCAGCGTCGGCCACCAACACAATCGGAGGCATGGACTTCGGCGGCTCGGGCGTTGTCGAGTTTGGGCCTTCATTAATGATGACGACCGGTGACAGAGGCTTCGGTGGTTGTGACGTCTCCAAAAAATCGGGGTATTGAACTGGCACTGTTGGTCGCTTGAACACGAATTTCTTCTTCTTCTTCTGTTCACCCTCCATAGCTGCATAAAATTGACTTTTATTGTTGCCGGCTGTCTTTGGCAATTTCAGCAGCTTTTCCAACTTCGTAGTGGGTTGCCGCCTCGCCTTCTTTACCACCACATCACTTATGATATTGATGCGCCCGCCGTCCTTCTCCGTCCAGTTGTTGACGTAATCAACCGCCGAAGATACTTTTTTTTCACCCACATTCTCTTCTTCCACAAACGCAGTGTTTAGCACGTCGTCATTGTGCCACTCGTCAAACACACCCGGGGTCAGCAGGTCAATAACGTCCTGCCCCATCAACTCTGCTTGGATACTTCCATCCAAGTTAAACGCATTTAACAACGACTCACTACCGGAATTCATTTTTCTAACTAACTCACTGCACTTAACTGACGAATGTATTTACTTGGCGAACTGTTCTAGCGAACTATGAAATGCTCTGCCTAGCAAACCAAATTTATACTTATCACCCCACCATAAACTCCCCCACCCTATCTGACGGTTGATGCTTTAGAGGCCAAACAAGTTAATTCAACTTACAAGGTTGCGTTCTACGGCTAAACAGCGATTCAAGGACATATTTTCAAGGTAATCGTGTGTCCTTACTTCTGTTATTGTTTGTGCTCTCAAGGTTATATGACCCAGACAACCCATATTTATAGACACTCTCTTTCCTTCGATGCCTATTATCAGAAACTATAATGTTGCCCGCAGATCAAGATAACAGTCGTCCAGCTGAGACTTTTTCGGGAGCACAAATAATAATTTCTGCTGTTTGCTATAATTGTAAAAGAGAAGTATATATTTGGACTGACCACATGCAATCTTACAGTTACATTGAATTGTTGAGAGTAAGGATTGTTAAGTGTCATTACTGTGGAACGCTGATGTGTCGACGAGGGCCGATTAGCAGATCTGATATGTTGAGAAGACAATGGATGCTACGAGAAGTTTACAAGCCAGACATTAATTAATTTTTATTTTTGTAACTTTATTACTATATTGTAAAATAAAACAACATATTATTGAAACAATTATCTATGTATTTTCCTATCCTGCGTTATAAAATTTCAACTATTGCTATTACTATAGTGGTTAATAAAACTACGTGACATTGGAGTTAATATTTTTTTATTTTTCTAAAACATAGACTTTCCAACATTTTTCTAATTATAACTAATATTTTCGGGTAAAAAACTTTGCATAGCTTGTATTAACATATTTAGGTTATCTTCAGGGTTTGTTTCGTAAAACTTTATGTCTGGGTGCCCCCAAGGTAGAGTTTTTGTTGTTGATGGTATAATATAACGTTTATCGTCGTGGTGACATAAAGCAACTTTATTAATTATTTCGGTATAAACGTCGTGTTTATAACTTCGAAAGGTTTTCATTTTTCGAAATATCTGACCACCACGTTCTACGATATTCCGATAATCTTCCAGGTGAAGCTGTTTTTCAATTACACGTTTTTTTATACCTTTCGCTTTTTTAATTTCGCTACTGATTGAGTTTATGTAATAAGCTTTGGCTCCGGTACCATAAAAACTTATTATTGGATCACCTGGAAATTCATCCTTCATTCTACCTACTACTGACTGACTTTTTTTTATGTTAAAAATATTTCCTTCGGTATAATTGGATGTATCGAATTTATCCGGATTTTCTGCAATTATACGATAAAAATTTTCGGTGTAAACTTTTAATATTAACGAATCTGTGTCGGTATACAGTAAAGAAGCATTTTTGCCAAATTTTGCTTTAATGAATGAGTAGAAAAAATCATAAATTACTGTTTTCGACATGTCCAGTATGGAAAATCCGATATAAATTGGTTTATTATAAGTTACCTTTAATCGATCCATATGAATGGCAACGAATTCTTTATTAAAAACCGTTGAACTTTTAAAATAAGGACGAGAAATTAATGCTCGTGCCCCAATTTTATTCCTGTCATTTTCCCATCGGGTGACTAGTTTTATATCATTACGATTCTCCACATTTTCCATGGTCTTGCCGAAAACAGCATTAATGATTAATTTAAAAGTGTCTTTACCAAACTTTGTTGTTGCCCTATTGCGCAAATCTGTATTTAAGTCGATATATGTCTTTAACCAGGGGGATTGATTAAATTTTAAAATTCTGTGTGTTTGCATTACCATTAGGCCGTTATTGATTGCTTGTTTTAATGTTCGGTAATGAATGATGTATTTCTTTTTATCGTTTAAATTCGGAATTAACTTTGAAAATTTTGCCGATTCCGTGGGTGGTACAATATTTTCAACTAAAAAGGGTAAGTCGGAATGATCATCATATAGCGTATCCGGATAATGAACGTCAACTTCCAAAACGTATCCTTCTGGACCATTATCGTCCACATCCATAATATTTAAATTTAAAATTTCATGCTCTGATAACCATCTAAAGCCGCCAAATGGTAATGCTTGCGACATACTATGACCGTACAGATTTGTTGCATCAAGATAAACAATGAAAGATGATGGCTCGTTAGGATCGTAGTTTGGTACATATATGTTGTTGGCAGCGTGCATCCTTTCTGAACACTGACTTATACCGCCTCGAATACCTTTTTTGAAAAAATGAACCGTGTCGATATCGGTCAATAGCTCTAACTCTACCTTAGAAATACGCAACATACAATCAAACGAATAACTTGGAAGGGTATGGTACTGTGCTGGATCCAGTTTATACGTTTCTAAACAAGTATCGCGAAACTGTTCAAAAACATCGGTTAATAATAAAACATCAGATTTCAAATATAAATCCGAATAGTCCCCCAAATTCTTACAATTAAATGTGTCCCACACCTTTTTAGCTCTATCATAATCTTCATCGCTAATGTGCTCCTCTGACAAACTATCATAAAACTGATTTTTTGTGGGTAAAGTTGGATGGTTCATTTTGTCTATTGAATCGACAAAACTATAGGGAAAAACACCTTTTTTACGCATTAAATTAAACTGCTCATTATCAGAAAAATATTTTCCTGTTTCCCTGAAACTACCCACAGCTAATCCATTACCCAAATTTTCCAGTGACGTTGATAGAAATTTAAAACTATCGATGAACCGCAATTTCAAATATTTTTTCTTTATTGTCCCACTTTTATTATCGACATAATCGTGAACGTAAATACTTTTCGTAAACGAAATATACTTTTCCTTGCTTTGAGCTAAAACATCGATCTTGTCTCCGTGACGACACAACTCTTTAATAAACATGTGGCAATCGTACCCGCTCAAGTTATGAAATATAATTGGAATAAAATTGGGTAACTTATAATTTAAATTGCAAATCGAATGAGCAGCACCAGGTCTTTTTTTCCCAGTTATGTGACAGTGGTCCTTTACTTTACAATTATTATTTTCAAAAGGTCGTTCACATATACCACATTTTGTGGCATTATTGAACTCCGCTATTTGGTCAGCCGTTAAAGTTTCCATTGCTTTTATATCTCTTAAGTATGTATTGTAAAGAGATCTTAAATCACTTTCAAGTCGAGAAACGAAAACCTGGGCTGCGTCGTTTCCCCGGTAGAGCTCAAATTTTGAAATCGAATCGTCAAAGGAGCACTTAATTAAATACGCAAAAGAATACGGTTCATGTTTGATGCTTTTGACTAAGTAAGAATTTGTGGGATTCGGTTCCACTGTATCCAGTGGTTTAAGCACCGATTCAAAATCCGCGTAAACGACAAACGGTACACGCATTTGCTTTTCTATGTTGTCAAATTTTAATATATTTTCACTTACACTCCTTCCAAATTTATCTATTTTTAAATTTAGTGATGGTGTTAATGAATATTTGTGGTTACAGTCATTTTTTTGGTGTGATATCAAAGATGATGGTGAACTAAAATATATCAAACAACCATCACAAAAATACATTTTATCTCTACGTGATGTAATTTGACTGGAACATAATTTCGATAAGTCTTTTATCCAACAATAATGACTTTTAGAACAACGCGTATCACAAATATGTTCATCATCATCTTTAATACTACAATCCTTTGTTATTAACAACAAGTTGACATGTCTGTTAAGTTTTCTACCCGAATACCTTAATGGACCGACAACTTCGTACTTTAACATATTATTTTCGAAATTTTTTTGCAAACCATAAACGTTAACTGAAATATTATTCATTTCTTCAAATTTTGATATATCACGCAACTTTACTGGAAAGTCTATACCTGTAAAATTCAGCACTCTTGAATAGTGTGGATAAGATTGAATCTGTGATGCCATTCTAGTGGTGGGGCACAAAGCAGACACGATTGACCACGCAAAATAACACTCATCTTGATTAAACACATTGATGATGGCTTTTTTCAATTCGATGAATCGGGGTAACTTTATATATGAAGATCCACCAAAAGGTTTATACTCGTTGACATTTACTTCCAGGTATAGAATTTTTTCCAGAGCCCAACCTACGAAAACAAAAAAGAATGACATAAGTATTTATTTTATTTTTAGTCGTTAATTTATAACATACCTGAATCTTTTTCCTGAAACTCAGTCGATTGAGTCTTCATGGCTTCCACTAATGATTGATATATTTCTTCCAAATCGCTTCCTGAAGTGACAATTTCATTGCGTGTATTAAATGACTTGTCACTGTACATATTATCTTGTGTTGGTAAAAGATACCGACCAACAACCACCATATTAACTTTCAAAGCACAACGCACTCTTACTAGGTCACTTACTACCTCTAACACTCTTGCTTTAATTTCATCAAAAAATAATGAATAGTCAGTATGTTCATTATCACTTGATATACGGTATGTGGCAATCCTATTTCTAAAAGCACTGGACACTAGCTCAACACCAGCTGATATTGGTGAACATGCATTACTTTTATGGTGTATTGTTCTTTGATGACCTGCCATTCGATTTGCTGGTATGGTTATATTGCAGCAAGTGCAAGTACGCACCTCGGATGTTGATGCCCCATCGTCAACTTTTCGCTGTTTTCCACCATGCATATTTTCAAATCGTGCTACGCACGATTCTCGTTTATGTCGTAACATATTATAACTCCGAGTAAATGATTTACCACAATTTTCACACACGTACGCCATGACTTTCAAATTAACTTGCTTGAACCGTTTTACTCAACACAATGTTCTATACTAAAATTTAACCCCCCCTACCCTCATATATACCGATCCACATTTAGACCCAACCCACTCGACCGTCATACCAAAACATGTTACACCCCAGTAATAACTCAAGGTAAACTAACATCATAAATGTAACCTTGAAATAAGCGTCGTCCACCTGGTCATCACCAAACAAAGAAACATCTGCTCGCGTTCAAGGCCAAGCAAATGTAACCTTGAAATAAGCGTCGTACACCTGGTCATCACCAAACAAAGAAACAGCTGCTCGCATTCATTGAAAATATGCACCGCAAATGTAACCTTGAAATAAGCATCGTACACCTGGTCATCACCAAACAAAGAAACATCTGCTCGCGTTCAAGGCCAAGTTCTTGACCTTGACCTTGGAATAACACCTGCGCATATCAAGGCCAAATAACAATAGCACACCTGGGCGTTCAAGGTCGACCCTACTGCGCATGCGGAGACTCGGGGAGCATCATATCCCTCTACTCCCATTATCCAATAAAGAAAAGAGAGCAGATTTCGACATTTGTTTCAGAACATTTTTCAGGCACAGGATTATTACCACTGATAATTAAGTTGGTAGCCAAGTCAGGCCCTTGCCAAAAAAATATGTTTTCTGACGAAGATGTTCCCAAAATTAAGACAGTGCTACTTATAGGGATTTCTGTTTTGTGTGCCTCTGCTTGTTGTTTATGGATGGATGATCTTTTCCTCCTATGGACTTGTTTATTCAGATATCAGAAATACAAAGGCAATCCAAAAGCGACGAAATTAGTGGGGTGCTTTTCAAGCCATATAATACCTAGACCTGAATATTTTATTTTAAATAATATTTTTTTAAATGTTTGCTTTGTTTTATGTTTTACTTTGTGGTTCATTCGTTTTGCCCTTTTGTGTTAAAATGATTTTAAAGTAGTTTTATATTCGCAAATAAATGTTAAACGAGACTAAACTTCGTTCAATATATTTAGGCCTTGACTTTGGTATCTTTTAATTTTTTTAAGTAGCAATCACTGATCAAAATCATGAGTAATGCGCACACTTGAGGAGTACTTACTTCAAAATCTTTAATTATTTCTGCAGTTTCGTTAGAAATATATTTTCTTCTTCATGGGCTAAGTATACAACGTGAATATGCCGGCTGGCATAAAAACACTTAGAAAAATATTGCAACAGGTTAAACTTAAGTCATTGCAGTAGGGGACACAGTAAGGAAATGACAATTTTTTTTTATTTTGACAGGTAAGTTAATGTAAATATACAAGTATTTTTAAAACAGGAAAATAAACCCTTAATTTCTGGAAGTGTGTAGAATACTTAGAAATAACTTAATGGTGTATTTTACTGGTATTTTCAGTTAAAATCAACGAGACCCTAAAATGTTCATTTATCAGGAATTAACCCTCTTATTTTTAAAAACACGGCGCAATTGTACAAATATACAAAAGTTGTTTAGCATTAAGAGTTGAATTAAATTGGATTGAAAGATACAACAAATTTGGTTGGTTGCCAGTAAGGCTTGTTGTAATCAATATTGCACAAGGTTATAACAACAATAATTATTGCTGCCATCAAATGTAAAGGCCAAGATGTATGACATCAAGCCATCGACTAGCTCTAGTAGCGGGGCAGTTTACTTGAGGGGGTTTACTAATTTTAGTTTAATAACGCCATATGCTAATCACCTATCAAAGTATTTACCAAAAACTATGTACTCTCCATAACATTATTGATATGAACCAAAAAACTTCGTTAGCGCCAGTCACGCGCCAGTATCAGTATTATAAAATATCAAACAGCCCACTACCTATAATTAAATCTCCTGTAAGTAAACTGAAAAAGGGGGCATAATGAAACAACGTTAAAAGTAAATGAAATGTTTAATTTAAAAAATGAAATGCAAGGCATCGTAGAATATGAATCGAATGTATTCAATGATAAGGAAAATTATTTTTAGCTAGCTCTGGTATGTTGCAATGCCTTTACAGTGCTAGGACACTATCCTAAATCGGCTTTTCTTATAGAAATGATTATTCTAATATTCCAAACATTTGGCTTTTCTTGACGATTATACAACTAGGTACTGGTCTTAGTGGTGATGTCTTAATATCCGAACTCTGGAATACTAAGCAATTCAGCTTTTCAGAATGACATCGGACAAATGACAACTCAAAAGTCGTAAACGTCAAGCTGGACGGTATGACTGACGCTTCTACGTTGAGTTCATTCTGTCGCGAATCGGCGCGATTCACTTGAACTACTTGAAAATATAACAGTTATGAATGTAACAAAATCTAGTTAAAAATATTGATGAATTTATGAGGTTAAGTAATCGTAGTGCTAGCTGTCTCATTGAGGTTTTATGCAAGATATTTAAAGTTTCATCCACACAAGATCCAGATAAGCAGCAATAATTAAACCGGAATGACTTTATAAACCGTCGTTCTTTGACTGATATATATATATATATATATATATATATATATATATATATATATATATATATATATTTAATTATCCTTCAGAAAGGCAAATCCATTCCTGGACTCCTTGTATAAATATTATATGATAATACAAAATATAGGGTTTTAACTTTTTTCTTTTTTAGTTCTTTGGCTGCCAAAAAGTTTCCAGATTCTTTTCAGTTTGGAACTGCAGGGGCTTCTTACCAAATCGAGGGAGCATGGAATGAAGATGGAAAAGGATTAAGTATGTGGGATACATTTGTCCACACTCCAGGTAATGAAAAGAAAAACCACTGAGAGTTTGTGAACATCACGGTTTAAATAATTCAGGTTTTCAGAATACGACAGTTGCTATCAGTTGCAGCATAGGCCAGAAATTGTTTTCTCATAGAGTGTAGTTATTTTTGTTTAACCTTTATCAATGAAAGGCTGAATGCACACCGATACTTTTTGCGTCGATGCAGTCGCGATACAATCAGTTTTACGACTAAAGCACGTTTGCATATCTACCCAAGGACGTGGTTTATAAGCTGGTGTGCAAAGGCAAAGTAGATCTCAACAGTATATCACCTTATCGCCTTTGCATCGCGATTGTTTTGCGGTTGTATCGCGACTTCATCGATACAAAAAGTATCTGTTCAAGAGCTCTAACGTTTAAAATATTTTTAAAACACTATGACATAATCGATAATTATTTTTCTATATTCACCTATAAAAAAAATGCATACATCTATTATTATTTAAGTGAACCGAACGTCATTTGATGTGTTGTTATTTTAACAAAACACAACGGACAGATTTCTTATCGATCAAACCAGTTTTATTTGACAATTCAGGTTATAAATTAACAAATGTAAGAATAAGATAAATACTATAAATTTATATATAATTTTGTTTCTAAATTTATAAAAAAAGTATTTAAATATATTATTTTCTCGTTAATAGTTTTTATTAAAATGTTTTCACAATAATTCGTTAAGAAAGCCAGTAAATCGGGAAATAATTAAATAATATCAAATTTTAAATGACACACAATGAACAATTTCACTAGCAAAAGTTCTTAAAACTTAAGCGGTCAACTAGAAAAACAAAATTTAAAGCCGGTCTTATGCTTTGTAAAATAGGTGTTAAAAACTTTTTTTTATAATTTGCTGCCAGCGTTACCTATTATTTGAAAATAATTACAAAATAAAATATTTTATAGGTCACATTTTCAATAATGATACAGGAGATGTATCATGCGACTCTTACCACAAGTACAAGGAGGACGTACAGATCCTTAAAGATCTGGGAGTAAAATTGTACAGGTAATACTATACCTCTAAAAACTAACTTTCTTTTATTAAAAATTATTTACAAAGAAGAATTTTGACTCTACTTCCTATTACACCTAAACAACTAAAGAAATGGAAATAAAAGTCATTTATTCTCATCTAATAAGTTCCGTAGTTAAAGTAATGACATTTATTTTTTACAGATTTTCTATTTCATGGCCAAGGATACTACCCGATGGAACACCCAATAAAATCAACCAACCTGGCATTGACTATTACTTAAATTTAATCAACGTAAGTCAATTATTAAACGCCATTAAAGTCATTCAAGTTACCTTAAGGTCTAGAGGAAGATTTTTTCATTTTTACCTAAAACTGCTTGATGCCTTAACAAAAAAGCTCAATCAAAAGAAAACTGCGAGTTGTTCAGCTAATCTCATTTCAGTGGACACTTACAAATGTTGTATTTTTCCAATAAAAGCATTTTCGTCAAATTCGTTACCATTGATCAAATAGACCGATTTATTTTCAAAACACTTTCGTCCAGATTCACTAAGAAAGTTTAAGATTTAGTACTGGTTTAAATTAAGATCTTCTAGTTGATCAGTTATGTTTTGACAAGTCTTTGTCCTGTCATTGTTAATAAAACGTCATTGAAAATTTATGAATTATTCGGATATTTCAGCGATTTGCTTGGTTTTCCAATGATTTTCATCTTGGAACGGGTTGCTAGAGTAAATTTAGTTCTATTATTGTCGAAAGTGCGTACTAAAATTGCCCTTTTCTTTATAAATTTACGAAAAAGCTCCGAAATAAATTCATAGAATAAAATTTAGTTGTCTTATTCTTACAGTTGTCAGTTTAAAACGTTTGGTTGTCAAATTAGACCGGACTAGCGTTGGACAATCTGGCTGAATGTTTTACTAAAACCTTTAAGTACTTGATTTTGAAGTTTTGAAAATTATTTGTAAAATTTCTTTTGAGAAAACATTACTTATTTGCAAAATAATTTCTTTAAAAAAAATAACGTTGATCGTAAATCCGTCAGTTAAACCTTGTTAGATTCTACAAGGAATGGACAATTTTTGTGATATTAATTTCCTTTGGCGTAACTTAAAAATCAAATAAAGGTTTTAAGTAAACATAAAGTGTTTCGAAAATAAGTCATTCTTTTTAATAAATGGTAACGAATTTAACTAAAGTGCTTTTATTGGAAAAATACAACATTTGTAAGTGTCCACACCCAAAATGGCTGAGCAACTCACAGTTTTCTTTTTCTTGAGGCATAAAGTAGTTTTAGTTAAAAATAAAAAATATCAAATATCTTGTAAACCATCAATAACCGGATAACAACATATAGTATATGGTTATTCTAATTGCAAATTATCTTCCCCTCACTTCACTCGTTTGATCCATGACTTATATATATATATATATATATATATATATATATATATATATATATATATATATATATATATATATATATATATATATATATATATATATATATATATATATATACATATATATATATATATATATATATATATATATATATATATATATATATATATATATATATATATATATATATATATATCTCTTAAGAACAAATTATACAAACTGGTCAGGGTTCATAAAATAACGGCAAGGCCAGCGATATGCAGTTTCAGCACGTTAAGTTGTTTCCGAAATATAAAATAACATAAAATAAATAATATGATAAAATGTATGGAAATTTCGAAAAATTACGAATAAATGGTAAAATATGGCAATATACGGTTTGCTTTAAAAGGCATGTAAAAGTATAAAATAATATATTACTTATTTTATTAATTGGCTTAATGATAAACTTAATAATTCTGTTTAAATTGAAACAATCTGTATACCAAAATTCTAAACTTTAAAGTCGGTGCAGTTTCAACATGCAAGAATCCGTAATAATGCTTAATACATAAGTTTCGCCGATTTCAGAGTTAAGAATTTTGATACACAAATTAATTAAATTTAAGCAAAACAGTTAAGCTTACTAGTAAGCTAATTACTTAACATACATTAATTATTTCATATTTTTCCGTGTGTTTTTAAAGTCGGTTAAATTTTTTTAAAAATATTCCGCATTTAATATTTTTTCTAGAACTATGAACTTAATACAAAAAATTCTTCAGCAAAAGCATAACCGTACTACAAAATTTTTACACCGCGATTTACTAAAAATGTTTTGATTTTAGTATTTCAAAAATATACTGAAATAACTGATTCTAGTATAGCAGTAATTATTTAAATAAATGACGAAGTGAGTGAAAATAGTTTCAACTATAGTTTTGTCCAATAAAATGTGTATCATTTTTTCTTATATTATGAAAAACATTTCAAGTCACAATAAAAAGAATATCACACTTTCCTGCATTATGAACAACAATAAATAATCTTGGTGACTGACATTTTTAAAAGCACTGATTTAAATTAAGATCTTTCAGTTGATTAGTTAGGATTCAACCAGTTTCTTCCCTGTTTTTGTTAATACGTTTTCATTAAAAACCTTTGGGTTTTTTAATATTTTAAGGGTTTGCTTGGTTTTCAAAACATTTTATCGTACAACTTGTCCAGCTAAACTGAATTTAGTCCTATTTTGGTGAAAAAGGCATACGATTTTCAAAAAGCAAAATGCATCAAAAACAAATTCATAGTATGTATCTTGATTGCCTTATTCTAACACTTGTCGGTGTCAAACATTGTTAAATTGGTTTTAACGATAGTGAATCCCGAAGATAAATCTTGCTAATGCAATACTTAATGCTTTTCATGGTGCTATCACCCACATCACCCTTATATGCTTTTGGTATTTCTCCACTTCTTATTGCCGCACTTTCTAATATGACCATGTGCAAAGGACAATGTAGCTTTAAAAATTGCAATTAGAAATAACTAAAGTAAAAAGTCTTACTGGCATTTACATGTTACGCCATTGCGCTACTTTGTACTAGTGTATTGGTACAATCCTGTAACCATTTTTAGAATTTATGATACCACTATGAAATCCTACTGAAACGATTAAAGCTACAAAATCCCAAAAATATATCAAATTAACTGATTCTAGTATTACAGTGATAAATGACGAAGCGAGTGAAAATAGTTTCAGCTTCAGTTTTGTTCAATAAAATGTGTATCATTTTTTCTTATATTATGAACAACATTTTAAGTCACAATGAAGCACAAACGGCAAGGCCAGCGGTATGCAGTTTCAGCGCGTTAAGTTGTTTCCGAAATATAAAATAATAAAAAATAAATAATATGATGAAATGTATGGAAATTTGGAAAAATTACAAATAAATGGGAAACTACGGCAGTATACGGTTTGCTTTGATGTATTACATTATAGTGAAGTTGTGACGTCATTTCGCCTGGTTGTAGAACATGTCTTTTGACTACTGATAGTCGTTTTGGTTATAAAGGGCAAAATCCGTAAACAAGTACCGTGAGTTTAAATTAAACCTTCTTTGACCTAATATATCGTATCAAATGTTCAAATAACATAATTATACCCCCGGGTCCACTAAAAAGGTTTAACACTGAGTAATGACTTAAATTGAGATCCTCAAGTTGATCAGTTAGGTCCCAAATTATTTTTAAATTTGTTGCCAAAATTAATTTAGCCCTGTTATTGTGGTGAATATAAAATTAAATTTTCATTTTCTCTGCAAATTTGCTACAAGATTTAGAAATAAATGCATAACACAAATCTTAGTTTTCCTCTTCTTGCACTTGTCAATTAAAAACTTTGATTGTAAAGTGATATTATTCTTAACGATATAATAAATCTCGGGGTAAAAATTTATAAATGTTCTAATTTTGGCAAAAATTTCAGTAAAAATTAAAGTTAAACTCCAGACTTCATAAGTACAAATAATATTTAGTGCATTTATTTTTGTCGCCTAAGATCTACATCAATCTATGCCTGCAATTTTGGCAAGCCACATAAAAATGCTTTTAAAAATGTCAGTCAGCTGATTACACAGCCCCACAAAAAAAAGTTTTGGAACTCCTATCGTGTCCCTATGTAATTTTCGACGCTGAATCCGAATCCGAGGTCAAAAAAAATCGTACACCCCCAAAATCAACCCCTAGCGCTAAAAAACACTTCCTCAGCGGGGTAAAAATGCCTTAACGCTCCACGAATAGTCCTAAATCTCAGTAAATCGAATTAAATTTATTCAAGTATATAACGCATAAATACAGAGTTAACACTACTTTCGATTGAAAATCACCGCCATAAGTGGGTGAAAAGTACCCCTCATACAACAGGAAACTTAAAAAAACGCAGTGATTGCAAAAAAAGCTTACGATGCCCAGTTTTTTTTGCAAAGAGTGAGTAACTGCATTAGTTCCGATGCGATGCTCAAAATCTACCCCATGGAGTGGCGGAAACCACTCCTAGATTAAAATTGCAAGGAAAATCGGGGAAAAATTTTGTCATCGTGATTTCTATTTTAATTGATGCTAAAATTGGCTAAAGATATGCAGCACTGCAGTTTGGAGGTGAATACTTGCATTGCACCAAAGTCCACATCCCCATGAGAGGGTGAAAATTACCCCTCACATAACAATAAATTCAAAAAATAGTTGCAGTGCCTTTTAGAAAAGCTCTGCATCTTCTTATTTAAGAAGAATCTTCGACAACGTACTTGAAAAGTATCCTATTATGAAGTAGCAAAAATTTACCCGTAGTCTTAATTCAATTAAATTTATTCTTTCTTTTTGTAATATCTTTAGGATTTGTTTTCGAATGATCCTCTGACCGACTGCCGTTTATGCTTTTCAGACGTCTCTCCTTTTAAGGATCAACAGTAATCTGCCATCATGTGTTCGTCCCATCTTCCTTGGCACCTTTTTTCCATTTCTGATATATCTTGGTGAAAGCGTTCACCCTACTCTTCACTGTAGTCGCCTAAATTTTCTGGGAAATAATCAAGATAGGAATCGAGAAAATGAAGTTTCAAGCTCATATTGCACCCTAAAGATTTGAAATTGTTAATCATTTCTGAAACAACTTTTTTATAATTTTTATCTCTTTTATTTCCCAGAAAATCATGTGCTAGTTTTTTCAAACTTAGCAATAAAATAATTAAATTAAATTTAGGGGTGGTTTCCGCCACTTTATGGGGGTAGTTTTTGAGCATCGCATCGAGACTAATGCAGTTACATACTGTTTCTAAAATAACTGAGAATCATAAGCTTTTTTTGCAATCACTGCAGTTTTTTTTAATTTCCTGTTGTCTGAGGGGCAGTTTTCACCCACGATGGGGGTGATTTCCAATGGAAAGTGGTGTTAACTCCGTATGTATGCGTTATATACTTGAATGTTTATATTTAATTCGATTTATTGATATTTAAGGCTATTTGTGGAGCGTTAAGTCATTTTTACCCTATTTAGGGAGTGTTTTTTCGCGCTAGGGGTTGATTTGATTGATTGCATCAATTTTTTTGACCCCGGATTCGGATTCAGCGTCGAAAATTACATAGGGATACAGTTGTCTGGATAGCACGATGACAAAATTTTGTCCCCGATTTTCTTTGCAATTTTAATCTAGGGGTGGTTTCCGCCACTCTATGGGGGTAGATTTTGAGCATCGCATCGGAACTAATGCAGTTACTCACTCTTGGCAAAAAAACTGGGCATCGTAAGCTTTTTTTGCAATCACTGCATTTTTTTAAGTTTCCTGTTGTATGAGGGGTAGTTTTCATCCATTCATGGGGGTGATTTTCAATGGAAAGTAGTGTTAACTCTGTATTTATGCGTGTTTATATTTAATTCGATTTACTGAGATTTAGGACTATTCGTGGAGCGTTAAGTCATTTTTACCCCGCTGAGGAGGTGTTTTTTAGCGCTAGGGGTTGATTTTAGGGGTGTACGATGTTTTGGACCTTGGATTCGGATTCAGGGTCGAAAGGAGTTCCAAAACTGTTTTTTTTTTTTTGGAGGGCTGTGTTATTTATTGTTGTCCATAATGCAGAAAAGTACGATATTCGCTTCATTGTGACTTAAAATGTTGTTCATAATATAAGAAAAAATGAAACACATTTTATTGAACAAAACTGAAGCTGAAACTATTTTCACTCGCTTCATCATTTATTTAAATAATTACTGCAATACTAGAATCAGTTAATTTGATACATTTTCGGAATTTTGTAGCTTTAATCGTGTCGCAGGATTTCATAGTGATATCATAAATTCTAAAAATGGTTACAGGATTGTACCTATACACTAGCACAGATTACTCCTAGAAGATGCGAATCTTACGCTTTCGACGGTGGCTCAATTTAGAGAATTTATATTGTGGCGAGGCACCATATTTAGTCTGTCGCCGAAGGATGAATTCCTCGCTGTTAGCGTGTGCGAGCGTCTCGGTGAAATAGATAGCTGGCGAATGTTATTACATCAGTTTTGTTGCGTTGATTTTATGGTTTACATTGTGGTTGTACTAGGTTGTAGTGTAATTTTAATAAACGATATACCTTTTAGTATTTGTTAATGATATAATTTTATATAAACTGCCACACAATATCATGTTTTAATATTTTAAAATATAATCCATATTTTCTCTGCATTAAAACCTACCAAACGCGTGGAAAATTCCATTCATGGCATCGACGCTCGAAGCGACCAGCCGCACTGTCCGTATCGCCAAGACCGCGGAATCTTGACATAGGAAATTTATTAAGAGATTCGCATCTGGTAAGAGTAATCTGTGACACCAGTAAAAAGTAGCGCAATAGCGTAACATGTAAATTCCAGTAAGACTTTCTACTTTAGTTATTTCTAATCGCAATTTTTAAAGCTGCATTGTCCTTTGCAGATGGTCATATCAGAAAGTGTGGCAGTAAGAAGTAGAGAAATACCAAAAGCATATAAGGGTGATAGCACCATAAAAAACAGTATTGCATTAGCAAGATTTATCTTCGGGGTTCACTAGCGTTGAAACGAATTTAATAATGTTCGACACTGACAAGTGTTATAATAAGGCAATCAAGTTATGTACTTTGAATTTGTTTTTGATGCATATTGCTTTTTGAAAAACATATGCCTTTTTCACCATAATAGGACAAAATTCATTTTAGCTGGACAAGATGTACGATAAAATGATTTAAAAACCAAGCAAATCCTTAAAAAATATTTAAAAAGTCCAAAGGTTTTTAATGACAACGTATTAACAAAAACAGGGTAACTGGTTATTAAAATGGCTATTATCCCGAAAATGATATACCACAACATTTCTAAAAAACAGTTAATTTCAATTACTTCACCCCCCCCCCCCCCCCACTAAGCTTTCTTTATTTAAAAAGTTGAATTTTCGGAGCTTTCGAAAACGACATGCCAGTAAATATTTTTGTGCAAAATTTTCCCGCCACATGTCAATTTCAGTAACTCTAAAACCCTTTAGCAAATCTAAAATCTTTCTGGATTTATTTAAATTCCTTTGCAAACAGTTTTATTATGTATTTGAGTCGCCAACTGGCGACTTTTCAAAGTCGGTAAATGAGATAAAATTTGTTTCTGTCATACTCTCCTGAAAATCTGGCCCTGTGCGTGTCTCACCTTACCACTTTTATTACACCACATGCTGGTTCAACATGTTTTACGGTAAAGTATTTTTGGTTTTAGGAACTGAAATCGAATGATATTGAACCCGTAGTAACTATCTATCACTGGGACCTACCTCAACACCTTTCTGATTTGGGAGGATGGTTAAATCCACAAATTGCTGACTATTTTGCCGAATATGCCAGAATTGTCTTCCAGAACTTTGGACCTTACGTTAAGTACTGGATAACTCTGAACGAACCAAGTACCACCTGTCTTGGAGCCTACGGCTTCGTAAGTACTTTGACAATTTTTAACCAACCTTAAGGATTTCGTGGCTTGTAGATAGGTTTTGAGTTCCAATGAGAAAATCTTAGTTCGCTGGTTGTGTATGGCACTGTTTCCAACTGTCATTCAGAGCTTTGAAGTTTCTATTGGCCTGTTAAAGCTCTTTACTGTTAAGAGAGACAATTTTAAGTACAAAACCACTTTAGTCATTTAGACAATTTTGTTGTTTGAAAACTAATATTTTTTGCTAGGCTGTACACGCACCAGGACTGTCCTTACCCGGTGATGGTTTATACCAGTGTGCTTATGTTCATCTCTTAGCTCATGCTAAAGCATACAGAGTGTATGATGAGGAATTTCGAGAAACACAAGGAGGTACATAATTTCTGTAACAATATTTATAAATTTAAAATGCTGAAAGAATTATTTCGATATTTTTAAATTTGACGAACTTATTCAAAATTTTTGACCCTGTCTTCTACGAAAAATCTAAACGAACATATTTCCTTAGGAAAAGTTTCCTTGAACCACAACCCAAGTTGGTATTATGCCAAAACTAACAGTTCTGAGGATTTGGCAGCACGAGAAAGAGCCTTTGCGTACAATGTAAGGATATTTTAATTATTAAAATTAGCATTTAGATATTGTGCTGAATTGTATCGTAGTGGGTGTAGTGGACGGCCACGGTGTAGTCTTTCGGTTCTGGTTTGCTCTACATTAGTTTGATGGCTCACCTTGTAGGTCTCTTATTTAACTTCGATGTGCGGAAGTGTAGAGATTTTTCCAATTATCTATAAATCTTATTTATATTCAAGCTTGGTCTTTGGACGCACCCCATATATAAAGGCAACTGGCCCCAGACTGTCATCGATGGAGTAGGCAACAAAAGCAAATCAGAAGGATATCCATTCTCAAGATTACCACAATTTACTCAGGAAGAAATAGAGTTAATAAATGGAACACATGATTACTATTGCATGAACATGTAAGTATACTTAGGACTTTTTAGTAGTTTGCAGTACAAAAGTTGGTTAACTGTGCTTCCGGCTTCGCAAGACCAAGCCCATGTAGCTCAAACGATGTCAAGCGATCTCTAAAAAATTCTTGCAGTTGCAAGTGTAAATGTAAGTAACACCTTAAAAAATCTCGATGAGGAGGATTCATGGAGCTAATCGGTAACCGGAGACACCCAAAGAAAGTTCTTTAGTATTGCTTACATATCATAACTAGGGTGTAGACCGCCCAATCGCCCCCCTCCCTCGAAGGACCTATAATGTCGGCGCTGTCATGTATTGAATCAAACCCAGATATAGAAATACAAATACATACGATTTGCTTGGATTTGATACGACGTTCGTCGAGGGCAAAAAACGTCAAAAAATCAAATTTATTCGTCGATTGCTCCCTTCCTATAAAGAATGAAAAATCACAAAAATATGTATATCATGTATTTCGATGAGTTCTTTCCGACGAGGTATATGGGATTTTGATTTGGATCCATTTTAATCATGAAAAAAAAATAAAAACCGTGAAAAATCTGGGTCAAAAATTTCGTTACTGCGTACTGTAATCGATATCATTCGCAACTGCGTAAATTTCGACTTTGACGTTTAATAGCTCCGAAACCATACAGCCTGTATAACTAAATTTTTTATCGAAGCTAGTCGCACTATCTCTCTATTAACCCAAAAAATTCTATTGCTCCCCCTCTAACCGTTCTTGAAAAAAAAATTCAAATGGTGAAAGTGTCAAAACGCACAACACACAACTACTACAATGAGTTATTTGACTTTCTCTCGGCAAAAATTGACTATGTCTAAATTTCCTTCCTCTGAAGTAATCGTCCTAGGCGACTTTAACGTCCATAGCAAGGAATGGCTATGATCCACAAAAACGGACCCAGAAGGCAGAGCGACAGAAAACCTCGCAATCAGCAACTAGTTCACCAATTTAATCAGAGAGCCGACATAATTTCCCATAATCCAAATCCACTAGATCTTTTTCTTATCATCCTGAGCCATACTTAACACCTGTATGCGCTCCCCTTGGTCGTTCAGATCGTTACTTCATTACCGTCTCTTGTCCCGTACATCCCAAGTCCGTTGAAGCCATGCCAGAACCTATTTTTTTCCTTCCCTTGGGCTCCGATCTAGAGATTTGCAATTACAGATGATGTGCTGAACTGTTTCCCATATAGTCTGCAGCTGGTCAGAAGCCATGACCTAGCATTACAATTCTGCCGACTGGGATGCTCTGCGAAACTTCTTCTCTGCTTTTCCTTGGAACCATGTCTGTTTTTTTACTGCCGATCGCTCTGAAATTTGCTCTCATATCACAGATATCATTCAAGCAAGTATTGAACGTTTCGTTACACACCCGCAAGAAATCTAAACTCCACCATCAAAAGCCATAGTTCTCCAAGGCCTGTGATAAAGTCAGGCTCAAAAATGTCCACGCTCACAAAAGGTATCTTTAAGATCCTAGACCCGAAGCTCGTGAAATTTTCACCGAGGCAAGAAATAAATAGAACCAAACTATCTTAGAGTCCAAAAATGCTTTTACCAGCCGCATAAAAGATAAAGTGCTTTCCAACAAAAAATGCATTTTACAATACGGATTTTACAACACGGTAATTTTTGCACATTATTTTTTGTTATAAATGAAGAATATTTTAAGGCAAAATAACTGTTATGTCTTGCGCTATTATTAAGTTTCAATAATCAACACCGAGTAAATAAAGAACACTAATCTGAATGAACATCAATTTATGACTAGTTCAATTATTCTCTACTATGCAGACAATCTGCGTGTATATCAATGAATATAAAAACTAACAATGATAAGGCACAGGTAGGATTTGAGACCTGTCGCAAGTTAACCCAAATTAAAATATAACTTCTGGGAATATATAACAGTAACCAACAAAAAAGGTGTCGGTCTATAGATTTAAAATTCCAAAGAATCATATCTGGAAAATTTGAACTATAGTAAGTTGTTTCTCGTTAGCACGGCAATATACACTAGAGCTAAAGTTAACCATGCATTGAGCAACACATTTTTAGTAATTTACCAATACGATATAAAAAAAATTTTTGCTATTTAATTTTTTTTAGGTATACCAGCAGCATTGTCGAAAATGGAACTGTGGATATGGGTATACCAAATTTTATTTCGGACCAAGGTAATACACTGTGAAGGTAACTTCGGGTTTTGATAGCTTAAATATTACAAAGAACATTAGTAAAATTTACTTGAAATGGAATTCTTTCGGTCTATAGGTAAGATATTGAATAAAATGCACAGATTAATTTTTTGCTACCCACCTCAAATAACTCGAAAGGCAGGACTATCTTTGAGTCTGGTCTGCGCCTCAGCACTACAATTGGATCACATATTGCCCACTTTGAGCCCACATAGCTCGGAACCTATCCATAGCCGGTATTTGGGCCCATGGAGATTTGTGATCTACATCACCTAAACTACCTGATCTTAAATTTTGAACCAATTCGATAGAAAGTCCTTTTCCGTTTGTTTTGTGTAAATTCCGTGCTTTTTTTGTAAATCAGATGCGGTAAGAAAAGTTTAAATATTATTAACGAAAAATTAAACAGTTTTTCAAAACTGGTTTACAAAAAATTGGTACCGTTATTTAAGCCTTCCATTGCATTATTTAAATTATTTTGCCGGTTGCAGATATCTTGGGTGGACTATAATTGGTCCTGATACTAGGGGTGAGATGGCTCAGCCATAAACTCAAGCATACGGACAGATTCTTCAACGGTAGTCCGGTATAATTTGGCAACCAAAAGTTTTAAACTGACACGTGTAAGAATAGTACAACTAAGTTTTATACTACGAATTTGTTTCTGAGATTTTTTTGCAAATTTATAAAGAAATTGAGTACGTACTTTTGATAATAATAGAACTAAATTCATTCTAGGAACCCGTTCCAAGATGAAAATCATTTGGAAATCAAGAAAATCGCTAAAATATCAGAATAAATCATAAGTTTTTAACAACTTATTAACAATGACAGGACAAAAACACAACTGATTAACTAGATCCTAATTTAAACCACTAATAAATCTTAAACCTTCTTAATGAATCTGAACGTTAAGGTCTTTTTTGACATAATATTTTGCCACGACGTCAACGGGCACATAGGTTTAAATATTTTGCACAGGACTCGTGGAACTATCTCTGGCAATGACGATATTGTATCCAGTCTTCCTTTTCCAACGTATTATACTGTTTACCACGTCCCAGGCATTCCGTGCTATCGTCTTTATTCATACTGTCTCCCGATTCTGGTGTCTCAAAATCTGGTAATTCTTCGTCTGTGGATGAATCAATCAATTTCTGCTTTTGTTTCTCATTTCTAATTTTTATTGTATCCTTTCCCTTTAATATTTTCTTTTTCTTCTTGGCGATTATTTTTTTCTTTATTTATTTAAATGGATTTCCGTTTTTCAATATCATCTGGGGATGTTAGAATAGCCGCTATTTGCTTTGGTCTTTTCCCGGGTTTTTTGTCATTGACTGATGAAGTGCTGGAAAGTGGACTAAATTTGTTTAACATCGATTCTGGGGTATCATCGTTCAAGATTGTTTCTTCAGCAGTACTTAAAGAAGTCACTTCATCTGGCTTCGGTAATGTATTAAGTGTTTCTTGATAATTTAATGAGCCTATGTACGCCGCATTTTCATTAATAGTTCCGATATCTTTTGGTGTGTTATCAAGCACAAATGATTTTGTAATATTTGGATTATCTTCTTCGGCATATAAGTAGGCATAATCAGGTATGGCTTCAGGATTGAAAGGACAGATGCCTGTTGCCCTAAATTCAGAACTTGAAAAGAGTATTCGTGTACTGCGCACGCGTTTTTATGGCATAGATTTCGGTCATAGTGGAGTTAAAATATTGTGAGCAACCTATGTATTATATAAATAGAACTTAGGATATCCGCAGTACAATTTAATTTGGATGTCATTGGTAGCAATAGCGAATCTGGCTGCAAAATTTTATCTTGTACTTTTCCGTACAAAAATTCACAAAAATTCAATATGACTGCTAAAATAGTGTTTCTAATATTGTGAACTATTCAAATTACCCTCGTATTATCAGCATCAAATATAAAATTTAGTTATAGTTATATTATAAACCTCTCTATTTCCGTGTTTCTTTGATTTTGGATAAAACAATATTACCTTATTCGTAGATACTGTAACTAGTGTGGATCCGTCTTGGGCAACTAGTGCATCCTCGTGGTTGTATTCGGACCCTCCAGGAGTTAGGCACATGCTGAATTACGTAAAAGACAAATACAATCCCCCAGAAATATTAATCACTGAGAGTGGTTGGTCCGACTTGGGAGATTTGGATGACCAAGACCGAATAACATATTATAAGGTACCTCTACTTTATTTATTTTTCTTTAAAAACTGTTAACGTGAAAATATGATAAATTAACAGTGGCATAGGGAATAATATGCAAATAATCCAAATAAAAAGTTTGTGTTTCGGTAGTAAAGTAAAATACCTAAAAACAGTAAAACCAAGCCAGTAAGTGAGTAATGTGAAAAATTACTACTCGTACATTTTTAGAAGAAATGTTATAACGTCCGGATTTTGTCCGTATTTTTTATAGTAGTAAAACCACGCCATTAAGTGTGTGAATTATGTGAAAAATAACTAAGTACTCATACTTTTTCAGAAGAAATTTTATAACGCCCGGATTTTGTCCGGATTTTTTATAAACTTGTCCTGGCTAGAAAATCTTTAATCTGGTAACACTGGTAACATTAAATAAATAGCTACATTGCTACAGGTAAAATAACGAATTTAACTTTATCAATGAGAGCCAAGCAATGTCAAATTATTCCTCCGAATGGCGCCACTACTGCATGTGCCAGCCAGTACGCTGAGGTTTTATGAGTGCTTGAGTTATGGGAAGCAGCTCAAATTCATAACAATTAATGCAGACATTTTTCTCAAAATATATAAATAGAGCAGTAAAGCTTAAACAAAGTGATACACAACATAACCTTTAAATTGACAAAGTTGATATTGCAGTGTTGCCAATGAGCAAATTTATTATAATTCCAAAACTTAAGGCGGCATTCTCCACGTGGGGTCCACGTTGGCCAACTTAATTTCATTTTAGTATAATTTTTTGCTTTATTTTTCGTTTGTATGAATATTGTGACAATATTAACCGTAGATTGATATTATGTAGGTATTTTTAGCGTATTAATAAAAGTTTCAAGATATGTAATGATTTATTTTAGGAAAATAATATGTAAAAAGAATTTATTGAAGTCCTAGTGACAGAAAAAAGGTCACGATAGATCTTTTAACGTATTAATCTTCTGAATGAAATCTTCCTACACGTTGAAACTTTAAATAATTGACTGAAAATTGCTTGCAAGATATAAATCTATACTTAATATACTCATAATGTTATTGTTAAAATATTGAAAGCCGAAAAACCATGTCAAAATGAAGTTGAGTTGGTCAACTTGGAGCTTAAGCATTTTTTATAGAAAAGAGCAAACTGCAATTAACAAACACTCTTTTATCTGCAATTATATTACTTGATAGTGGAACGCAATTGGCACATTTTTTTGTTATTTAATAGTGTGTAGTAATAAGACCCAGGCGCGGCCCCTGAGCTTTTTTACAGGTGGGGCAAATTTTGTGGGTAACTAGTGATAAACGTAACCAGCAAAATTCACTTTTTTAATTAAGTAAGGTTTTTAATGCCTAGTTCTGCCAAATAAACACCGCAGAAACATAAAATAATAAAATGGCATTTTTGCAGTGACTTTTTTTAAATTACATGCAAATAATGTTATTTTCTTGTAATTCGCTCACCTTTCATGTAGCTAAATATGTTTGTATATCAAATCGATCCTTCTACCCTTCTTTTTGGAGAAATGTTCAGTCACTAGCTCATTAAAATTAAAAATACTTTTAATAAAGGGTTTTCAATGCAAACTTGTATTGTAAAGCATTGTATTTTAAAAAAAGTCTTAGTCCTTTTTAGTGTCTAAAAGCACCTCCCACTTTCCACTGTCGGTCGTCATTGGAATGGTACATAAAATCTCTAATAATTTTACGCTTTCCGAAAACGTTTCACCGAGATTCATTTCTAACAAGAGCTGTAAAATCGCAACAGCACCCGCACTATTATAAAGATCTTCACGACTAGATAAAACTTTTAATTCTGATTTAAGCTTGGAAACGTTTATGCTCTCATACTTATCGTTTTTAACGTATTTTAAAATGTCTTCAGGAAAGAATTTTTTTAATCAGCTAAATTATTTGTATTAAACAAACGTGTGGCAACTAAATGTTCTGTAAAATTAAAACGACAGCGAATTTCTGACAAAATTATATATAGCATAAGTATTTCTAAAGAAATTCTTTTTTAAGTCTTCCGGATTTTTTCTTTTAAAAGGACTCGTCTCGATGTTAACATTTTCATCTGTAGAGATAACACTTTTTCGTCACTTTTTCTTTATAATGCATTATCAGTTACATCAGTTTTAGTACATAACAAATCATCGGACCAAAAAAAAAAATTTACATTGCATCGGCAAATCCAGTCAGAAATATTGTACATACGTGACTGAAAATACCTGTTGATTTCTTTCCCTCTGTCTTTCATGGTCTCTTTTAGATCCAGAAGAGGTTTGGGGCGTCCTTTTTCCTTAATTTCCAAACGTTTTTCGGATGTTAATGCACCGCTTATTTTACACTGCAGTATTTATTGCACTATTAAAACTATTGTTAACAGAAGTACTTAAGTACTATTATTACATTACCACACAAAGGACACAACACAAATATGAAATAATATCCAAAACACAACAAAATTAGGGAATCCGAAACACTTGTGAAACTTAAAAAGTGCCGCGACTAATGGAATGCATAAACTTTTATGCAAATACAATGCGCATATTAAGTAATTAGTTTTTATTTGTCTAACCCAAATGTTTTGCAACAGTATATTTCACGGAGCGGTACGAGTGTATTTTCACAGTGGCCCGTGATAGCCGGCGGCGCTGAAACACGCATGCCGACAGTGATATTATTTACTGGGTCGTCGACGATTTCGTCATTATATTTGTCTCTTTTTAACTTCCTAAAGGGCGTATGTGTGTTTCTCTCTTAGTTTTAATGCATTTATATAGTTTTATATTTCCATAATATAAACCTATGAGGTCAATTTAAAATATGACCAAGCCCGGAGGCATTTTTCCGTTTCCTATTGGGCTAGCGCAAACGGGTGCGCTAATCGTGTAGGAAACGGATGCGAGACCTGTAATTCCGTTCCCTAAGTGGTTTACGCACCTCACGGTTTTTTTAAGCATGCCTTTGCGTACCTGAAAAAGAAATATCGTACAGGTAAATTGGGGCCAAGCGAATCGGAGGGCACCCTAAGGTCGGAACAGGGTTAGCACCTGGTTAGGGGCCCTGACAAGTCTCTTTTCTCGCAGGCGAAGAGACTTGTCAGGGCCCCTAACCAACGGAAAAATGCGGTCGGAACAGGGTTAGCACCTGGTTAGGGGCCCTGACAAGTCTCTTCGCCTGCGAGGAAAGAGACTTGTCAGGGACCCTAACCAGGTGCTAACCCTGTTCCGACCTTAGGGTGCCCTCCGATTCTGCACCCCGGCCATAGCGCGCGCGACTAATACTTGCATAAGGTGCGTTAACCACTTAGGGAACGGAATACAGGTCTCGCGTATCCGTTTCCTACAGGATTAGCGCACTTTGTTGCGCTAGCACTATAGGAAACGGAAAAATGCAGCCCGGAGCAACCAACACAGGAATTGGTGCTTGGCTTCGCTGATTCTTCTTTGGGGAGTTTTCGCATGAAACTTGCACTTTTCTAAAAGAAAAGATAATTCATTTTGAGTTTTAGAAAATAAATTATTAGGTGGGTGATTGACCAAATGGCATTATGGCATAAGCCTGTCATAAATAATAAAGTAAAATTTTGATTTCATCAACTAATCTAATTAATTAATTAATAAATTAATTAAATTAATCTTCGAATTATATGTCTTTTTAGGTGTCCACACTGGTAACACATTATTGGTTTTTATAGCCAATCACTGAGCCATAATAATGCTAAAAAAATAGCTCGAGTCCGAGCTGATTATTCCTCCTTATTCAGTTTAAATTTAAGATCACATAAGGTCTATGTCTTCCTAATTAAAAAATAACAATTGACAGACTCCACACCAATAAACTGTTACCTACTGATTCTAGAATGTAAACCCTAAACTTTTTTTATTTTTAGGGCTACTTAAGTAATATATTAGATGCCATTTTAGATGATGGTGTTAATGTTACTGGTTACACTTTGTGGAGTTTAATGGATAATTTCGAATGGGACCAGGGTTATTCGTAAGTGAAATTAGCACCGTGTAATCAAGATTCATTATACTATATTTAATGTTTTTGTTTTTAGGAGAAAGTTTGGAATCGTTCAAGTGGATTTCAGCAGTCCAAATAGAACCAGAACTTACAAAAGCTCTGCAGAATGGTATAAGAGAGTTGTCGCTGCTCGTGAGATAGTAGATTGAACTTTGATTGACGGAAAATATTTTATGCATGGTGTAAGAGACAAAGAAAGATATTAAAATTTTATAAAAAGGATAAATGAGTGGAATAAAACACTATTATCATATGAAAAATGTATTTAATTCTTCTACTGTATTAGGAGTGACGCCGCCGCGACTCCGCAAAAAAACTCATCGATTGCCAGGAACTTTAAAAGGATAAAACTTCGAACCCGAAATTAATTTAAAAATATTTTCGTTAAGTGCACTGAATTGATTATTTACTCTTTTCTAAGATGAAAGAGACATTGATAAAGTTATTTAACGGTTTACTCGCTTACTTTTAAAGGATTTCAAAAAAATATAACGTTTTCTGAATTTTTATGTTATATCATTTAGTAAAGATGAAATTTTAAATCGGCATTTCATCCTCTTACTATCAGCTTGTCCCATAAGGATATTTTGACGTTATTGGTGCCTATCTACTTTGAGTTTCATAGCCACATTTCAATTTTTTTAATAATTATATCAAATAATTGATTTAGTCACATTAAAAATAAAAATATAGGAAAAATATATACTACATTTAAAATAAACTCTACTAATAGCCACATTAAAAATAAAAACATAGGAAAAATATATACTACATTTAAAATAAACTCTACTAATAATTTAAAATAACCCACTATTAACACATTTCTTAAACGTTATTGCGTTATTACTATATGTGTTAAAATTTTGAATCGATTTTTCTAAGAAGAAATGACTGTCAATGAGTGTCAAAAATAAACCTGAAATTGATTTTACTATGTTGAAACGCAAAAAGAATTTTTTTACCGAAAATTATGATGAGTAAAAAATATTCCGTTATACCTTAAAAACGACTGAAAATATCAGGGTCAAAGCATACAACAAAAAAGGCTTAGAATTAAGTGTATATCCCGGATTTTATCCCTTTAATGTCCCTGCTACTATCAATTTCATTGCGGCGACGCATATAGGAGCAGGTCCACAATTTACCACAACAAAATAACTTTCTGTAAGACCGGAAAAGCTCTTTGCTTTCCGCATGTAAGTACTGTGTCACATTGTCGGCGGAATTAAATAATAAAAGTTCTGGCTTCCTCTGTAAATTGATCGTTATCCACTGTATGCTCACTGATATAATCCCTGTACACTATATGCTGAAAGCGTTGTGACGGTCTTGCAGTCTCATAAGTGAGCCTATAGCAGAGAAAAACCAAGACAGAAGAATATCTTCCTGCCGCCAGCTCGACAACGCCATGCCTTCCAACGGCAACACCCCGAGATTGGCGCGTGGAATTCTCACAATACACCCCGATATAGCCAATGCGGTAGCAACACGGCCAAGCAGAGAGAGGTTTCTGCGGCGCGGCGCCTCTCAATACTCACTCATACTGTGCTTTATACCGCTTATACGGACTGACTATTCTGTTTTTAACGCGTGGCTATATTTTTGGAGAATCTTTTAAACTTTTGATTGTTGTTTTTCATATGGATTTTTTATTTTGCAGCATTTTTATCATATCCCAAAATCTGCACGCACGCCCGTGGCAGCTTTATTTAAACATCGGTAGTCGAGTGAGTCAGGCCGCTTTGGAGGTCAGAAAGCAAATCGTATTTATAAATGAAATCACTACGAGATATTCTTCCCTCTGTCTTGGTTTTTCTCTACCTATATAGTGTACACGAATATCGAATATATCCGTGAACCTACAGTGGACAAGGATCAATTTACAGAGGAAGCCATAACTTTTTTTATTTAATTCTGCCGACAATGTAAAAAAGTTCAAACATTTTCAAGCGGCAACTATTTATTCTCAGATTTTTTGCCACCACCCCTCAAAAATCATTAAATTCAAAACATAAGTTAGAGTTTAGAGAGTTGCCGTATCACAAAAACGATTATTGTTACTGATAAGGCAAAGATTAATATCTTCGCTAGTGCAATATTAGACCATAAAAATACCTCGAGGAAAAAGTACTATCTTCAATTTTGGTCCGGTGGTGCTCCCTTGCTATTGCGATACATTACACCTTACAGTCGATTAAAATCCACACATATGTGCTATCAGAATGCAATTTCAAAGAACACAGGACCATTGCCTTCAACAAGAGGAGACGACACAATTGATTTATAACTAACTTGTTTTGCTTCTTACATTGTGCATGGCTAGGATCAAAAAAGAGGACAGATAAAACGATAAATATCCGAGTTTGGGCGCCATTGCTATGGCTTTTCAAGCCGCCTGTATTCCACGAATGAAACCTGTAAAAAGGCAGTTCCCGATGAAAAGAATCCATTTTTCCACACACTTGACACTAACACAACAGTTTTCAAAGTTTATGAGCAAAGTCATTTTAAGAAAAACCAAAAATCACTACAAATTGCATAAGAATACGTATATTCTGACCTGTCAAAAACGTTACACACAGAATACTACGCCTTGGCAACTGTTTAATCCTTGAATGAACGGGACTACGGCACGTGCTACGGACAAAAAGCGACGTTGCCACTTTCACTCTAAATTTCGTCACCATGCAATGGAAAGAAATTACTAAGAATTTATTATCCCAAACAATAATAATATAGGTATTGGTATATTTTATTAATCCTTACTCCTGTGCTTTCGACTGCGGTATTTACGATTGCAGATATTAACCTACAGTATAACTGCGTTATTTTAGTATAGCTCATCAATCTGAAAATATGAGACATAAGTAAAATCCTGTCATCAGCCGTTCTGAAAAAGTAGGTGGGGGAACATATCGTCGCGTCAGAGCAACAGTAGGACATTGTTCAATATTAGGCAGGCAGGGGGTCTACGGAAAAAAATACTTCGGCAAGGGGTCTGCACGAAAAAAAAGTTTGGAGACCTCTGGTGTAAAGAAACACCTCCTTAGTAGTGCGAGCGGTGACCACGGGGCGGCGTTGAATCTACCAGGTGCAGCGGTTAAGTATCATTTGGTGCCGTGTGTTTATTGAGGTTATCCTGCGTCACGTGTTTTTCTTGGTAAGCTTTTGCAGAGTTTACTTGGTATTTTTTTAGGTAATAGGTATAGTTGTTAAGTTTTGATTGGGACACGAGTTACGGACTCATAGTAAGTTTCTTTGGGAGAGGATTTGTCTAATATGAGAAACTTATATTTCGTAACACATATCCTTCGTCACGCTACTGGTCGTTACGAAGGGGACTAAAGAGTTACGAAGGAGATTTTTTGGTGCAATATGGAAGTTTTGCTATTTAATGGGCATTTCTCACAATTATTTTGTACGCTAGAACAAATTTAAAACGTTTATCTTCTTATTTCAGTATATAGTATACCGGTATAATTCACAACAATTGAAATGGCGCTAATAGCACTTAAAAGGCAACATCTATGTAGATTGAAGAAATAATCTGAAAAAGATACTCATGAAGAATACTATAAAGCCAAGCAATTTTATATTAAAAATATTATTGTCAACTTTTTTGATTTAAATCTAATGCGACTAAGTAGACATGGGTTTACGGATTTCGTAAACCTTTTGATGACAATAATAAAAGTACTATCAAGACTAATAAAAAATGTGCTTTAATAATAAATGCCGTAAAACAATATCTAAAATTATCAAATTTAATTCACAAAAATAATAACATAAGTTCGTGGCGAAGGCTATTTTTTTTCTGCTTCATGGCACAAGTTCTCAAAAATAACGAAAATCATTAAACAAACTCTACTGCTGAGGATAATATCTAAACGTGATCTACCTTAGCTAAATAATATACGTGTAGTTTACCAAACTGTTTATTTTTTAATATTTTTGACAGAGGGGCCCTTAAAAGTATAATGACCCATTTATACTTTTGCAGGTTTTTAAAACAATACGAGTACCTACATATCAAGTTATTTGTTTGTTTTTTCACTGGAACACTCTGTATGTAGATGTGTAATGTACAAAATCTTTCTAGTTTTTAAACATAAATTATTGGGTAAATAAACACTTAAATAATTTTAAAAAATTAAATAGCAAATACTTAGAACGTGATAGAATTCTGCTAGATAACCGATAGATATAAAAATAATGTAAATAAGTATTTTCATTATTAAGTATCTAATATTTAAGTACTTGTAACACTTTTTAATTTTGAGTATAAAACATTTGGAATAGGTTCAATTTGTTAAACGGTACTTGACACAACATGGTGCGATTTGGTTTAATTATTCTCTCATTACTGTTAAGTGGGTAAGTTTTTTAGGGTCTTCTTGGTTTAACGACCATTTCAGCAATGGCGCCTTTTACAATATTGTGTTATCTATTTTTTAAAATATATCTGACTCACTTTCGTGCCTTAAGTTTTTCTGTTGGTGCTTCGTTACCAGTACTATTATATTTCATGATACACTGAAAAAATCGTTTGGACGGTTCTTCACACAAAATTGTAGCAAAGTCCTTGTAGAGCAATTTACTCTAACTGGACAGTTTTTATACATTTTCATACAATTGTAGCAAATTTTGCTACAAATTGGTCTTGGACGTTTTTGAGAACAAATTGTTGGAAAAAGGTACACAATTGTAGTGAAATGTCCCACAATGTTTTTTCAGTGTACACTAAAGATAAATTATCAAACATAGTACACAAATTTATATGCTTTTAAAATAAACCTTACCTCACTGATCAATAAAGTATCTATTTTTAACTTATGTCTATGTAAGAGAAAGTAAAAATAAAAGTTTGCAGTACTGGTTGGGTAGAAGTAAAGAAAAGAGCACCCAGATTCAATCAGAATGAGATTTAACAATTATTACACCTTTAAAAACTCCAAAATATCAAAGAGCGGTTAAAAACAGTATTGATAAAGCTCCTAAAATTAAGGTGAATGAAAATTAAAGTAAATTTTGTTGATGGGGTATGGGGTGCTCTAGCTCACGGTGTATTCGCCCAACTAACAGCCCCACTAATGCTATGAGAAAAGCGGCTAAAATGGAATAACTCAAAATATAACATTTTATTAAAACTACGAAACTTATTGTTTTGTAACAATTGATTAGTTGATTACTTTACTAAAATACTAGATTTTCATTGTTAATGGTTTTTGATAATAAATATTTTTTTTTTAAATTCTGTAGGTTTCCCGTTTTATTTACATCTGTTGTTAAAATGGGAAATCATATAATTTTAAAATGGGATATTATATAGTTTTAGATGGTAAAATTAATATTGTAATATCGACTTTCTTTAATGTCATCACAAGGTAGTGTAAGAAATCAGTAGCTTTCTGTAATTACCATAGATGCTCAAATGACCCCAAATAACAGTTAAAAAATATATAAACACAAACAAACTATGAAATATAAAATCTATTTGCTCCTAAAGTTATACACCAAAAGGCAAATTATTGTTGGCAGAGAGATTACAAAGAAAATTAGTATTGTTGTTGACAAGTCTTAGCAAGTTGGCAAGCAACGACGCGATTCACGCAATCAAGCATGTTTCTCCAAAAATATGGGTGCTTGTTATGACTTGTTTACGGAGCAAATGCACCGGCATCGCAAACAAGCGAATGAGTTGATGCATGCACGACATCAAATCTATAAAAGGTGGGGATAGCTAGGAATGTTTCATTATTTTTGTGTGCTCTTCGCCAATAAGCCTTATTTGTGAGTGATAATTGATAAAAGCCATTAGCCATTATAGTATTATATATATATATATATATATATATATATATATATATATATATATATATATATATAATCTGTTGAATCTGTTTTGAATCTACTAAGAAGAAATGCCGGCCGTACAGTATTGAGTACTAAAAGGTGGGGATAGCTAGGAATGTTTCATTATTTTTGTGTGCTCTTCGCCAATAAGCCTTATTTGTGAGTGATAATTGATAAAAGCCATTAGCCATTATAGTATTATATATATATATATATATATATATATATATATATATATATATATATATATATATATATATATATAAATCTGTTGAATCTGTTTTGAATCTACTAAGAAGAAATGCCGGCCGTACAGTATTGAGTACTTGAAATATGGATTTACGCACTCTCCTACGAGCCAATCATTATCTAAGTGTTTAATTTGCCAAAAAGTTTTATTCAAATGAAGCCATGAAGCCTTATAGACTACAAGAGCATTTGAATAAAATGCATGCTGATAAGAAGAACAAAGAATTATCCTATTCAAGGACTGAAAAAGAAATATTTAAAACAGGCAACTATATTAAACCTTTTTGCGTCGTCTTCTAATCAAAAAGAATAGTTCATTGTTAATGGCAAAAGCGGGAAAACCATACACAATTGGCGAGAAATTAATTTTGCCGCCAGTCAAAGAAGTAATAATAACTGTTCTTCACCATAAGATAAGACACCATCAGATATCATCAGGAAAATACCTCTGAGTAATAATTCAGTGCAAAGAAGAATAGATGAAATAGCTAAAGACGTTGAAATAGCATTATGTTATTACTTGAAGACCTGCAAATTTTCCATTCAAGTCAATGAATCAACTCTACCAAATATCGAAGCACTACTCTTATCATACGTACGATTTATAAAAGGAGAAAAGTTTGTCAACAGTTATTATTTGCTAAAAAATTGGAAACCGATATAAAGGGATAATCGATATTTCAAACCATGAACAAGTTCTTTCAAGGGAAAGAAATTCCTTTTCGTAATATTTTACCAGCTGCTACCGAGCAATGACGGGGCATCATAAGGGTTTCATAGCGCATTTGAAACAAGCAGTAGGGGAGACCGGTGACAATTGTAACAAAAAACACATGTGATTTTTTACAACCTCACCTGTCAGTTCTAATTAACTGATTTTTTTTTGAGGATGTCCCCGAGCTTTGTAAGTAACCTAATAAATTTAGAATGTAGAAAAAATATCTAGTTTCTTGTTGAGAACATATAATTCAAGTCAATGACAAGTGTTTCAATTGACACCTGACTGGTGGCAATTGTAACGGACACAGGTGTCAGTAGTAACAGTACGTACAAAATATTTTATTTTAAATATTATATTAGAATACAAATAATAACATTAAAAAATAAACAAAGATTTTTCTATTGTTAAAGTCGACAAAAATATACCAAAAGAAAAACGACTAATTCGTAACAATCTGTATTAATATAAATAACAATATTTGAAAATATACAACTGCAAAGTAAAATATTCTTTTAAAATGAAAAAAGTTAAATAAGAAACGTGGGTATGTTAATATACTAAAATACCTTACTTTTTACCTGAGTTAAGTATCATGCATGCGGAAGAAGACTGTTTTAACTCAAAATTTTTGACTTTTGAGATTTTCATAATGGTTGACTTAGACTTTTATGGGAAAAATTAACAGATTTATTTATTTTAAGTTAATATACGAGTATTTTTCTTCCGTATGCACGGTATGAGGTCTCCAAAAAGGTTTGGATTCATATTGTAAAGCGTTATATAAAGAAATACATTATGATCATACACACTTTTTACATTGGTTTCACTTGTAACATGTTACAAAATTGTCACCTTTATTCATGTTACAATTGACACCAAAGGACACATATGATTTGTTTACATTATTAAACTATGTAATCTAATTCCTAAAGCGTTCTTATTATAAGATTATATAGTCAATATAATCCATATTTCAGTGGTATAATTTAAATATATATTGAAAATATGGTTAAGGTATTTACAAAAGAAAATAAAAATAAATACTTACTTTTGGTATTGAAAGTCACGTTTGAGATCATAACAACAGTATTCATCAGAATTCTTAAAGCAACTAACACTCTAAAGAAAGATCTGTCAACAACCGTTGAACATGTGTAACTCGGTTCCCGATAATCCGGCAGAGGGCGGGCGTACACTGAATGTTATAATTGACACCTGTTACAATTGTCACCGGTCTCCCCTACCAACTGTGCTGCCTGTACATTGTGTTATTCATCGTCAGCATTTGGTTGCATAAAATTCGAATGAACGCCTGCATACTGATTACGTTATTAGAGCACTCAATAAGATTAGAAGCAATTCATTGAGTGACAGACTTGGTCAAGTTTATAGTAAAACTGATGACGATTATTATCGCTTGCTGCTGCACACAGAAGTTCGTTGGCTCTCAAAAGGCACTTGTCTGAATCGTTTTACAATCTATTTGACTCAGTACTAAATTTCCTTGAAAACGGAGATGAAAAACTGCGCGCAAACCTGATTACATTCAAAAATGGCATTGCTTATTTGACAGATCTTTTTAAAATATTTAACGCAGTAAATTTAGAATTGCAAGATGATGAATTGAATTTCATTAAAGCAATAAACGTCACAGCTGCTTTTGTGGGGAAACTTCTTTTATTCAAACGAAATTTAGGTAGAGGTGAATAAAGCCACTTTCCCACGTTATCAGCAGTCTCTGTAAAACAGGAAGATTGCCTACTTACTGCCAACACTTGGACGTTCTTCATGCTGATTTTAAGGAATGATTTCAGGATATTTTATACATGAATATCTCGAGTTGGGTTTTAGATCCTTTCGCAAATGGAGATACAGCAGAAACATTAAATTTAGAAGAGGAACTCATAGGACTCACAACTAACGAAGAACTAAAAGTAAAATCCAGAAATGGATACTAAGAGTTCTAGCTTCAAGAATCAATACCTGCACTCTACCTTAGATTGTGGGAATTGGTACAAAAATTTTTAATTGCATTTTCTTCATCGTATTTGGCTGAGCGTGGGTTCACTGCAGTAGCAAATTTACTTTCTGTGAAACGCAACAGACTGCAGATCACTGAGCGTGTCCATTTGCGACTGATATTAACAAAATTGGAACTCGACATTAACAAATTGATAAAACCAGCCTCGACCATCTCATTAATTTTTTGATTACTATTTTTGTGTTAATTTTTAAATTTTTAGTAAACAATTTTTCACTTTTGATGGTCGTTTAATTTCTACTTTGTGATTCTTGATAGATCGATAAAATATAGATAATGTGTAGCAATATTTTAATATTTGGAATAATTAGTATGGAAGAGGGGGCGTTGAAAATGTTTTCTTGTAAAGGGCAGCGACATACAATACTTGGACTGCTGATATTTCATAAAATACATAGGTTGCGCAGAACTATTTAACTCCACTATGGGCGAAATGTCTGCCACAGGAACGCATGCGCAGTATATGAATAGTCTTTTTCCCGAATTCATCAACGACAAACCGATTCCAGTCGGTCAGCGCGTTCTCCTTGTTTAGATAACGTAGTTAAAAAAGGATAGTATTCTTAACCATGAGAAGGGTTCGTCCGCCGGTAAATTCAAATCAACACAGCTTTATCTATGCAACAAACAAATCTAGATTCAGGATCGGAGCAGCAGCCGAAGTCCGTTCTCGGTCTGCTTCGGTTAGCTTCGTACGGGCTGCTTGCGTGGGCCAGTGTTGCCAGATTTCGGTTATTTCTCCCGATCCCATGAATCAAGTACCAAATCTCACGATTTTTACGTTTATAGAAATATCAATCAGCAAATCTCATGAGTCATGACATTGATCTTTGCAAATTGCAATTTGATTGCAATTGAGGTTTGAAACTCTGTTTCTATTTTCACATTGCACTTTCTCAATATACGTAGATCAAATAGTTCCAATATAATCCAAATGAAATCCCAAATCTGAATATCGAATGGCGAATGTCAAGTTACTAAAAATAGCAGATGACTCTCCAAAATTTGCGGGTCTTTAGATTTGTTTTTGAGATTTTTTGCTTACCACACTCGAAAGCAGCAGTAGAGAGAACATTTTTTCAAATTTGTTTAATAAAAACTCAACTACGCAACAAACCTAAAGTGAAAACAATAGAAGCCATTTTATATACCAAAAGTTTGTCAAGAGACAAAAATTGCTACGATTTTTGTATCACAAATAATACGATTAAAAGGTTAGGTTGTGGTCACGTATTTTATTCAGATAAAAATAAGATGGAAACTCCAGTGATACAGATGAATAACTTCTTTCTTTTTCTTTGTTTTACACTTTTACTTATAAAAAAAATATTTCGTTTTTTATAGCACAAAGTGATAGATATTTGTTTAAGTTTGTAAATTTGTTTAATAATATTTTGATATCGTAAAATTTTTTTCAGTTTTAGTAAAATAAATGATAGTAGAATAAGATTATTTAATCCTATTATTTTTACTTCCGGTGCAATCATTACAGGCTCGCGATTTATCACGAATTTCGGCGGTTAAGTCGCAAGCACTCTCAAGTTTTTTTTAATGACTTCTGGCAACACTGCAGGTAGCGTCAGCGCGTCTCCCTAAAGCAGTGTTGCCACAACACGGCAATTGCCGTGTTTTTACGGCTTTTCAAACCGAAGGTACGGACACGGGTTTACTGTACTGCCGCGCATATAGAAACACGACTTTTTCGTTTAAAAACTCCAAACGCATACTTGGCCATTTATGCACGAAAAAGGCTAAATATGAAGGTAAAAAATGAGTAGCATTTTAAAAAATGGAGGGATTTGTTCATTCAGAATTGTTAATATATTTTAATTTTAAGGAAAGCTGTCAACAGTTTCATGATTATGCTAAAAATGACAAAGGTATTTTAACTGCCGCTGAGTCGAACAAAAATACGTGTTTAAATTTAAACCGTGAATAAAAAAGTATCTTCCTCCGCCACGGATTTTAGTTCCTGTCGGTTGGCAACACTGCGCTAAACGCTATGGCGTGGCTCGTGCTCGTGTGTCGTTTTTAGTATCATTCTGGAGTTAGTAAAGGGTGCATCGAAGGCATGTCTCAATTTGGCGTCACGAAAAAACCGTGTCGCCGTATTTCCTCGTAAACATAATATTTACTTTGTTGAATCTAGACTCTAGACTGTAAAAGGGTTCTTGGCGGTGTGTCGGCCTTTTCGCTGATGGAAATCTGCTAGCAACCTTTATTTCGCTTTGCGGTTGCCGGATCCATACAGCTGGCTTTCATAGTTTTAATTTATGCGGGTAACATCCATATCTTTATGAAAAATAGTTTTTGTTTTCAACCTATTACCATAAGTATAAGTATTTCTACATGGATATCGGCGTATTAAACTAAAAATTTACTAAATCTTTCATAAATATGTGTTCTATGTGAACTGATATACCTACCACCATACACAAATATTAAGACCCGTCCTGTAACCTTTTAACTGCGCATGCGTTCCTGTGGCACTGCGCGCGGTCCGTAAAGGAGGCATTCTTGGTTCCAGCAATATTAGTCCATTTTAATTTGTATGTCGCTGGTAAAGGGGGTGATGGTCGAGAAAAGGTTGTGAACCTCTGATTTAAATCATACGGATATTGTGAAGAATCAGGATTTCTTTCTAAACAACATTACAGGTCATTCGCCATAGTGTCAAGATTACATCAAAATTATTGGAACTTTTTTAGATTAGTACCTACTTGATGCCTTATTTAGATACCAAATTTTTACCGATGACTGGGAAGAATGGTCCTTTATTTTAAAAAAAGAATCATCAAGCTATGTTTTGTAGAAGCTTTAAAATAAGGAAGACAAAGTATAATCTTTGCGTTTAAAAGATATAGATTATAATTTTTAATTCAGTGTTTTTCCAAAACTGTGACCCTAGATATGAGTGATTTTATCTGACCCACGCTACAATCCAATTAGCGACTCAAATTAAGCCAAACAGCGTTGTCACAGCTGCAAATAGATGATTTTTAGTGGGCAAAAATGTCTCACTAAAGTATAGACATTTCGAAGATAGACCGATGTAAATATTAACCCTACACGTCCTAGTCAGACGATCTCGTCGAGCCTCCACCAGCTTCCTATTCGTATTGGCCGCCCGGACATTAAATTGAAAGAGGCGTGCCAGACAGCTATCGGCGGTATTTCGCAGGATTGCAATTAGGCTGTCTAGTGAAAAAGGCTATTCGACTTTCTTTCGAGTTTTGACTTGTTTTGTAGTTTTAATTTTTGCGATGATTTTTAATCGCTGTTTTGTTTATTCGGTTGTCAAGGCTGCTAATTATTTTAGTTTTTATTTAATTGTAAACAGTTTTGCAGTTTCAAGTTTTCCTTCTCATTCTCAATGCGGCCCTGTTCAATTTCACCGTTTGAACCGATCACTTGTAGGCAGCGTGGCAGCGTGCATCTGTTTATATTCGGTCTATCGTCCAAATAAATAGACTTTAGACGACAAAACACAAAACATTGCCTACTACGTGGCAAATCAGCCGATGACGTTCCTAATTTTTGTCGCCAATAGCATACGTACGAGTACACTCCAGTACTTTAGCCCTATAAGTGAAGTAAAACATCTGTATAACAGTTTCTTTACGTAAGAAAAAGTTAAAGTTCAGCTCAGAAAATATTTTAATTTTTTATAATAATAATTATAAATGTTATCAGATAAGCTAATTTACCTCTTCAATAGTTCTTACGTAATTACGGCTTCGTTACTACGTCACAAAATTTTTGTTTTTGAAAAACACTGACACAAACTTAAATAAATAATGTGCGTTTTAAGAATGACATGAATCTTTTGGTCTTAGTCATTGGTTATCCAAAAATGACAATAAAGATTTCTCAAGGACAGAACAGAAGTTTTTTAATTGGCGATTTAAAAATACGCTTCTGAAGCCGAATTTGATTATTTTTATTTGTTTCCAAAAATGGCGGTTTGGGGTTTTATATACAGGGATGACCAATGAAAACCAAACAGACTGAATATCTGAGTCCACGTTTATTTTTTTTGTAAATCGCTCGCACATGTAATTAGATTTGTCAAGGGGGAGGTTTTTTGTTACCATTTTCAATCCTGCAACTTCAACCCCCTAGGGAAAGTGGGAGTAACCCTTAAAATTTAAATGGAAAGAGGGGTCTTGCGATACATCATTTTAGAGTTCTCATTGAGTGCTTCATGATCCGAAAATATTACGTCATTATTCGCCCCGAGAACAAAATGGCGGCCTGTTGAAACAAATATTTTAAAAATAAAATGTAATGAATATTGCTGAAGTTTTTTAGTTGGCGGTTTAAAAATACGCTTCTGATGATAGCAAGAGGTTAAAAAAATATTATTAAGCCCTCCCCTACTCCCACCAATTGAAATAAAATTTAAATTGTGTTAAAAATTAGATCTGAAATTATTGAAATGACAATGAGTGTGTTAGTGGGGGGTGGAAGAGGGCCTAATAATATTTTTTAACCTCCTGCTATCATGAGGAGCGTATTTTTAAACCGCCAATTAAAAAACTTCAGCTATATTCATTACATTTTATTTTTTAAATATTTGTGCCATTTTATTTTGAGGGCAATAATGACGTAATATTCTAGGATCAAAAAGTACTCAGTGCGACCTTTAAAATGATGTATCGGAAGATCTCTCTATCCATTTAAATTTTAAGGGTTGGCCTCACCCTCCCTAGGGGGTTGACGTTACAGTGTTGAAAATGGTAACAAAAAACGTCGCCCTTGACAAATCTAATTACGTGTACGAGGGATTTAAGAAAAAATAAACGTGGAAACTGATATTCAGTCTGTTTCGTTTTCATTGGCCAACCCTGTATATAATGATATTTTAATTAAAATATTATATAAATTCATTGATTTAGAATCAAGTTCAGATACCATTATTTACATCTTAGAGCAATCAGGGATTCCCGAGTTTTTTAAAATCCGCCAAACGATATGGTCCCCCACCTACTTCTCTAGAATGGCGGTTGCCAGGCTTTCAGCTATGTAGAATATTTGCCTGGTGGAATATAGAATACAATAAAGCCATTACGGTGCCGATTTTCGAATATGGCTTTTACATGTTGACACTTGCCAACATCGGACGTGATATTTATGTGTGCTGTTAAACAACCTGTAGCGACGTGTTAGCCACGATAATATTCGTAATATTTGGCGGCAAAAAAGTTATTCCGTAAACGTGTCTAGTCTTTTTCTTCACATTAAGGGACAAGGATTTTTGTATTTGTTTATCTTAAAGGTAAGTGTCCCAGCAACAAAGTTATAATAATTATATAATAATTATGTTAACTGGTGTTTGTGTTAAGCAGAATTTTTTATTAGGGCGAAAATTTGATAAGTATAGTTTATTGGGCATTACTGTATTGTAACACACTTGATTCGTAATATAGGTACGTTTAGAAACCAATTTGTACTTTATTTACCTATTTAACCTATTTTTTACAATAATATTTTTGGCTTTTGTAGCAGACAAGATAAACACAAATATTTTAGGTTAAGTTTAATATATAACTTTTGTTACCTATGTTTGCAAAAAAAGCCAAAAATTATCTTTCTAAAGCAGTTTAGCTCACTCTTTTTACCCCAGTAGCGGTTTAATCGTACATATTTTAGATTAACTTTTAAGGGGTGACCCTATATTGACACCGACTTTGGGGTGAATAGGGTCAGGGCATAAATATATATATATATATATATATATATATATATATATATATATATATATATATATATATATATATATATATATATATATATATATATATATATAATTATATCAGTAGGATAACGACCGTTATAATAAAACTTGCAAAATAACGGGATGTCGGTCAATAAAATAGTATATTAGCTACTCTTTTACATATACCAAGCTTTCGTAACTATTTGGTTACTTCGTCAGGGCTAAAATTATAAATTATTAGGAACGATAAATATATTTTTATAATGATGAAATTTTACCAATGCGGTGAGTTATATGTTCCTTATTAAAAAATTATTGTTATCATTAGATATCATATAAAAGTTTCTATAAAATAAAACTTAATGTTGCTTGAATTAAAATATTAATAAAGTGGTATGAATCCTTAATAGAAAATTGTAAAATGTTGTCACTTCTGACTTTTCTTATAAAAATTATCAATTTGACGTAAATAATTTTTGGTATTTCTTTTGAGGTGTAAAGGTATAAATCAGGTATTTAAATTTTTTAATTATGAATATATGGTTAAATTAGTGTTCTAATGATAAAAGGTATGAGTAAATTACGCTTAAATCGTTAATGTCAGTTTTAAGATTGATAGAATTTCCATGTTTATATATTTCAGCCATTTCTAGAAAAAGTCTTTTTGTATGTTAGGTTCGATATGTAAAATTTTTAAATTATTATAATTTGGATGATGTCTTGTTTCTATACAATGTTTTGATATTGCAGTTCTATCTTTAGATAACCTTATATCACTTTTGTGATATAAGGTTATCTAAAGATAGAACTGCAATATCAAAAGTTATATATATATATATATATATATATATATATATATATATATATATATATATATATATACCTATATATATATATATATATATATATATATATATATATATATATATATATATATATATATATATATATATATATATATATATATATATACCTATATATATATATACATCTATATATATATATATATATATATATATATATATATATATATATATATATATATATATATATATATATATATATATATATATATATTACGGTTAATTTGGATACTTCGCTAGTTTACAAACTAACCAGCTAGTTTGCAAACTAACTAAAGACACTGTTATTTTGAAGGAATCAGCCATTTCCCACAAAATAGCAGATGGTTTATAAACTAGAGGGTTAGTATGCAAACTATCGATTTGCTTCAGTTAAGATGAGGATTTTATTGAGGTTACCTTAACCTAAAAATTATGTTTTGTTTGTTGTCCAGAAAATCTAGCGAACGGTGGATCGGAGGGCACCCTAAGGTCGGAACAGGGTTAGCACCTGGTTAGGGGCCCTGGCCAGTCTCTTTCCTCGCAGGCGAAGAGGGATCAGTGCGAAAAAATCCACTATTGTTCCTTCCTCTGCGCATGCAGTAATGAAAAATCTGTACATAAGGAACAATAGGGGATTTTTTCGCACCGATCCCTCTTCGCCTGCGAGGAAAGAGACTGGTCAGGGCCCCTAACCAGGTGCTAACCCTGTTCCGACCTTTGGGTGCCCTCCGATCCACCATTGGCTAGATTTTCTGGACAACAAACAAAACATGATTTTTAGGTTAAGGTAACCTCAATAAAATCCTCATCTTAACTGAAGCAAATCGATATATATATATATATATATATATATATATATATATATATATATATATATATATATATATATATATATACCTATATATACCTATATATTATTATTATTATTATTATTATTATGCTAAAAATATAGGCGGCAAAGCCGTTTAAACTTTGAAGGTTTGCTTATGCTCGATCTGCACTGTACTATATATGCTGACTCCTACTGAATTTCTTAAAACTTAGTAGATCTATTCTACAAAACTCATAATAGTAACCTATGTCCAAATTTTTCCGGACAACGGTTTCAAAGTTATCGAGGTTTAAAGTTGACCTTATTCACCCCATTTTACGGTAACGGTTGGTCTTTGTCATACACACGCACATTTTATGAAGAAAAGAAAATACGTAAAATTGAGAATAAGTTCTCTAAACCACCTGAAAATTCCTTATACTATAAGGATTTGAACAAATCATGGTAAAACAGCTATTCTCCGGGCTATATGCCCCTACGAGCGCTGGATTACATACCAAAATTTGCCGTATTTTGACTAACACTGTTAGACAACAAAATACTTGGTTTGACTGCAAGAAACTACCAGGAAGGAGGAAGCTTTTTTCTTTAGTTAGGATGTCGTACCTGCATACCGGTTTCGAACTCTTTAGTTCTCATCAGTACAGGATAAACGAACATGAACTGATGAGAACTAAAGAGTTCGAAACCGGTATGCAGGTACGACATCCTAACTAAAGAAAAAAGAAAAAAGCTTCCTCCTTCCTGGTAGTTTCTTGCAGTCAAACCAAGTATTTTGTTGTCTAACAGTGTTAGTCAAAATACGGCAAATTTTGGTATGTAATCCAGCGCTCGTAGGGGCATATAGCCCGGAGAATAGCTGTTTTACCATGATTTGTTCAAATCCTTATAGTATAAGGAATTTTCAGGTGGTTTAGAGAACTTATTCTCAATTTTACGTATTTATATATGTACCCCTGACAAGTAGACTTCATTTCATTGAGAAAAGAAAATGCTGGATATTAAAGAATGCTGCTGTATCCTCTTGCTAAAGGTCAATGTATAAATTACATATATTGATAATAATTAATTATTGTGTTGTGATTTATTAATATGTTTTCCCAAAACTATTTTTATATTTATAAGACGTTTGAAATAATCTTGACAAAAATACGTTTGACATCTTAGTCTCTTATCGTTCAATAGGTCATTTTTTCGAGGTTAATACACAGTGGTCCAAGAGTCATCGGGGCTGCGACAGTGGAATCCTGACATTAAAATTTGTTACAATTTAGTCAAACTTATTAAGTCCGTTAAGAGAGATACAGGGCGTAAAAATAAGAATTTTCATTTCGATTTTCTGTCATGTTCAAAAAAGTTGTTGACATAAAGTAAGATAAAAAAACTTCCTCAAAGTGTGCCGTGGAATCAATCACTCATATCTTGAATTATTACTCTTGAAAGGTAGCATAGGTAAAAGGTAGGTACATATTATTAGAGGTGAATAAAAAAATAGAACTGTCAAGTTCTGAAGTTTTTATTTTTAAGAAAATTAAGTTATGGTAATCACGGCAGAACAAAAATCTTTTATGATCGAAAGTTACTTTAGAAATGGTAGAAGGGTTGATGGCCAGTGGATTTATTCAAAACGCCATTCAGGATTTTCAAACAGAATTTTTACACATGGTCATGGATTTCGACCAGTTTCGCCAAGTTTTGACTAGATCTGAGGTAGTGATGTAAGGATACGTATCCAAAAATCCGTTGGATCCGAATATTAAAAGAATCCGGATTATCCGTAACCGGCCGAGAACTTGATTCGGAATCAAAATAAATTCGCATCGGGTGGTTACTAATGCAAAGTGCAAAGAGAAAATGGAATCGGAATCGACTGTACACGGTCTGCGATGTGGCATATTTGATCTTATGCTTTCTCTTTCTAATGACCATTCCTAAAAAAGATAGCATAGTTATCGGGGTAACGGGTATCATATGGGATGAGACCCATTGGTTAAACTAGTCCCGCCTCACCCGAACCGAATTGAAACGAGAACGGCGCGACGACGGTGCCTTCCTATCCCTAACCTTCGGCTTCGAATGATATGATACTGCATCGACCTACCTACTAGCCGTGTATCCGGATAGAAAATGTTTTAGTGTTGCATGCATACGTATACATGATCTGTAACCGCTTTCGCGCGGGTCAAGAAATGGATCTGTATTCGGATAATGGATACGGATATTAGCTGATTCCGATTCCGTATGATTCGGATATCTAAAGAATACGGATAGTTACAACACTAATCTGAGGCTTTGTTTAGAAAAACAGGAAGTGTGAATGGGAGACCAAAAGTTCGCACTGCACAAAAAGTAGAAGAATTGAGAAAAATTGGTAATGAACACCCATATACCCCTATTCGGCTTTTAAGCCAGCATGTAAATGTATTCTCGGAACCTGCAATACAATCTTCAAATATGACCTGCATATGCACTCTTATCGTATAAGCTCAGTCAAAGAATTGTTACCAAACGACAAGTCGCAGCGAATGCAACTTTCATGGTGGTTTATGGGTAATTTGCTTAATAATGAAAACGTATTTGAAAGAAACTTTTTTACTGACAAGGCATGGTTTTACCTCCTGGTTATGTAAATTCTCAACAAATGAGAATGTGGAGTTCAGAAAATCCACATTTCTTTATAGAAAAGCCTCTGCATTCACAGAAAGTTGGCGTGTGGGCGGCCATATCGAAAAGAAGGTTGGGTTGGGTTGAGTCCAATTACGATTTCTTTTAAGGGACTCGGCGCCATACATTATACCATGAAGAGATCCGACAAGGCTACTCTTGGCAGGACGGCGCACCAATTTACGTAACTCTTGATAATTTAAATTTTTGGAAGAATTTTTTGAAGACCGAATCATTAGTCGTAATATGCACGTTAGGTGGCCACCATGGTCCTGCGATCTCACGCCGTGCGACTTTTTTTATGGCCACACATTAAAAACCCGGTTTTCAAAACCCGTTGTGAAAATTTAGAAGACCTACGGGCTAGAGTAACAATAAATTTCAGGAGATTAACAGATCCCCCCAATTGCTCACCAATGTTTTTGATGCTGTAAAAAGAAGAATGAGAACATGTTTGGAAGGAGAAAGTGGACACGTCTCCCATTTAGTTTAAATTTATAATTTTTAGGTTGTTAGTTGTATATATTTTTTTAATTCTGTATTATGCAATGACAATGACAATAATGAAATTTTATTAAAAATAAAAACTTCAGAACTTGACAGTTTTATTTTTCATTCGCCTATTATTATAAACAAACCTTTTCGCTATGTTACCGGTTACCTTTCAAGAGAAATAATTCAAGACATGCTTGATTGATTCCACGGGAGGACTTTTTTTTGATCTTACGTTATTAGCTTAAAAATTTGTATAGGGGGGTTCGTGATGACGAGAAAAAATATACCGGCCTCAATTTTGCTGAAGCGAATAGAGGGTGCGCGTACGGCACTCTTTATGCTTTAAAAACGATCAAACTTCTTTGCGAGTAGATGTATGCGACTTTTGATGAAAAAATATTATTTCGTTGTTGTTTTTAAAGAAGAATTAGGTATATATATATATATATATATATATATATATATATATATATATATATATATATATATATATATATATATATATATATATATATATATATGTATATATAAGTTGAATGAGGCTAAAGTTAACCGATTTCAAAATATTTGCCATTTTGGCATCAGATGCAGCTTATTCTTAAATCAACGTGTGTGTTATTGTGCGGTAACGGGCATATTTCATGAAATATAGTACAAAAACTTCATGTAAGTCTTTTGAACCAATTGAAGCAAACAGTTAGGTACTGAAAAGCGTCCCGGTTTAGCCAAGAAGAGAATCATTTTCCATTCACGGCCCCACGCGAGTATTATTGCTGTGGCAAGAATTCATGAATTATTCTTTGATTTGCTGCCACACCCGCCTTATTCGTCAGACATAGCACCGTCGGACTACCACCTGTTTTTACGAAAAAAAAAATATCAAGCTGGCCGGAAATTTTCAACAAACGGCGATGTTACAGGTACTGTGGATGCCTATTTCGGATAGTATTTTCTTGCTCGAAAGAGAAAACCAAGCTATTTAGCTGCCGATGTGACTACTAAAGTAATGTGTTTGTGCTAGCTGAGATCATGTTCTAAAGCGACGCCAACAAGATCGAATGTTTCATTGTTTTGTAGGGCTTGGCCATTCATGTGGATGGGGTAAGCGTTGCCAGATTTTTTGCGTGGCAGGGAGCTAGAATGGGTTTTGGAGGCGTTGAACTGAACAAGGTTCTTGGCACTCCGGTCTAAGATTAATTGAAGATCTTGGGAAAGGAATAGGTACATAGATCTGCGTCTATTACACAGCTCCACAAAAAAAATTCGATAAATTACCCCTGAAATAAGACTATATCTACCATATGTTTTTGGGGTCGCTGAATCCAAATTCGGGGTCCATTTAACCTCATCACGTCAGGATTTTTCATAACCCCACAAGAAAAACCCGAATCCTCAAAAAATCCTCTATCCATTGATCACTTAATCCCAATAACCGGGGGCTTGTAAAGTTATTAAAGAATATGAGTTTAAGGCTCAACAAGCATGCATGGCTCGCACATACTGTGTTTCAACGCTCATAATTTTCTATCTTGCTGGGTTATGGGGTTTCGGGGTTATAGAGTTTTGAGGTTTATGGGTTTTGGGGTTTATGGGTTTCGGGGGATATGGGTTTCAGGAATTAAGAGTTTAAGGGATGAAGGAATAAAGAGGTTATTAGGATTAAGTGATCAATGGATAGAGGATTTTTTGATGATTCGGGTTTTTCTTTTGAGGTTATGAAAAATCCTGACGTGATGGGGATAAATGGACCCCAAATTTGGATTCAGCGACCCCAAAAGCATATGGTAGATATAGTCATATTCCAGGGGTAATTTATCGAATTTTTTTTGTGGAGCTGTGTTATTCAACTCTTGATTCGAAACTTGTCTGGAAAAATGAATATTGGAGTGAAGAGTACTATCGTCAGCATAACTGTGGATGGGATTGGTAGTTGAAGAGAGCAGGTCATTAATGTGAAGAAGAAATAGGGTTGGTGCCAGGACTGAACCTTGGGGGACGCCAGCATTGATAGGATGGAAGTTAGATGAGTGACCGTCAACCACAACAGATATAGACCGAGTAGAGAGGAAGCTACCGATCCAGGTACATAGTTTGGTAGGAAAACCGTAAGAAGGTAGTTTGTTGAGGAGTGCGGCATGCCGTACTTGGTCAAAGACCTTGGAAATATCGAGAGCAACAATCTGAGATTCGCCATAAAATTCGAGAGACTTGTTCCAGTTATGTGTGACAAAGCTGAGATCAGCAGTGGATCTTTGCTGACGAAATCCGTGCTGTCTGTCATGAATGATTTTGTGTTTTTCTAGCTGTTTTAGAATTTAAAAGTTGATTGGTTTAAAGTTATCAGGGTGGCAGGGGATTACGTTGAAAAATAAACGTAATTTCAAATCGCAAAGTTCTGTGTTTTATTTTCATTCCACAGACTTTCAGCCCATCTTCATATATCAAAAAGTTTTTAAAATATTAAAGAAAATCGAAATTAAAATTTTCACTTCAACACCCTGTACCTCGGTTAGCATCAACTGACATTGGACTAAATCGCAATATTTTCATGCCAGGAACGGTTGTTATGTCCCATTCCTTTTGGACCACTCTGTATATGTTCTGATATGGATATAAAGTTCGGCGACATTATCTATCCATTTGTATTATATTTAATTGCATTGCTTTAGTTAATTACTGTGAAGAGAGATGTGTTTTAAACAGTTTATTTTAGTTTTATTTTTGATCAGTTTCCCGGAAGATATATTGAATATTCCGGAAAAGATAATATTGGAAGATACAGATTGTGCCGATATTAACAATGTTACAGTTGACACTGCCTTTGGACAGCCAGACTTCTCATTAAGTGGTTGTATAGAAGATGGCAAATCCCAGCTTCTATAGATTATATTGAAGTTTACTGTAATAATGATCAGGCATCGATAAAAAAATTGGGCCCTCACTATGTAAGGAATATGAGAAACTTAAAATCCATAAACATGTGGGGTTGTTCATTTACTACTATAGAACCATGGGCGTTTACAAACGTATCTCAATTGAAAGAGATTTGGCTACGTACAACAGCAATTGCTCCGATGACACTAAGAAAAAATATTTTTAATGTGATTCCTACACTTGAGACAGTTGAACTATAACTAGGAATTGCGCATATAGAAGAAGGGGTCTTTGGTAACCTTAGCAACCTTAGATCGGTAGCACTTCAAAATAACAAACTGAAAGATATTTGTGGGTGCTGGTTTATGTACAGCATAAATATTTCTATTTTAAACTTGTCTTCCAACTTCATTAGCTATATACCTCGTAGTGTTTTCGGTCATCTTTCAAAACTCCGGAAACTGTATTTGAGCTGCAACGAAATCAGTTTCATTGATGCAAACGCTTTTGAAGGTCTTGAAAATTTTGCAGATTTTGAATCTCAAAAATAACAAATTAGCAAGTATATCGTCAAATGTCGTACGGCCTTTCGAAAACCTACAGGGTTTATTTTTGGACAACAATGAAATAAACTATTTCTCCGAATCATTTTTGAGGAAAACCTTGCAGAATGAAACTTATGTGAGTGTTCGGAAAAATCCTATTTTTTGTTCTTGTTTGGATTATGTCCTTCGTTGGACGAACCTAAACACAGTTCCTGGAAAGTTTTTGTATTCTGTCGGTAAAGCAGACTCAGTGCAAGATTTTGCTGTTTGTGTTGTTGATATAAAAAATCCTAAAATATGTGATATGACTGTGAAGCCTAATCTAACGGCATATTATAAAGCTAAACTTCCTATTGATATACGGGAACAAGATGCATCTTGGAAATGTTATAACCCAGGTTTTTTATAATGATAACTTAGTGTAGTAATTATAACTGTATATTATATAAATAGTGTTCTTATACTATATATTATATATATATATATATATATATATATATATATATATATATATATATATATATATATATATATATATACATATATATATATATATATATATATATATATATATATATATATATATATATATATATATATATATATATATATATAGTATAAGAGCATGTATAATGTATATAAAAAATAATATTAAGTTCTTTTATTTAAATATCAAGGACAACTTACGAGTAATAATGTTAATAAATTGTCCTTAATACATACAGTGAAAGTTCTCAACAGCGGACACAAAAGGAGAAAAAGTGTCCGTTGTGTAGAGGCGTTCGTTGTCGAACGGTCGGAAAAAAACAACGGGATAATGAAATTTCTAAAAATGTAGAAATAAAAATACATAATTTTATTACATTAAATTTTTATTTTAATGAAGGGTGTGGTCCAAATTACATATTATAATACTCCACATATTATTTACAATAATTTTTTAAGAAGTCGTAAATTTTAGTTTGTTTTTGCTTTTAACTATAATTTTTTACACTTTCTGATTCAACAGGCAATGTTACTTGGGAAAATTTTTGCGTTGGTACTAAATCACCTTTGGACCTACAAAATGACTCTGTCTCTTAGTTTTTGGTAGGCATCACTAATATTACAACTCAAAAACTTTCCCGTCATTTTAGACATTGTTACACTCTTTGAATACGCAACTAAATTCACAAAATGCTTATTAAATTACATGTAGGTTATTCCAGAGTCGACAATTAAATTTTTTTCAGAAATTTCCATTTAAAAGTATAATGCCTAGACCCTAAAGAAAAGACGGGTAATATTTACGTAAAATCCCACTGATACCTATCATAAGTCCTGAGAAATTCAGTATCTACCTACTTTCGGGTAGGGGTGTTTGTCCAACAAAATTGTGTTTAGTATGTAGGTCTGAATTTTTTTATTGGGCACTTATTGTTCGTTGTTGGAAGTAAAATATGGGCAAATCTTAAAAATATTTGTCCGGAACCGTTGTTAAGAAGGTCCGTTAAGAGGTATTTTATATAAGGAATGTTTGGTGACTTAAAAAATGTCCGTTTAGTAGAAGGGCCCGATGTCTAAAGGTGCCCATTATTCGAAATTTCACTGTATTTAAATAAAAGAATTTAATAATATTTTTGATTTTAGATAATAGGTTTTTGAAATATGTGTTACAAAAATAAACTACTTAATTAGCTTTAAGTAAAGATTATATTTTAAATTCTAAAGTAAGATTGAATGTCCTTGCAAGGTTCATTAACACCGATTTGAATGATTTTTAAAATATTACGCATATGTCATTTATTTTGCTCTAGTTCAATATGTGTTTAAGTTGAATAATAATAAAAAGATACGGGGGTGACTGCAAATTTTCTCTAATTTTTTTTTGAAATAGGAGACTATGACTTTAAATCTGGACATAACATAATACATAATCATTTTGCCCTATTTTTTAAAATAAGGGTACTTTACGCTTGAGTGACAGTATCATTGGTATTATTATAGCAGCATTTTGGGGCCTAATTTATTTGTAATTTATATAAACGACCTTATATACCAGGAAACAACGTATCACTAACAAACTTAGTGATGACACCAACGTACTAATACCGGGTACCACATTTGCAGAAATTAACCGTAACGCAGAAATAGCTTTTATAGACATAAATAATGGATTTGGTCAAAATAATCTAATATTAAATAAAACTAACATACTTTTATTATCTTTAGAACCAAGAAAGATAAGTTAAGCTTATCTGATAGTATAAACATAGACAAAACTAATTTTCAGAGAGAAACAAAGTTGTTAGGACTTAACGTTAATGAATTTTTATCGTGGTGGGAATTTCATATAATGTGCGAAGCTTGGGTTTGCTACAGTGGGGTATGGTATAAGGTTTGTGTCATCATGCATCAATCATCATACATCAATAATCAAACAATTAAAATTGTATATCAAAATTTCAAATTGGTGATGAAATATGGCATAATGTTCTGGGGTAGTAGTTCAGAATTTATTTGTAGCGAAAAAAAGAGTAGTAAGAGTACTACGAAAACTAAGAGCTATATATATATATATATATATATATATATATATATATATATATATATATATATATATATATATATATATATATATATATATATATATATAATGGGGAATTTTTTTCGGTCGATATATTTAATATATGTCGGTAAATTCAAAAGCTTTAATTCTTTCGCTAGTGCAAAACACAAGACCGTAAAGTTTTTTTTTTTTTTTTATTGATAAAGCCTGCGGCGTTTACTGTTATTAAAACTGGTCTGCAAAACCAACCATTAATTTTTCTCTAAATTCTTAAAAACTAAAATCCTTATATACTAAAGTTCACCCAATGGAGTCCTAAAGGTTTATCTGTTGTGACTCATGGCCATGGCACTTAGCACTCACACACTTGCGCACTGTACTATGTTTTCAAAAGTCTATACTAGTTCAAAGGGCTTGGTCCTCTTCAGCCTTCTAACTAGGTCCTGGTTGTCAAGAAGCCTAATGGCTTCGACGTTAACGTGCTGATGGAGTCGAGACTCGTGCTTGATGGCAAATCTTCTAATTTCACTAGCGACATAAGGGATACCAAGATCGCGATGTAGGTCACTATTTCGTATGTACCACGGTGCACTAACTATGTTCCGTAATACTTTATTTTGGAAGGTTTGGATGCGTTTGATGTGGCTCTCCTTGGCACAGCCCCATAACTGGATGCCATAAACCCAGACTGGTTTTAAAATCTGGTTGTATATCATGATTTTACAGTGTATTGACAGCTTAGATTTTCGTCCCAAGAGCCAATACAACTGTCTATAAGACCGTAAAGTGACAAATAAAATAAAGTAGGACTATTCTTTTTGATGAAGGGTGAGGGACCATAAAACACCCTAGCAGGAGGACACCCAGACCAGAATCAAAAAGAATAGTCCTACTTTATTTTATTTGTCATTTTACGGTGTTTTGCACTAGCGAAAGAATTAAAGCTTTTGCAGCTCAAATAGAGTTTCCGGAGTTTTGCAAGATGACTGAAACTACTACGAGGTATATAGCTAATGAAGTTTTAAGACAAGTTTATAAAAGAAATATTTATGCTGTAGATAAACTAGCACCCACAAATATCTTTCAATTTGTTATTTTGAAGCTCTACCGATCTAAGGTTGCTAAGGTTACCAAAGACTCGTTCTTCTATATGTGCAATTCCTAGTTGTGGTTCGACTGTCTCAAGTGTAGGAATCACATTAAAAATATTTTTTCTTAGTGTTATCGGAGCAATAGTTGTTGTACGTAGCCAAATCTCTTTCAATTGAGATGCGTTTGTAAACGCCCATGGTTCTATAGTAGTAAATGAACAGCCCCACATGTTTATGGATTTTAAGTTTCTCATATTCCTTACATAGTGAGGGCCCAATTTTTTTATCGATGCCTGATCATTATTACAGTAAACTTCAATATAATCTATAGAAGCTGGGATTTTGCCATCTCCTATACATCCACTTAATGAGAAGTCTGGCTGTCCAAAGGCAGTGTCAACTGTAACATTGTTAATACCTGCACAATCTGTATCTTCCAATATTATCTTTTCCGGAATATTCAGTATATCTTCCGGAAAACTGATCAAAAATAAAACTAAAATAAACTGTTTAAAACACATCTCTCTTCACAGTAATTAACTAAAGCAATGCAATTAGATATAGTAAAAATAGATACATATTGTCGCCGAGCCTAATATCAATATCAGAACATATACAGGGTGGTCCAAAAGGAATGGCACATTACAACGGTGCATTCCTGGCATCAAAATATTGCGATTTAGCCCACCTTCAGTTGATACTAACCGAGGTACAGGGTGTTGAAGTGAAAATTTTAATTTCGATTTTCTTTAATATTTTAAAAACTTTTTGATATATGGAGATGGGCTGAAAGTCTGTGGAATGAAAATAAAACACAGAACTTTGCGATTTGAAATTACGTTTATTTGTCGACATACCCTGCCACCCTGATAGGTTTAAACCAATCAGCTTTCAAACTCTAAAATATCTAGAAAAACACAAAATCATTCATGACAGACAGTACGGATTTCGTCACCAAAGATCCACTGCTGATGTCCTTAGCTTTGTCACACATAACTGGAACAAGTCTCTCGAATTTTATGGAGAATATCAGATTGTTGCTCTCGATATTTCCAAGGCCTTTGACCAAGTATGGCATGCCGCACTCCTCAACAAACTACCTTCTTACGGTCTTCCTACCAAACTATGTACCTAGATCGGTAGCTTCCTCTCTAATCGGCGTATATCTGTTGTGGTTGACGGTCACTCATCTAACTTCTATCCTATCAATGCTGGCGTCCCCCAAGGTTCAGTCCTGGCACCAACCCTATTTATTCTTCACATTAATGACCTGCTCTCTTCAACTACCAATCCCACCCACAGTTATGCTCACGGTAGTACTCTTCACTCCAATATTCATTTTTCCAGACAAATTTTGCACCCGCAAATGTCACCATAATACGTACATATTATTAGTGTTTTAAATTTAATTTAGTTTTCAACCCTATTAGGCTAATTTAAGAAACGCTATAATCAAAGCACAAACTAGATAAAACTGATCAAAATATTAGTTAACAACGGATCGACGAAGGCCATTTTCTAGGTAGTGAAAAGAAATTACATTATTATTTAAAACTTCTAAAGAAAAAATATTGATTACATTCCTTGTATGGTTTTCATGCTGTCGTTAAAGGTTAAATGGACTGTTTTGACGACATTTAGAATGTTTCTTTTTCGATCTCTCTTTCTCATGATACATGTATCATGTCTCTTTGTCACTTCCTGTGTTAGTGTCTTGATGAAGTAGGTGGCGCTGATTTGGCGCGAAAATCTAAAATATGGCGCGTGTTTGTATTGTTTCCTATGTAGCAGAGTACTTTGGAATAAGCCAAAGCCTGACATTTTATAAACTGGCGAGTGCGCCAGAAAAGTACTAGTAATGCAACCATTACCATTTCTAGTATTTTTTGTGTTGCCTGTCTTTTGTTAAGGGTCAATGACATACCTATAATGTCAATGGCGAGAAGAGTCGTGTTGTTTAATAAATAACTTTTTAGTTTTTCAGTGTTGATAGTAAAAAATACCTTAGGTTCTTTTAAGCAATGTGTTTTAATTAGTTACATAGTGGAATGTTTTTTACATTAATGGCTATTCTTACTTACTGTTTTAGTGTTTGTTTAGATTTTACTCCAAGTAACAAAAACATTAGTTTTCGTTTATAATATGGCGGATAGTGATAAAAAAGCCTGGATAATTTGTGTTTAACTTTCGTTAATTCTAGTTATTAGTTGGGTGCTCTTTTTATTATTATTGACTGTACTGTGTTATTACTGCTAAATATTACTTTCAACACTGGAAGAATTTATGAAGGTAAAGTTTATTATTAATTTAAGTTGTGAAGAATTTCGCTTAAAAATTAAGGACAATATAAATAAACCTGTTAATAAAAGCCAAATCTTTGGTTAAATGTGATTAAAAATAGGCAAATAAAAAATACATGCTTAATTATTAGGATTTTTTTGTTTAGAGCTAATTTTGAACTAAAATTTTTGTATAGGTACTCTTTTTCCCCCAAAAATTTCTTGTCTTCCTATTTGAATAAAATTTTACTTTTAAACAGCTGTTCTCTTTATTTTTTGTGTTGTAGTATTTTAACTTTTTGAAATTTATTTTTTTGAAATAGTTAGTTGGATTTCTTAGTTTAATGATAACAAAAATATTTTTTCAAACCATTTTCATAGGAATGTTATAGAGAGACTTGGCAATGCCACGGCGACTGACTGACTTGACTGACGTCAAAACAAAAGTTTTTTTTCTGTAACTGACATTGCTCGTTATTCTTTATATGGCCATGTGTTTATTACCAGTGTTAATTACTTAAAAAAAAACTTTTGACGGACGATATCTACATTTTTTATCATGAAGCGTCATTTATGAATATTTGTCTTTAATCTAAATTCATACTAGGATTTACCAGTTTCAATATATGCAGTGAATTTCATAACACCCTGTATAGTGTGTCTGCTTAAGTTCGCAGCATATGGGAGACTTTTTTACTATTAATTTTAAGAAAAAAAGTTATTCTCCATAAAAGTTCTGCATGGTCCAAAACCTAAAATGCAACCATCAGAATATCGAAATTTACAACTCATATACGATGTCTGTCAGAAAATATGAATTTTACCCTACAGTAAAATACTTTTATTTTTGACAATATCGAAAACTTTTGTGAAGAAAATTTATTTAGAATTGTAAACTGATTTCTAATAAACGGTTATCTCTTTATTCATTAAAAATTTGATAAAAATAAAAATTGATATGATTTTATACATTTTCCCATTCTCTACCCTACAACAGTGAACACATTGATATGCATGCATTTCTAATTAGGTTGCCATGATATTTACATATCTGACATTAAACGTCAAATATTATTAACTTATTACGTAATTATTACAATATTAGTGCTGTATTCAAGTTGATAATTGTAAAATAAATTATTTTGGTATGTGTCAATTATTTTAATGCATCATCAAAATACTGCAACACAGAGGTTAAGAAACGTAAAGATTATCAAATTTTTAATGAATAAAGAGATAACTGTTTATTAGAAATTAGTTTACAATTCTCCAAATGGTCCAAAACCTAAAATGCAACCATCAGATATCGAAATTTCCCAGTCATAACGAGCTCTGTCAGAAAATATGAATTTTACTACAGTAAAATATTTTCATTTTTGACAATATCGAAAACTTTCATGAACAAAATTTATTTAGAATTGTAAACTAATTTCTAATAAACGGTCATCTCTTTATTCAGTAAAAATTTGATAAGCTTTACATTTCTTAACCTCTGTGTTGCAGTATTTTGATGATTCATTAAAATAATTGATACATACCAAAATAATTTATTTTACAATTATCAACTTGAATACAGCACTAATATTGTAATAATTACGTAATAAGTTAATAATATTTGACGTTTAATGTCAGATATGTAAATATCATGGCAACCTAATTAGAAATGCATTCATATCAATGTGTTCACTGTTGTAGGGTAGAGAATGGGAAAATGTACAATGAAATGAACAATTTTTATTTTTATCAAATTTTTAATGAATAACGAGATAACTGTTTATTAGAAATTAGTTTACAATTCTAAATAAATTTTCTTCATAAAAGTTTTCGATATTGTCAAAAATAAAAGTATTTTACTGTAGGGTAAAATTCATATTTTCTGACAGACCGCCTATATGACTGCGAAATTTCAATAGCTGATGGTTGCATTTTAGGTTTTGGACCATGCAGAACTGTTTATGAAGAATAACTTAATAATAAAAAATTTTCCCATATATTGCGAACTTAAGCAGGCACACTGCACACTATATATATATTATATATATATATATATATATATATATATATATATATATATATATATATATATATATATATATATATATATATATATATATATATATATATATATATATATATACAGCGTCTGCCCAGATTTGGTTACCAAATGGGAAAGTTTTTTATTTTTGATTTTACGAGAAAAAGTTATTCTTGATAAAAGTTTTGCTTGGTGTAAAAGTAAGACTGGCATTGAAAAAAAACGATATGTTATACAGGGCGTAAAGAAAATCGGGTAGTTAGGGCAAATATCATGGAATTTTCGCTAGTAATGTCATTTGTAAATGCAAATAAATACTTTTTTAATGAAACGTTTCATTAAACTTCTTCCATAATACTTCTATTAGATTTAAAAAAGGGTTTTTTTAAAACTAATAACTTATTTTTATTATCATACCTGTATGTGGTGCTGGTTTCATAATCGGTAATAGGTAAGAGTGACATTGACGATGATGAGATCGATATATTGCTTCATGTTACAGAGGAACCCAAAAAATGCTTTGAACAAGGATCCCATGAATTGGGTTACTTAATTAAATGTATCCAAACTGTTTTGAAGAAAAACGAATAGAAATATTTTAAACCAAAATTTATTCACGCATTTCCTGGAGACATGGATATACGATTTGATTATTGTCACTGGATAATGGGGTATTATGAAGATCATCCAAATTTCGGGTTTCAAATTTTGTTTTCCGTCGAAGCGACGTTTACCACCAACGGAATGTTTTCATCACAAAATTCGGTGTTTTGGAGTATAACTAATCCTTACTGTCTAGTAGAATGTCGGAGTCAAGTGTCTCAGAAAGTTAATGTTGGGTGTGGTGTTTTGAAAAACAAAATTTTAGGACCAATTTTTTTCGTTAATAACATTAACGGACAAATGTTTTAAACTTTTTTGCAAAATGACTTTCTTGATATTATTGATGAGTTGCCCCTGCATGTAAGGCAAGATTTAATATTTAGTTAGATGGTGCTCCTTGGCGTTTCTCTGCAGAAGTAAGAGCCTGGCTTAACTTCAATTTCAGAATTGGGCGAACTTCGAATCAAGATGATAATTTTGCGGATTGGCCGCCTAGGTCCCCCGACCTCACACCTCTTGATTTCTTTTTTCGGGGACGAATTAAGGAAATTGTTTACAAATACAGACCTGAAAATCTTATTCGTTTAAAAAATAGGATACGAGAAGCATGTGAAGAAATCCCAGCCGATCATGTAAGACATGCCGGTTTAAGAAAAATCTTATTAAGTGCATTAAAAATAACTGTGGTTCTGTTGTGGCCTAAAATTTCTTTTTAGGATCTGTTAGTTAAAATAAATAGTTTTCTAAATATTTTTTCTTGATTTTCATTACGCCCTGTATAACATATCTTTTTTTTTTCAATGCGAGTCTTACTTTTACAACAAGCAAAACTGTTTATCAAGAATAACTTTTTCTCATAAAATCAAAAATAAAAAAGTTTCCCATTTGGTAACCAAATCTGGACAGACGCTGTATATGTAGTGTCACTAATAAAGAAAATCGCATTTGTTGCACACTTAGTGGATCACCCTGTATATATATTCATTAGGATTCTTATTTTTAGCTGCTTAGCTGCTAAGAAATTTCCAGATTCGTTTCAGTTTGGAACAGCGGGGGCTTCTTACCAAATTGAAGGAGGTTGGAATGAAGATGGAAAAGGGTTAAACTGGTGGGATGTGTTTACCCACGTTCCAGGTAAAAACCTTCGTTTAAATCCACTAAAGAATGGGTTTAATGTTTGATACCCGATCTGTTAAATATTTCTGTCAATTTCTTCGTTTTTCTCTTAAAATTTTGTTTTAAATAATTTTTGTAAAACTAAACGTACGGCTTTAAAACTTCAAGAATATTTTAAGTTTTTGCAAAAATCTTTCTCATTAAAAAAGATGTTACCCTTTGCTACCTAACGGGAGGTTGCACAGCAGTGGCGATTGGTGAAATTTCAAAGTTGTGTATCTCTGTTCATACTTACAGGACCCGTACCAAATTTAGGGGTTTTAATAGTGAGCCCACTGGAAATATTTTGGTAAAGAAAAAAAACATTTTGTAATTTGCGAAACAAAGTTAAATTTTTGGTGCGGCCCACCCAAGAAAAAAATGAACACGTCTAGGTATTTGCTTTCTTTTTTTTTCTAAACAAATTTTACATCATTTTGTCGACAGGTTTTAAATTTTGAGAGAAAGAAATGTGTTAGGAGAAAGTTATAGTCATTTGAATTTTTTGTAAAATTATATTTTAGGCTTCAAAAAATTCAAATGACTATAACTTTCTACTAACACATTTTTTTCTCTCAAAATTTAAAACCTGTCGACAAAATGATGTAAAATTTGTTTAGAAAGAAAAGAAATCACATACCTAGACGTGTTCATTTTTTTCTTGGGTGGGCCGCACCAAAAATTTAACTTTGTTTCGCAAATTACAAAATGTTTTTTTTCTTTACCAAAACATTCCCAAAACCCCTAAGTTTGGTACGGGTCCTGTAAGTATGAACAGAGATAAACAACTTTGAAATTTCACCAACCGCCAGTGTTGCACAGCATCGTACTTTTACTCTTAAAGAGATGTATTATAATGTAGCATTAAAAACAAATCGATTTTTAAAATTATAAGCATTAAAATTGTCACCAAAATGTGTGTATGTTTGTTTCCTTATAAATAAATGAAATTACTTTTGTAATTGTTAGCGCTATGCTTTTCAGCATAAATATTTAAATACGTAGCTGCTATTTTCTGCGTTTAAAAAAATGGTCCTACATTAGTTTGAAGCCAAGTTAGAATTTTTTTTTAGATAAATTGGTCATGTCCATAGACTTTAAAAATTAATGTCAATGATCATGTCAAATAAAAGTGTTGTAATTGCTAGTATATGGTGAATTCCAGTGTTAATTTATTTCCTTGATTATTTCGTAGTTAGGGGATTTCGTGGATAAGAGACATTATATTTGAATAAAAGGAATATTTAACAATGACCGGAATGAAATTTGTGCAAGGCCAATCGGATAATTTACTAAAGTTGATGCATGTATGAAGGAAAGCCGTTTACGTGTCTTAAAAATTTCGTTGTAAATACTTATTATTTGTTGTAACATAATATAAATATAATCGTACCTACAGTCATATATGCTTACTTAAATTTGACAATACTGACCTTTATAGATACTATCTATTTTACAGTGGCGGTTCCTGGACTTTCAGACTGTCGTATCTCAGTTCCACAGCATGGGACCCACACCAAATTATAAAATGTTACTGTTGGGTACTCTACAATCATTTTCGTGAAAAAATATTTAATTTTGGAAATTCGATGTTGAAGTCAGTTCTATTTGTTGAAGAAAATGTGGATATTTCCAAAAGTTAAAGCTTTTTTAAGAAGGAAAACCGATGGGTATAAGCCTAAAAAAGCAACAGTCAGATTCTCCAATGCTAGTCCGGTCTAATTTGACAATCAAAAGTTTTAAACTGACAAGTGTAAGAATAAGGCAACTAAGTTTTATTCTACGAACTTATTTCTGAGCTTTTTCGCAAATTTATCAGGAAAAGGACAATTTTAGTACGTACTTTCAACAATAATAGAACTAAAGTCATTACAGCAACTCGTTCCAAGATGAAAATAATTTGGAATCCAAGTAAATCGCTGAAATATCACAACAATTCATAAGTTTTTAATGACACGAACAGGACAAAAACCTGTCAAAACATAACTGATCAACTATAAGATCTTAATTTAAACCAGTTCTAAATTTTAAACTTTCTTAGTGAATCTGGACGTTAATTTTTTGGGCCGCTTCACCTGAGATCTGAGAAGCTCTGAAGAAAATTTTACTCAGCATATTTTTTCAGTAAGTATATCAAATTTTATGGACAAATTCCAAATTTCGTGAAAATATTCTAATTTTCCTTAATGAACTGACATTTTAAATGATTTCTTAGACAAACTATTTTAGGTTAAAAATTTTAAAAACTAATTAATTTCAAGATGTTAGAGGTAATTCCATGAAATTTGAATTTTATCAATAAAATCTGATAAAATTTATGAAAAAATCTTGGAACTAAAATTTTCTTCAGAACTTTTTCAGATCTCAGGTGAAGCGGCCCAAAAAATTAACTTTTTTTCGCAAATTTTAAAATTCAATATTTTTTTACGAAAATATTTCTAGAGTACCCAATAGTAACATCCCATAATTTGGTGTGCCTATTTATGGAAAAGTTTTGATTAACTTTGCACTAGGTTTGTCTTTTTTTCCAACATCGGCTGATCTGGGCAGGTGAAAAATGGGGCTTTCAGAGCACTTGCAGTGATATTTTTGCGCCTTGGCACAATACAATATTTATAGGATAGTTTTTTAATAGATTTCATTGTTTAATAAAAAGAATTTTACATACTTCTAAATTACACTGTCACAATAAAACAAGAGTAACATAAAGAACAATAATTACTGTCTGGGCAAATACCTTTGTTTTCGAAGTTAAGCTGCTAGGCTGATTGGTTGATGTGTTGCGAAGAGGAAAAAATAAATCGGACAGAGTATGTGACGCTAGGAAATGTGGATGTTTTTTGTGTTGCATAAGAAACCTGTTTAACTTTAGGTCAAGCTTTACGTTAACATGTCGATTGACACTTATTTTTGAATATCTCCTGACGTGACTTGGAACTGGGAGAAATGGCTGCTTTTTAAATTGTAATATATTATTATACCTGGAATTAAAAAAAAATTGTTAATTTATCCCAGCAGTTTTCTTCAAAATAACATTTTTGGATTTGTAATTACTTCCTTCAGCGATTTATGTTATAAAAATACATGCTTCTTCCTTATTTACTGTAGAACCTTATATAGGGTGTCCGAAAACGACATATGGGACATATGTCAATATAACTCTCTAATAATTTTCTTCCAAATAATATTTTTGAGTTTGTAATGACTTCCATAAACGATTTATGGTGTTACCTGGTGTTGCCAAATTTATATGCCCTCTTCAAGAGGGTATGGTAAACTCAGTTTTATTAAAATGCGCGGATTAACCTTAACACAATCGTTTTGGTTGCTTAGTTTGCTAACTATAACACCGTTTTATAAATATTTCTATGTGCGTTTTGAAAAAAAAAACTTTTGAGCTAAATCGTCTTAAATGGACCTTAGAAACATAGTTTGTTAAGTAGGATATATGTTTGTGAAGTTTTATAATGCTTTGTTTCTTTTTATTTTCTCATAAAATACTTGAAAATATCAAAAAGTAAGAACGCTGAAAATTCAATAGTTATTTGCCTTATACGTTTGGACCACAATCATAATTCAGTCAAAGAGTCCATTGTCAATTTTTTACTTAAGTTTGGGTGCAATTGACCTAATTACTACAGTACAAAATTTGCCCCAAAATTTAGGCACTTTAAAAATGTATATTAGGCCATTCTAAAATAGAAACAAAAGAGCATTAATAATTTTTAGGTCACATACAAAATAATGACACAGGAGATGTGGCTTGTGATTCTTACCACAAATACAAGGAAGATGTACAGATCCTAAAAGATTTGGGAGTACAATTGTACAGGTAATATATTTCTTTTAGTTCTTATGATACATCATCTTCCTAACACCCAATTTTAAATACGTGGTATTTCTGAAATCTATTTAGACTTAAACTTGACAACAGTTTAACTGACGATATTTAGGTAATAGTTATTTACGATATAAGGGATGTAAGTGGGATTTACCAGTCGAGGACGAATTCTGTGCACTAGCGCTAGCGAGGGCTGGTAAATAGTCCGAGACTGGTTAAGACCGAATAATGTATTATACTTTTTCCACTCCTAGTATTAATTTTGAGTAAAAAAATTGCCGGTTAAAAATTAAAGTTAATAACACACATTTTTACTTTTTGGTCAATCGCCTTTGGTTGTCTAGGTTTTTGACTTGACTTTTACTTTGCCTGTCATCGTATGTTTTTTGTCAGTGTCAAAAGTTAAATTTGATTTTGCCACGTTTTGCGAATTAGTAACAGACATGGAAATTATCCATGAAGCGGTAAGAGTTGCCTGTTTGCCCTTATTGCCCGGAAAATCAAAAGGGCGGTAACAATCTGCTTAGGGAGTGGTGCCAGAAAAAAACAAGTTCATCATACACGTTCCGAAACGGTTTTGTTAGTGTATTTCCTGGAAAAGTTATTAAAATCTCCTGCTAGTTTATGGTGCGAGTACTCGATGTTGAAGCCAGTTCTATTTGTTGAAGAAAATGTGGATATTTCCAAGACTTACAGCTTTTTTAAAAAGGAAAAACGATGGGTATAAGCCTAAAAAGGCAAATGTCTTCACACGGGATCAAATAAACGAATTTTTGACGAAGGCCGACGACAGTGTCGGATACAGAAATTTTAAAGTTGTATATCTCTGTTGAAAATTACGGGACCCATGCCAAGTTCAGAGGTTTTAATAGAAAGCCTACCGTAATGTTTTGGTGCAGAAAAAAAATATTGTAATTTGCAAAAAAAAGTTGAAATTTTGGTTAGGCATTGATTTCCTTTTGATGAAAGTTGTTGCGATTATGGGAATTGTGGGGGCATATCGTTCACAAGAGCTGTGTAATACAGTGATAGAAAATGTCCAAGAGAAGGAGAATATATATAGTCATTATCAACATACCTGACTTAAAAATTGGTACGTCACGAAGGTTTACGGTTGCCAGAAATGAAGGAAGTATTTGTCATTTGGAAATTTTCAAAATCATTAAATAAGGTATAAAGTTAAAAGTGTTCATCAACATTTCTTTTTGCGCTAAGTACCAACACGGCAAATGTGTTGGTCAGCCTGTAGGTAAAAAGACTATTTCATCAATCCCAATCAAAATAGCTACCCCAATACCTCAATTTGCAAGACGCAGAAACTTTACTGGGCGTGCCTTTCGAAGAACATCCGCTACACTACTAGCAAATACTGGAGTCGACGTGCTAGCCCTTAAAAGACACGGAGGTTGGAAATCAGATAATATTGCTTAGGGCAACGTTGCAGATAGCATCTCCAACAAAAATGAGGTAGCAAACAAAATTTTCTGCAATAATTCTAGTCCCACATATCAGAAATACCCAGTACGCCAATGAAAATATTGGATATATATATATATATATATATATATATATATATATATATATATATATATAAGTACCTCATCTATGTCAACAAAAACCTCAATTGCGGAATTTAATGGGAATGACAATAATGGCGAAAACAGAAACAAGCTTGTAGAACAGTCACCAAGTTTTGTTAGTTGTAAAATTGAAAATTGTTCTTTATATACTCGTATAAGTAAATAAATAAATAGTATATTATGTCCCACGCTTATTTACTTACTTTACTAGGGTTGTAAGTAAATCACTTACATACATGCCTAGGGAAGTAAGTTGCACTTACGTCTATCAAATTAATGTCATAATAGTGACATAATAATGACTTACAAAGCAAGGAGTGGAAAAAATGCTTTATTTCTCGAGTGGGATAGAACATTTAGAGTATAATATGCATTGTAGATATTTCCTGTTACAGATTTTCCATTTCTTGGGCAAGAATATTACCAGATGGAACCCCAAATAAAATTAATCAAGCAGGTATCGACTACTACTTGAATTTAATTAACGTAAGTAAAGGACCATACCATGGATTTATTAAGAATGAATGGATGGATGATTTAACATTCTTTGAAGCCAAAACAAACCACTCTAAGCGACACTGTAAACACAATTTGTAAACATTGGCCACATCTTATTTTGCATTGTATTTTTGTACAAAAAATACATTAGAAGCATCACAAGATTTACTTAAAGTAATAAAAGACCTAAAATATTTTATTTTTCTGCTAAATAATAATAAAAGTAAGTTAAAAAGGTTTTATTATTTATAGGTTACATTATTTCTAAAGGTTTATTTAGTCGCTCCGAGGCATTTATAAATCTATAAGTCGCACTTTTCTTTTCTAGTTCATTAGACAAAGACGTACGTGTAAACGAGTGTTCAGACGTATTTCCTAAGCAACCAGCCGAGACAGCAACACTTCTGAGCTCCAACACTCCAATGCTATTTGATCTCTTTCTACTACCATTCTTGATTCAATTACGTATTTCCTTAAAGTTCGTAAACTAGACCTCTAGGGGAAATGTTTTCATAACAAACAACAAATAAACAGGCTTCACGTTCGATACATTCACAGTATACGGAACATCGAATCATTTCTAATAAATCCATGGACCAGACTAAGTTACTCAAACGATATTTTAGGTTTAATCATGCATTTATGATTTTACTATACCGTTTTGAAAAGAGCATTTAAACTAAGCAACACTAGGACCTTGGAAAAGGCAATGTTAACACTATTTTTAGAGTTTCTTCAAGTAACGATTTAATAGAATCGCTGTGTCCTTTCTAATATACTCCTTAGATTCGTAAGGAATATGGAATAAGGGAATAAGTATAACTTACCGTCAATGTACGATACTTCGCAATACTTGAGTTTGCCTACATTACATTTATTTGATTTAAAAGAATGTTCAACAATGGCCACAAGAACAATCAGATATGTACTTTGCGGGCTAATGAACCTACATTATTCTATTTTTTTCGTCACCGACAGTTAGGTACGCTATACTATGACAGTGGTAGGTCATAACATAACCTCATTTGTATTCAAACATTTAGGATTTATCCATAAAAATT